>OX387265.1:17769502-18085020 GCA_947562075.1 Orthosia gracilis
GTAAATACTAAATTCACGCCAGGAGTGTAGAATGCTAGAAATATTTCATTCTATTGCCGAAACGTAATTTTCGAACAACAACAAATCGTTTTATAATTTAATGTTGCTTTTGTGCATTTGATGGGAGCTGCCATCCGTCAAAAATTCATGCCAAAAACAACTTTTACATAAAGAATTATAGTATGTTTCTGCATAGCCTTCATAGAGGACTATGGTGACGAGGCAGTCCCAATCTTGGAATCCGTCGGAGTCGAGGTATTTTCTACAAGTCTCAAAAATATCGAAGAACACAATCAAAAACCAACCTTAGCATAAAGTGGTAAGGTACACTTTTGCACAGCCTTGACAGCGGCCTCAGGAGGCGAGGCGGCTCCAGTCTTGCTATACGTGGCCGCACAAGCTGTCAGTACGGCCTTAGCCTCATCGGGTCCGACAGGGGGCGCTCTGACGACTTTGGGCCCGTCTTCTGATGATAGCACCGCCATTATTGCTGAGCTTGACGGCTCGTCTTTTTCTGTGGACGATATTGGGAATGGTTATTTGGTGGCATCAAAATGATATTGTAAAATTTACCCGATGTACCTATTTCTTCGTGATTGCTAAGCTATTTTAATTTATTTATGATGACTGTATACATATGTTATTTCAGGTAGGAACCCAAACCAACTGAAGAAGTCAACAATGCCATACTCAGAGATGTTCAAAACCTGATCACCTTCATCTCGGTCAGTCGAAATCAGCAATTTTGTTTTTAAAGGGATTTTGCTGAAAAAACTATGCCAGTTACAGACGTTAAATTTTCCTGTAATATTTAACATGAACTAAATAGATTTTCAGTTTGAGAACATCGAAGATAAAGGCGGGTGGTATTTGTCCTAAGTTACGAAATGATAATGTTCCATCGTGATTGCGACGTACACTCTGCACGTCGGTATCTTTTGTGACCAAGGAGTCTTCCTTTGTCAGGCCTTGCGAAATATTTCAAAGACTCACTATACCTTCAGTGACGGTGACGATCATTTTGACGTTGTGCGGCAGTCGCTCGGGCAGCCAGCGCGCGGCTCGCAGTGCGTCGGCGCCCACAACGCATATTAGTGCTCCTCGGGAGCGTCCCACACCGCCCAGCAGGACGGGGAGGGCTGCTGTTAAGGAATATACATCCTGGAGACAAATGGTTTTGAGTTAGCAACAGGGACCCAAGCAGCATCGGTAGCGTCGCAAACGACGGCGACCACAAAGTCCTAGTTAGACGAAAACAGTTTTATTAATCGTGTTTAGAATCCGATTAGTCTGCACATGCAAATATTTATAATGTCCGATATTTCTGCACATGAAAACATTTATAGTGTCCGATATTTATGGCAGACAGATTCTATAGAACTTGTTATGTCGTTCCGACCAGTTTTCTCAAATACTCGTATTATAAAATATGGCTAACTTACATTACGTCCTCGATACACAGTCCCGGTCATGAGAACGTGACACTGATCCACGATAGACTTTAGCAGCATGTGAGAACTGCTCGACGCCGGCGTTAAACCCACGAACCTGCAGACGAAATCGTAGTTCTGTCAGTTAATTATTTGTTAGAATTAATCAAAAGCCAGTCTCAGTGCTCAGCTGCGCAAACACATTTTATTAAACAGTTTTAGAAGAGCATTGGTAACCGCCACGACTTACAAGTTGTAGGGCGTGGGTTCAAACCCAGGCAGGCGCTTTACTTTATGTAAATTATTTCACAACAGCTCTCAAAATGGTGAAGGAAAACATCGAGAGGATACCGGCATGTCTTAGAACTAAAAATTCGAAGACTTGACATCCACTAACATGTATTGGGTCGCGTGGTGGATTATGGCCCATTCCCTCTCACAGAGCGGCGGCCTGCCCGCACAACGGAACAAATACGAGTCTAAATGCGGAAAAGGGGTCCATCTATCCTATCCTATATATCTAAACACTTTTATTTAGTTTGCCCTGTTTTTTGGGCAAAATTTAGTAATTGTTTTATTTTACTTGCAGTCGGAACAGAAGTAATATCAATAGGAACCGATATAGAGAGGATGATGATTTGTGGTGGATTCCCAGTGAAGGACTTCACACCTATGGACCCTTCCTGGAAAGTTACTAGATCCAAATAAAGACAGAAATCTCTGTCATAGAAACTGTTGAAAATAGCTCATGCCCTAGTAAAATAAGAACCAGTCAATTGGTTGGCTTGTGATGTTTCAAAGCCATAATCAGCCTATAAAGTTCTGACTGGTGGGATATAGACCTACTTTCGCAGAGAGGAAGAAACATCTAGTTTTCATGGGTATATGAAAATACCTATAATAATACCTATGGGTATATGAATGTACCTGACTATAACAGCTAGGTCCGGCTGGTATGTGTGCGCCATTGTAACTGCCCGCGCTACAAGCGTGGCCTTCCCGCAGCCCGCGCCGCCGATCAACGCGAGAGGTACTGTGCTGTCGCTGTTTATGTATCTGGAATATTAAATAAGTGTTACAGAATTAGTAAGTACAAACGGAGGTGGAGAATCAGATGTTGTGGCAGAAGTTATTCATAAACATCTATTTTGTGTGTAAATTTTGCGATCAAATAAGGTTTTAGCCTAAAATGCAACATCGATGAGTCATGTTGAGCTGATATTCATTCTTGACATTTTTATTTTTTCTTGGCCGCGGTCAAGCACGCTTGCATAGAAGTAACCTATTCACTCCTGACTTAAAGACCCCAAGGTTGTAGCTATCAGGAAATAGATACTCCGGCAGAGAATTCCAGTCCTTAGCTGAGCGCACAATGAAAGTATTTGCCAAACGCTTTGTGCGTATGGGTGGGATGTTTACCGTGTACCGATGGCGCATTGCCGTATATACGAAATCTTGTAGGACGAAAAAGTCACATGATAGATACTGAAGTCAACGTCGTAGCTGGTTAATTAATTCTAAAGCCTGCAAGTTCTGTCCTCCATTCATGAGACTCGGACCATGGTTGCGTATCAGTTCTCTGGCACATGTGAACAGGGTTCACGTTTTGCCTTAAAAACTCGCCTTTCGAGTTTTCAAGACAAAAATGCATGCATTAAACCCAGTTAATATTGATATCTACTGAATGTATGTTTGATTACCTTTACATTTAGAACATTATAGATTTCATAAATAACACAATTCTTCAGAGCACGAGCCGTTAAAAAAGTGTTGTTAAAATACGCATTAAAGGAGCCTTTAATTGCACCAACCAAGAAGGGGATTTCGAAAGGACAGACTTGAATGTTAGTTTTGAAAAGGTGCGCTTTTTCTGATGCTGAGTGTAGTTGGCTACCTATAGGAAATTACATCGAATATTATATAAGTTTCCAAACTGTATGAAAGACAGATGTTCTGACTTTTGTACCACTGATTTTAAATAGATTCAAACTGAAAAGTTTCACGGGTATTACGAGTATAGATTACGATTAGGTTTTATTTAGTAAATTTTAATAAAATAATAGTTTAACAGCTTCACTGTTCATTAAGTAAAACAATAGCTGTTTAAAATAATAGAATGAATCATATATGATTCATTGGACAGGGAAACTGATATTATGCAACTAGTGAATAAAGAACGGTTTTAAAGCGAGGGCCATAGATGAATCACGAACAAGTGAAGGATTCTAACAACTGAATCACGACCGTAGGAAGTGATTCATGATGATTGAATCACGAGCATAGCGAGTGATTCAAGTATTAGAATCCTGAGCGAAGCGAGTGATCCATGGCCCTCGATATAAACCCGTTTTATTCAAGGGTTGCATACTATATTTTATACCATGACTACGAGAAAAAGAAGGATTTAAGCCAAAAGCACGAGGAACAATAATAAATAAATAAATGGTTTATTACCTTCAAAATTTACATAAAATTTTAAACCATTTTGAGAAAAATTTTTTGTAAATTGAAGCTGAGCTAGGTAACAGCACCTGTGTTTCAGGGGCCAGTGACCACCTTCGTAATATTACATAATTATAATTAATTAAACACCAATGCAATTAATATTAGAATTACAATCCAAATAAGTATTCACTAAACACCCTAGATCAAAATCAAAATCATTATCAAAATCTTAAATATAAACAAAATAAAAATAAATCGACGAAGGAATTTGAAATTCGAATATTCTTTGCACAAGAAGTTTGTATCGAGTATTTTATGCGCAAGTAGGTTGTATTGCATTGAGATGGAGGTCAAATACATATATATTGGTGTGTTCTAAATTCAAACACAAAAACAGTGATTAAAAGTGCTTTTTATTCACTGTTTTCAGTGAATAAAATAAGCTTTTTAGAGGGGGAATGGTATAAAATAAATAACTTACGTCTTGAGCTCATTGAGTGTGATTTCTCTGTTGGAAGTACACTGCGCCGCCTTCTGACAGAACGCGAGGTGCTCGTTGATCTCATCGAACAAACTGCAACGAAAACATTATTTATTAGCATTGTTGTATGGGGGGCGCGCATGTCCGGGAAGTATGGGAGAAAGGAAAGGAGGCCTACCTAGACCCAGTGGATCATTCTAGATTGATATGTTGACGATATTTTTATATCATTAACATAACAGTTGGCCAAGCAACTGTTTGACATAAACACTGCAACTTTTTGATCGAGAAATATCCGTTTGAAATCTAAGTTTTAGGCGGACTATTTAATGAAAAGGGATCTATACACCTTGTAGTGATGTAGGGTGCTGCTGAACTTTCCGTGTTCTCGTCCTCGACACCCGGTGGGGATTACCCACGCGGATCTCTTTTTTTATGTAATCACTTTCGTGGTAGTTAACTCATTGTATCCGACCGGCAAATTATTGTCGGTCATCAGTGCATCGAGCAGCGAGTCCAGCCTGTCTACTAGAGCGCTGCAGACCCCCTCCGTGTACTTGTCCTAGCCGCTCAGCGCGGATCGACTTTTAATATACTGCCATCTACGTGGTAGCCGTGGTAGGTACCCCGTTGTACCCATCTGGTACGTCACTGTCGGTCATCAGTGCATCGAGCAGCGAGTCCAGCCTATCTCCTAGAGCCCTGCTGACTCCCTCCGTGTATTCGTCTACCATTTGGTGCGGATGGTCCGTGCGGATCACATAATGTCACTTACGTGGTAGGTACCCCGTTGTATCCAACCGGCACATCATTGTCGGTGATCAGTGCGTCGAGCAGCGAGTCCAGCCTGTCTCCCAGCGCGCTGCTGACGCCCTCCGTGTACTCGTCTTCTCCTCCCGGCGCGGATCGTCCGCGCACACTCGCGCGGATCACGTTTCGTTCACTTAGGTGTTGCTGTGAATGGAAACAGAGGGGTTAGTTAGATAAAAAATATGGGAGCGAGAAATACGTTTCAAAGAGCGAGACAGAAATAGCATGTGCTTTATTAAATGATTAATGATTTTATTTCTGTAAGTTAGTTTGTACAAACACTTTTACATATCGATCATATTTTAAAACTAGATGAGGTCGACTAGATTATCTGACTACTCTGAGAAGAAAGGCCGAAACTAACAGGTCACAGTCTCTTTTAAAGTCCAGACATAATCTTGGTTAGATCATGTGAGACCATGTAGATTGGTGTCTGAAATGGTCTTTTGAGGAAAGAACCAGCCAGATTGAGTGGACCAGTCCAGCCAGTGCACGCATTTGTCAGTTACGGTGCAGCTCAACTCAGAATTTAAGGAGCTCAACGATTTGACAAACAATACCAAAGAAAAGATATTTGGGTAGGCCGCATAAATTACTCAAACTGCCAGACCATGATTAAAACTAACTGAGAAAAATTAAAAACATTCGCAATAATTAAAATAATATAAAGCTTTATAAAGTAAATATTCATGTCATTGCAAAAGTATCAAAAAAACAAAATTCGAGCTGCAAAAAAAATATATATATATTGGAGCCACTCAATCCCAAGCCTTTTTTATTTGTTTTTTATTTTTTTATTTATTGAACGAGGCACACCAACGACTCATTTACAAATTAATATCAGAAAATAACATTCAAAATTAAATTACATAAATTTAAATTAAACCTAAAAAAATAAAATCAAAACGAAATAAAATTTTAATGAAATGAAAAAATGTTTATTCTCGAAAGATAGCACATATACTAAAAAGATAAAACTACATGTCGTTGATTAAATTGCTATTCGATAAAATTTACTTTAAAAACGAAATTAAATTATTAACAGAAATTATATAAAATGTCAAGTTAAGTACATTATTACCATTATAACATTACTATATTAACATTACCATTATAATTTTTTCACACAACGTAATCTTTAACGGTATAAAACGCTTTCTGGCACAACTTATTGAAAGAGAACATTTTGTAACGAATCATGATTTTTTCGTCAATAGTAAAAGGGATAGGCTTTGTTATCAAGATCTTAAAGTCACCAATTTGCAAACATCAGAATCTCAGAGCTGCAAATGTTATTAAAATGGGGTCCCATTTCAGACTTGCAGTTTCTGATTTGTTTTTATAGCTTATTTTTGTAGTCAAAACCAAAGTTCTTTTTTCTTCTCATCCACATCTTTTGCATTTGCTTCTGTTACGTTTTAAAACTTACCTTCAAATCCTTCTGCAGGTTGTTGAGCCTCCGCTGCAGCTCATGGTGGTGCGCCATATCGGCGGAGTCCTGTGGCTCCTGCGCCGGCACGGCGCCACCCGCGCGACACACCCACACGCAGCGCCGGGCCGCTTCTACGCTCATGAGGACTGTGTGCTGTACCTCCTGGAGGATGAGAAGATCGAGTATTAGAAATCTTGCAGTCTAACTGGTTGCACCTGAATATCAGTATTTTACATGGAGCGACTGCCTATATGACCACAACCTAAACAACCAACCTAACCCTTAACAGGTCTGGTTTTCACTTATCAGATTTACGGGCTTCTGTCTGTCTATCCGTACCGACTGTCCCGACTGACCCGTACTCTAATGTCTCTCTGATGGTGTCACATGTGGTGGATCATTCGGTTCCCTTCATGATGATTGAGCTGAGTGGTGTCAATCCATACATAATGTTCGTGAACGGGCGCCATCAGTTGGGACTGATCATAACTTAGCTGCCTCGGCCTGCTTTTAATTGCGTACTTATTTTAGTTTTGTATTGTTTGTTTTGCGTGCACGTCTTTTTAAATCATTATGTATTTTTCCAACAAGAATGATGTAACCAAATAATTGGAATTAAAACTGATGTAAAACAGTGTCCGTGGAGTTTCTTGCACATTCTTCTCCATAGAGACCTACTGACGCTTGCAAATGTGCAACTAGATTCATTTTTTGTTCGACTATTCAAAAGTACCTATTTATGGTCCAGCTGAAATAAAAATATTTGCAATTTTGTTTTTTTTTTGTCAAAGGTCTGAAAACAATATAATAGTAGAACTAAAACATGCTTGGCAAGGGAAACCGGATTAGAACAGACGAATAGGCCTTTTTATAAAATAGGCCAAATTTCCACCTCCCTTTCCACCCAGGATGGGTTACGAGATAAAAACTATCCTATGTCCTTCCCAGGGTCTCAAACTAACTCTCTCCAAAGTCGGTTCAGCGGTTTAAGCGTGAAAAGGTAACAAACAGACAGACAAAGTTACTTTCGCATTTATAATAGGTATTATATATGCGATTTAATTTGAAATCGTTGAGATAAATTTAAAAATACCTCCTTCAGTTTCAAAACTGTATGACAGATTTCACCATGCCTGCAATTTCTTTTTCTTTTTTGTACTTTATGTCGTCAACTTTCTTGGTTTCATTCATTGGTTAATTCTGTTTACTTTTAAATTCAACTGGGTTACCATAGCTTACGCGTAAATCCAAAAGTAAGGAATTAATAGTTAGTCCGAGGTTCATTCTTATTTATTAATAACATTGCTACAAATAATTTAATATTTAGTTACTCCAGGAATAACTAGTCCAAGAGTAAATTCGGAGCAAGGTGGTAATACCAGCCATGTTTATTATAAGACGGTTAAATTTTACACTCACATAGGCATATCTGTAGGCCATAAAAATATTTGTTCCGGGCGGGCATCGAAACTGCGACACGCAGAGCAGAAGCCAATCGCTCAAACACTACGCCAACCGTGTCGTCGGAACACAATTTTGTGAGTGCTTTGGTTAAATCTAATCAGTGTTAGAAATGTTAAGCCTACCTGTTCCACAACAGTAGTGAGATAGGCGTCGCAGGCCTCCTGCGGCAATGTTCTGACCAGCACGTTGAGCGTCTTGGCCATCTCGCGGCGCCAGCGCGCCGGGGCTCCCCGGACCAGCCGGTAGCACGGCGGCGTTGTGCTCGCGTCTAGTGTGTACCTGGAATCAGAAGTAGTTAAGGGGTTAGAAGACTTATACTGATCCGTATAGAGGAATTCTTTAACTTCCATCTGTTTCTAGCAAAACACGTGAAACGGCGGCGAGATTTTTTCCAAAATTTTCAGCCCTCCTATTAACTTTCATAGATAAAAACATAGCTACTGAGAATGTACCATTCTTTTCGTTTACAAGGATACCACGATATTCTAGCCGCTGGTTGCGAAGTCTATCATGCAAACTTTAGATGGACAAAAAGCCAATATATTAAAAAGAATTAACTTACCATTTATTTAACAGCACCTTATCACTCTCGTCCTCTGCAGTCTCGAGCGCTGCCTTGAAATCTGCGCACTCCAGCGTGTGCGGCAGCAGAGGAGTGCCCAGTCCCGAGTTGAGGAACAGCACCGGTACCACTGCTCCCAGGTCCGATTGTCCTGTAAGATAATGATGAATTAATGATCAGTAAAATGTAACAGGTAAGACAAAGAAATGTCACAGATATTTCACCATTCCATTAAATTTAGGAGCGAGAGAGAAATTTTAAGAATCTTGTTAACCAACAAATACACAGACACACCTACATAGAAGTCACTGTTAAATTTCCTACAGTACCTTTTTAAAACATCGCATCTTAAGGTTGCTTGGCTAGTTAAAGAGGCTTATTTATAATTCCTTTTGAAGTACAGTCCTAGGCAGACATGATGTGATGGCAGTGCCCTTATAAACTCTACGGCGCGATTACGACACACTTCTATTTCTTTACCTTAAATTCAATATTACACTCAAATGAAGTATTGCTAAGTACCATAATGAGTACTTACGAGCCAGCTCAGCAATACAGAGCACCGGGAAGCGATGGTCTCGCTGCTGCTCCAGCGGTGAGCGCCAGTGCAGGTCAGCCACGTGCACGCGCCAGCCGCGTCGCCGAGCACGCACTCGCAGCCGCGCCGCTGCCCCGCATTGCAGCGCACCTTTCTCTGCGCAGCAGTCTGGAAATGGAAGGTTGTGAGGTTACATACAAGTGTAGAGATGAATTAACACTTCGCGTCTGTCCTTCTATTCCTGCTTTTCACTAACTAAATTAAAAGATAAATCAAGCTGAGAATTATCACTTTTTGATCGTCAAAGCTACATAAAGACAGTCCCCCAAAAAGCCCACCCTTCAACAATTCTTCATGTTTTAGCTGACTAGAAAAAGTGCCGTAACGAACTCCGCAAGGAAATACTTTCAGTTATGTTAAAATAAATTTGAACCTATACAATAGTATGAAAAGTAATTAACAATATGACCTAGCAAAAAAAGAGCCACTTGTCAGCTAGCACGCTCCAATTCATAATAATCTCCAATCTTTTAAACCGGGCTGAGCCGAGTGGATAGGCTTTCCGATGGGCATAACATGGCGCGATATAGATCAGCTTGGCCCTCCATCTGCGGACCCTTAAGCCTTGCCCAACAAACAGCAGACGTTGTTGGGGATTGTATCTCTTGAGCTTACGACGTCATCTACCTCTCACCTTGTGAGTCAGCGGCACACACATAGATCAACATGGCCCTCCGTCTCCGGACTCTCAAGCCTGGCACCTTGCCCAACAGACAGCAGCGGTGCTCCTCCGGTAGGGCACTGATGTTGCTCGGCATCGGAGGACCGAGGACGTCCTCTCGCGGAGACGAGCATGCCACCGGGGAGGACAGGGATATTGAGTCTGAGGAATATAATCAAAGTTTGAATTAAGACATCATCCTTGTTTTCATCCTTCTGTCGTTAAGAAGAAGCTAGTTGAAATGAACAACCACCTAGATCTGTTGTAGTCATGGGATGTAAATACTTAATAATCCATTCATTAACCCCTTCTATGCAAGACACAATGAAAAAACCATTGTGTCTCTCTTTTAACGGTTTCAATACTCCATGTAAATGATAAATGACTTTATTTCTGTAAGTTGGTTTGTACAAACACTTTTACACATCGATCATAATTTTTAAAACTAGATGAGGACGGCGTTTCCTATCTGACTACTCTGAGAAGAAAGGCCGAAACAAACTCAGAGGTCACAGTCTCATTTAAAGTCCAGACAAAATCTCTCTGAAAGCAAAAAAGACCACCATACTTTATCGCTTTCCATGTTAGTCTAATCATAACATTACAATACTCTAACATTTTAAAATATTCTGTGGTAACAACTAATCAATAACAGAAAAACCCTACCCCAGTTTTGCACAAACAAAACTCCTGAAACCCATACAAAAGCCAATAACTTAAATATTCCAACAGACATCAAAAGGCAAAAAGCTTTTTAATCCCACTTATGCATCTATACCAAATAAACCATTAAGTTATGAGGCACAAGGGGCTGATGTTAAAAAAGAAATATTCATAATTTACCAGTATATTCATTAAGTAAATGGAAAATGTAGTTCTTTCGTTGTTCGGACCATGCTCTTACCGATATTACAAATGTTAGCTGTTTATTTGTGTATGTCGTTTTATAATTAAAATTATGTTGAATTTAAATGTATTGGGTCAACAGTTACTTTAAATAATTGAGTTATTTTTTATTGGATCTTTCAGGGAGGTGTCGAAACTACTTCTGCCATTCTTTCCTCACCAACTCGACTCCACCTTGAATCAATATTAAAATTATTCATTTTTTAAACTACGTTTTTTCGTATTCTACTTAACAAACCCTTTCATGTCATACCCATATCATGGCAGTGCACAAAAAATAACTAGTCCACCATTTTGTGCCGTCCGCCATATTGGACTTAGAATGATGTCACTGGGCTAACCATGCATTGTCATCTAAACAAAACGTGTTTGCAAAATTTCATCTTTATCCGTGGAGGATAGCTGCTTTACAAAATCAGTTACAAGATTTGACACGAACACACGTACATACTACATACAAACATTGCAAGTTAAATAAAAGCTTGTAAATAAAATAAAAAAATGATAGTTTCAGCTTTTATTTATTGAAATTAAACGATGGTTTTTTTGTTGTCATGTATACTGAGTCGGGGAGGCCCTTCAACTACTCCTGATTTCTGAATTATAAATTTTGAGTTGAGTATTTCTTAACCTCAGCTTTAACATCCTGTCAAATTTAAAATTAAAGTAGGCCGGACTTCCTCTTTAAATACCAATTCAAAAACCGACCTTTAGAATATGTGTCTTTGTATATTTCTTTAATAACGAAGAACATTTTGAGCCTTTTATCCAATCTACATATTAGAGGTGAAACAAATTATAGAAAGAGGTATTCTTAGTTTCCTCACGTCATAATGACCTCGCTTGCCTGGGGTTGCCTTGACCCTGATTGACAAGGCTGTGAAAATAAGCTTTTGAGGGCGTAACCATTCTACTTGTTGATCTAAATACGTAAGGCTTAAATGTTATTGTGGTGTCAGTAACAGAAAAGTCACATATTTTTTTACTGTAAGACTTTATTAGAATACACATCTAAACACTACATTATCATTATACAAACAATCGCACATCAGCGGCCCAATTCAAATAAATGAAATTGTTTATTTCCAGTTCTACATTCGAATAAATATATTAAGCACAAGTAAAATAACAACGCCATAAGTCACAAGGCCGCTTTCGTATTACAAGTATTACCAGAATAACTGAAATGCGATTACCTGTAGGCAGATAATAAAAATAACTCACCCGATACACTAGACCCAATAGGCCTCGGCCCCTTCAGTTGCGGCCTATTCTCCTTCACGGAGGCCGAGGGCTCCAGCAGATGATGCGCCGGCATCGCCTGCGGGTCCGCGCTGGCATCGATGGACGGCTTGGTGACCCGGTACGAAGGTGACCTGCGCGAGCAGCAGTTTGACCTGATGAGAATGATTGCTCGTTGCTGAGTGTGAAATGGAATGTAGGGGTGAGACTGCAGAATTTGGTGTGAGGCTGCAGAGTTTTGGGTGAGACTGCAGAGTTTAGGTTGAATCTGCAGAGACTTTGTTGAATGAGGTGGGGATGTTGTACAGTGATACGTTGTGCCATCAAACAATATACTCCTGAGGATTTATACTCTTTTACAGCCCATTCAACCGATTTTGATTTCTATTGCGATGGTGATTTGACAAATGGCAGTTGTATTTAACAGTCATTGAGGTATTAATGTACTGTACGTAGTACATATTATCTCAATGTTAACAGTAAGTTTTGGTAATAGGTTTATGCTTTTTATGTTATCCTTATACTTACGGGATAGAACACAAAATCGGTTGAACAGGATGTAAAAAAGGGTCGTAAAAATTTCAAATGGAGTATAGACAAGTAGCATTGATGTCACCGAAGGCGAAAGTCGATATGTCAAAATGTAAGGGATTGATCTCTTGATTTTTAGATATCGCTTGTCAATCCCATACAATTTTGCTCACCACGCTTTCGATAATAGAATGTCGTTTGTCTATGGCCTCTGGTTTCTAGTAAGAAAACGAAAAAATACGAAAACCCCAATACTATTTAGACTAACCAGGGAATCGAACCGTCCTGGGTTCGATTCCTCCTTGCGATCTCTAGAACCAAGTTTAAAAAAAAACGGCCATGTGCGAGTAGGACTCGCGCACGAACGGTTCCGTACCATTATCGCAAAAAACGGCAAAAAATCACGTTTGTTGTATGGGAGCCACACTTAAATATTTCTTTTTAGTATTTGTTGTTATAGCGGCAACAGAAACACATCATCTGTGAAAATTTCAACTGTCTAGCTATCACGGTTCATGAGATACAGTCTGGTGACGGACAGACGGAACGCTAAAAATTATTAGTATACACGAGTTGAGTTGCAGTTGTAAAACTATAAAAGTGACACAGTGTGTAATGGCATATCACTATTTTGAACTAGTGCAACCGGTCAATTTACAAGCTCATGAATGTAGTATGTTTTATTTTGTAATTGTAAAGTAGCATCAATAAAACATCTCAAGTCAAGTCAAATATGATTAAAGTTACAATTTAAAAAAGTATTAGTCCTTGCCCAGAAACAATATTTGGAAGTCGATATTATTACTTAATCCATTTACAATGATATGTCAAGTCTGTTTACATTAAAACTTACAAAAACATAAGATGTCCTTGAAAGTCGTAGCTTCGTAGCGGTATAAAATTGTTTGCTACGAAGGTCTACGAAGATCGTAGCGCGTAGTAGCCGCGTAGTAGTTTGTACATTTTTGACAGAAATTTGGAACCGGCTCCAACTTTCCGAGATGTGACCGTGCCAATAACGGACCATCTTGAGCTTCTTGGCGTTACGTTGACATCGACTCTCAATTTTGGCCCTTACATTGAGGCAAAGGCTCAGTTGGCAGCCAAAAAGTTGGGAATCCTTGCAAAGGTGAGAAGGTGATGCACCATCGGTACATGGTGAATATTCCACCCATACGCACAAAACGTTTTGGAAACACTTTTATTATGCGTACAGCTAAGAAGTGGAATTCTCTGCCGGAGTCTATGTTTCCCCACAGCTACAATCTTGGAGTCTTTAAGTCAAGAGTGAATAGGTTATTTCTAGGCAAGCGTGTCTCACCGTCGACCACATCATCGCTTACCAACAGGTGAGATGGTGGTCAAGCGCGAGCCTATAATAAATAAATAAAAACTTTGTATGATATCTATTACTGGAAGGATACATTATGATATTATACCGACACATAGACACCATCACATAGTTTAGTGTCCTAGTTTAACTTTACCTAACTTTTGAACAAAAGTTACTTGTAGATCAATCGGTGTATCGCTATTCTAAGTCATTTTTGCCACTAGACTCAATCAAATTGACTGTTACAGCTACATGTACATGTCGATAAACAACAATTGACATTCATCGAAGGTTTTCTCCTTTGTCATAGCGACTGAGTGGCATTGGAGGAAGTTTACTTCAAAAGAATATATAGTAAGTAATACTTTTAGATCTCAGGCTGTCTGCTTTGTATCAGTGAATGAAGTTAGTTTTTTTATTGAGTAGAATTTTGGAAAGAATCCATAATTGAATAGGTAAGAAAATGTCTAAAATTGTACAGATTCCTTGAGCCATTCAGAAGGTATGTTATGATAACCTGAAACCTGCGAGTTTCTGCGAATACCGTAGTACTGTAAGCAAGGTCATAGTATGTAGATTTGGGAAGATTACAATCAAAATAATAGATTTATTTATTCATTCAGGTTATTGTAAAGGTAACCTTTAATAGTATATTATATCCAAAGAGCCTGCGACGATTTGATCTTCGTCATTTTATTAAAGCTGAAAGTTTATAACTTTATCAGTGTGTGTACCCAATATAGGTAAGAACGATCCCCGAATATGAAGTTTGGATCACTTGGCTCTGGGTCACTTTGGAAAATATCTGTCTCAACCATACCAGAAACCATAAATTTAAATGTTAAACGGAAGTCTTGAGCTTAAAAACATTATTCAACTAGCCTAAATTACCACATTTAATACAAAAAAAAATGAACATTAGTTAACCTTATGTAGGACTTTATTGTGCACAATTGGACACAAGGAAACAAGGAATAAACTTGCACGAGTATAAATTGCAGTAAACTCAAAACTTCACGAGAATTAAGCTAAAACTTATTTTTTGGATTACTATGGCAGACTGTCAATATCTGACAAGACATAAGAACCATCGATACTGTCTTTCTGCTGAGAAAACATCTTTTGATAGTCCCGCAAGTAACATAATATAAAATTCAGCTTTTATAGTGTGACGAAAGTTTCATCACAATTTATAATACTTTGGGGGTGTCTGATACCCAGTTGCTACCGTACTAAGTGTTTGACAATAGAAGACGTGATTTCTAATGTTATTCCAAATAAAATATATATAAAAACTTAGCTTTATTCTTTAACGAAAGTAAGGTGCAATTTTATACACCTTTGGTACCTGATATCTCTTCAAACTTCATATTCGGGGATCGTTCTTACCTGTATTGGGTACATACACAGAGAAACTAAGCTATTATGAAATGATGAAGGTCAGATCGTCCTAGGTTCTTACTCTATTAACCTAATATCACAACAGTATTCTGTAAATGGTTAGATGGAGCAGTTTAGTAGATTTCACTATTTTTCATAAATGTTGGATAAAGTTATAGCCATAAAACATTTTTTTTCTAGAGATTAAATCTTAGAGACGAAAATCTGAACTAAACTGTCTGCTATGGCATTCTCAAAATGGTAAGATATTAACAAAAACAGGTTCCTGAATTTTCCATATTGACGGTATCGTTGGCAGCGCAAAGGTCGCTTTGACTGCTGGTACAACTGGACAAGGTTTATGGCACTATTTCATACCCAGACCGTTACCGAATCTAGATAATTGGTAAAGTAGACACAGTTTAATAGCTAGTGAAAAGGAGTGTAGTCAGGGAGCGAATGATACATTTTTGTCTATGAGAAGAGGTTAAAGACGGAACCACACTTACGTGACGTGGCGTGTCGTGGCGCCTTCCGACGCAGTTGATTAGCTACAAAACTCGTTGCGTTATGACGTAGACTGGAACAGAGTCGTTTGTTTAGTTGATCCCTCGCCACGCCACGCCACGACATGTAAGTGTGGTTCTGACGATTAACGCAATTATGAGGAGCTCGTGGTTAAGTAATAACAGTCGGACGGGTCGATCTTCAAAGTTAAGCAACGCTTAACTTTGAAGATCGACGAAAGAACTTTTATTTCCATATCCTATCATTGTACGTTTCAAATGTTGTTAGTAATTTGCTTATTTACTAATTTTAGTATTTGGATTGGGGATATGGATTCTTGTATGAAGGTCTCCTCCATTTTCTTCCATGACTCTCTCTCTTGGCCCAGGATCAACCAGTCTTTTCCTCCTTTTACGGTTATGACATCAGTCCACCGTGCACCGTCTATTAGGCTTGCCCACCTTCCTCTTGCCTGGTAGCCCTTTCCATCTCGTAGTCTGTACAGTCCGTCTGCAGTCGGTATAATGCGGTTTGTGGCCGGCCCATTGCTACTTTAGCCGTGGATGGGTTACTAACCATTATGTACCGAGATACCTCTGTGCCTCGGAAAGTACGGTAAGCACGGTTAGTTATGGCTGTCATTTGAGATCTTAGGCAGTCCTTTCGTTATGACTGAGAAGAATCCAGAAAATCCGGCACCAGTCTTGCCAAGAAGGAGCATCATGTTACCCTTACTGGGCTGTGGAGATCTGATAGTTACTCCATGTAAAATACCAGTACTCACCTGATCACGGTTATATATTTATTAAAGGTACATAGGAGGACTTGTTTTTTTTATAAATTGTCTCACACACTGTTCCGTTGTTGTTGAATTAGGTAATTTACCTACGTTTGCAATATGGAACGGCCAAACAAAAAAATAGATGGACTGTGTGAGGAATGACATGAAAGAAAAGGGAGTCAGTGATGGCGTGACGGACAGGACGGTATGAAAGAAGAAAACGTGTTGCGCCGACCCCAAGTAACATGGGACAAGGACAGGAAGTTGATGACCTACGTTTGCAATATTTGTAAGTATGTGAGAACCATGTTCCTATTTATCAAATGAATGAATTTACCTGTTATTGCTTGTAATACTTTATACCTATATGCAATATAGTAGTGTTATACTGGTGCACCGTCCTCACGTATATTTTACATGCTGGTCCTGCTCCATAGGGCAATCAATGGGGTGGACAAAATCAAATTTGTTAATTTGTATTCCTATTCATAGTTATTGCTTTTTTTTTTTTTTTTTTTTTTAGAATTTGACTCACACACTGTTCCGTTGGTGTTGAATTAGGTATTTTACCTATGTTTTCAATATTTGTAAGTATGTGAGAACCATGTTCCTATTTATCACATTCATAAATTTACCTGTTAATGCTTTTAATACTTTATACCTGTACGTAGTATAGTGTATAGTGCTATTCTGGGTGCATCGTCCTCACATATATGAATTTATTAATGTATGTACTTATGTAAATATTGTAAAACACTTTTTTTTTAAAAGAGTAAGTATGGAGTTTCTTGTGCATTCTTCTCCATAACAAGCTACTTTTCCGAATGCACGGTAGAAACAATTTTTATTTTATGATTTGTTACTTTTAATTCTGACGTTCAAAAGTGCCGCTTTTTGGCCCAGTTGAATAAATATATTTGACTTTGACTTTGACTTATACGAATTAATGAATACAAGACACTGGAAAAATTTCCTTTACACTGACTTTACACAACAATTACCAATACATTACAAGGTAAAACTGGATAAATCTATTTGAAATATGATAGCTTATTTCATAGAGATTCTAACAACATAAGTTTCATACATGGTTCCCATACAATATTTTCAAGAAATCGGCGTTTTACTGACACCGCGCCCATAGCGCAAAACAGCGCTGGGATACATTGACATTAGACCGTTAAACGATAGACAGTTTTGACATAGCAGAGGTTAATGGCCTTAATGAAATAAACGATTTGACTTTTATTTCATTCTATACCAGACTACCAAGCCGACCAAAATATACGTAGTAGGGAAAAGGCTATGCAGATAGATTGGTTGCAGTAAAAGAATGCAGCGGTAAATGCGGCATATTTTACCGCTTTAGCTTATTTGGTTTGGGTTTCCTCTTATTTTAAAGTACATTACTGCAGCGGCCAGCAAAAGAGGCATTGATGGACGAACGTGTAAATGTGTGTACGTACACGTTCGTCCAACAATGCCTAGTTGTGGTCAAGGTTTGTATAATACTTTTCGCAAATAATGCGCAGAAATTAAAACTAAGTAGTACCTAGAACTCATTTTATCAAATATTTTTCAAAATCAATGACGAACAACAATAATTTAGCCCGCATTAAAGTGTTAATTTGTTATTTTTTTCAATAATCAGCTTTCTATTTGTAAGCGAACTCGAAATTGAAATAAAACCTTTGATAAGTTACCTCCTTGGTTGCCATTTTTCGGCGTAAAATATCGTTCTATTTTTAAATTACACGACAGATATGAATTTACCAAAGTAATTTATTTGGCCGCTAAACCACGACCGATATGGATTTTCATACAACTTTTGCCGGCCGCTGCTCGCATGTATATGGCCAGTACAGCAATTTCGATTTATCTCTAAGAAGGTTGTGAAGGAACATTAGTGTTCTTATCGGTAAAACAAAACTCCGAAAGAAAGAAAAAAACACGTTGCCCACGTCCGCTTAGCCAATGGCCCATTCCCTGCTATAGTCTCGCCAGCACGTTATCAGCATGTTACTCTAACAGACACATGTTGCCCTGTCCACCTGATATCATAAGCCCCTAATCATCCCTTACCTACAAAGGAAAAGGGCTGGCTTATTCAAAGCCAGTATGGTAACATAATAAAGAAAGTTTTTTTTGCGAAGGGTTTTGATGATAAGAAGCGGGCGAATGTTGAGAAAGAAAAAGTAGGGGTAAAAATGAGGAACTGGCAAAGAGAAGAGATTTTTTGTTAAATGATCTCGATAAGTAGATGATTATTTGGGTCAGTATAATTCCTACTTACTACTAATACTATAAATGTGAAAGTATGTGAGTATAAATGTTTGTTACTCTTTCACACAAAAATTGATGAACGGATTTTGATAAAACTTAACATAAATATAGCTTGTACAACAGAATACTAATACTAATTCAGATTACTAATTTCACATGAGCAGATCTGCGGGTGCTTGTTTAAAATAACTCTTTAATCTGTAATATCAGTAAAACGACTCCTGAAGGCGGAGTTAGTGTATTTTTGCTAGAATCACATGGCAAAAACTAAATAATTATCAAAAGTGAAACTTCGGGTAGTATATTTTTCTGCTGAACAACACTCACGTCAAAAGTCAAACAAATAAACACACGAAAAATTTCAAAATTTTAAAAAACCTCCGACACATTTTTATTTCATGCTACATAATTTATCTAGTACATAGTAGATACGCTTCGATCGGCAATCTATACAACACGTAATTATGACACGATATCTTGCGAAAACACCGATTCAAACAGTAAAACGCCCATAACTTTGAACGGCTGAACCGATTTTATTCAAACATAGCTAGTTCTTAGCGACTTAGAACTCTCGACAAAATCACCTTTCTAAAACAAAAACAAAAAAAACTGAATCAAAATCGGTTCATCCGTTCAGGAGCTATGATGCCACAGACAAACACACAGATACACAGCAACACACGTCAAACTTATAATACTCCTCTTATTCCGTCGGGGGTTAACAAGGCAAAAACACCCTAGACAAGAGACATTCTAGAAACGATAGCCACGCGATAGCGTTTGAAAAACCGGCCAAGTGCGTGTCAGACTTCGCACATTTAGGGTTCCGTACCAAATGTAGAATACAATGGTATTTTTTAGTAAAATATACGTAATAATAAACATTACCAAGTTCATAGATCAATGGGAAGTTAAAAAATTCTTCGGATCAAAATTTTGTGACAGTCGACGGACAGGGGGACACGTGAGTGACAGCAATAGCTGTCACTGACGTGTCCGTCTTTTAAGGGCTCTGTTTAGACCCTTCGAATATGGAACCCTAAAAATGAAGAAGATGAATGGGATTGCCAAGCTCTGTCGAAATGACACGTGACAATCCCTTACATGTTGGAATTTCTACCATCGCTGTAGCCGTAGAATGAGTTTTTCTAGAGCCTCAGGGGTGCTGTAATTACAAAATATACGTGTCTAACTAACTCAATTATCAAAGCACACCATCAATAATAAGTAATGCAAGTACACACAACTCCCCATAATTCGATCTAGGGGTGACCCACCCACCCCATGGGGGTTTAAACGGCAGCTACGCAAACTAAGGGGCGTGGGGTTTACTTTGCTAATATTAAGGGGTGTAAGGGCACTTCAAAACGGGGGTGTGTTCCAAAGCATGGTTTGGTATAGGATGTTTATTCAAATAGCTATGAAAATTTTCCGTATGTTAAACTACTGTCTGTTATTGTGTCTCTATATTATCTAAGCTATAGAAACTTATTATATTAGAAAGAGGTTTTTGGTTTATTTGTTTAATTCTCCATGCATGCATTCTATCAGTCGACCTTTGGGTGATGCAGAGACAAATAGTAGTGGTAGGTTTATTTTGATTTGTAAATTTGGCAGTCGACTGCTTCACCGCATTGACAGCGATGTGGAGCACCACAAGGAGCGCCCAATCGCAGGCATGTAGCGAGTCGGAAGGTTGTGTCACCTAGCATAGTGCCTATGTTAGGTGACGGTAGTGCCTGAAGCCAGAGGCCCGACTCCCACTCACCCACAGCCAGCAGGCGGGCACGCTCAGCAGTATTGGTAGACGTATCAATAAGGTTATTCCGTACCAACCTGCAGAGCGGCTCATCCCACTGTCTCTGGAAAAATGGGTTCTCGGGCCGATCCGTATCCGGGCAAGCCACTTTCCAAGCGTCCTCTGCATCTGTCAAGCACGGCACTTCCGAGTCAACCAGGGAAAGAGCTAAAATTCTCCTGGTTAGCTTTTCAGTGCTGTGGACAGAAGACAGGAACGCTGGTAAGCTTACACTAGAAATTTTGCGGACGCCGAGGCCACCAAAACGAATTGGTAGGGTGGCTTGCAGCCACGCTCGGTCATCCAAGGCCACATTTAGAATGGATGTTAATGTGTTGCGAATAATTTGGTCAATTTTGTCCAAAAGTTGTGGTTTCTTCCAAAGAGGAGAAGAACGGAGAAAATACATAAAATTTGGACCGAAACAGCAATACCTGATAAAGGTGAATGCCGAATGTAAATTAATTTTGGAGAGTCTACCCGAAATATCATTAAAACGTTTGATTTTGTCTTCGATGAAAGATGAAAAACTTTCTTCCAAAATAGGGGAACCTAGGAGGTGCAGGGAACTTTTTTCTAAGATTTTAATTTGCGGGGCTATTGCATTAAATTTATCTAAAGATCGGTATCGGATCAGTCGGTAACGTCAGAGAGGTAAATTTCGCATTTTGAGGGGTTAAGTTCCAGGCCGATAGATTTAAATTTCTGTTTAAGGAGTTGCAGGTCATTCAAAACGGTGTCAACATCACCTCGTAGCGTTCCATCATCTAAATACCACACGTATTTAATATTAAATATACTAGCCTCTGCCAGTGGCTTCACCCGCGTTTTCTTATCCCAAGGGAACATTATACCGGAATGAAAAGATGCCTATGTGCTATTCCAGACTATAATCTATCTCTGTGGCAAATTTTATCCTGATCCGCTCAGCCATTTTAGCTTGATTGAGCGACAAACATTCACATCCATCCAAACTTTCGCATTCATAATTAAGAAGATTAGAGTTTAGTTTTTAAAGTTGATTATTATATTTTTTTTGAAGTTCATATAGGCAAGGCGCCATGAAATCGCTGTAATGAACGTACGGTACAAGCGTAAATACGTCATCTGTGCACAGCGTTCTAAACATACTGAGGTTTGAAGCTTGTTTTAAACCATGTAGCCGGCATCGCCCTGCCCGCTTCAAACCAAGGTGACCTGGTTTTTGGCTTGGTTTTAAACCGTGTTATACTACACGGTTTATTACTTACACGGCTTTACCGTGCTTGCATGGTCACCCATCCAAGAACGACCTCAGCAAGTGTTGCTTAAGCTTGAATCCATCGACCCGTGCGGCTGTTACTGAGCTCCCCCAGGCGCCTTATGACGTAGGTAAATGTACTAAATGTTAACATTCACAGATATTCCTTGGAAACAAATCAGCTGTTAGTAACTCTACATGTTCACAAGTTAGGGGGCGCGCGGAGCAGACAATATTGACAAACGCTATGACGTCAAGCGATATTTACCATCACGACCTCGTGAGGGGGCTTTTCACTGTTTCTGAGGGAACTGGGAAAGATTTGTTTTAATTCTAGATATTTTACATAAAATCCAGGCATTATTTATGTTACTGACTGAAATTATTTTATAGTCCCACTGCAGAGCACTTTTTCTCATTCAGAGATGAAAGGCATATTGATATTAATTACCACGCTTTGTCATTACGTGTAGATTTTTGCAAAAATTTTTACCTAGTCAAAGTTTCCTCACGATATTGTCTTTACCGTAATTTAGTGATGTCTACGTGTGCAAAAATTCCTTAAGAAATTCAAACAAAATAATAAAAAATGGTGGCGGTCTAAAAGTTCTTGAAAATCTTTTCTATTAAAGTGCAAACTGCAAAAGCCAACACTTAAAAAAACAAAACCCAAACGTATCTGAAACCTGATAAAATCTTTTATTTATTTACCTGCAAAATGCAAATGCTCAAGCAAAATTACGAAAAAAGCGTAGCAAAACACACTCAAACGTCTGTAGAAATTTCTACTCGCTAGTGAACGCATAAGTTTTCTGTGTTTCAATTCAAATTATGAAAACGAATGGCAACAGCAGCAATATTACAACATGCCTATTTCGAACCATCACAAGATCCAAAAACCCTGCAAAACATCGCTTTTTTCCAAACTGAAGAAATTCTTGAAAACCATCGGAATTAACCTACACTAATTACCCCATTTTCCGATCATCACAGTAGCTTAAAACTCCAAAAACCATCGAAATACTCCATCAGAAATTTTCCAACCATCACAGAAACCTCTGAAAACCGTCAACATTTAGAATCACACCCGTTTCCCAACTAACACAGGACTCTAAAACCCTGAAAACTACCGCTATTTCTTAGCTGCGGAAACTCTACACGAAATCCCAACACTTCCTCAGGCACACACACACAAACTCAACTACGCAAGTACGTGCGAGGCGTGGCTAGGGGGAGGAGCAGTGACGTCACGGTCCGACGTCAGCGTGACGCGCTACCGACCTACTTTGAAGCTTTCAGACCGGAGAGATATTTTGTTGCGTGAATTGATTCGGCGTTCGGTTGTTCGTTTTTCAAATTTACGGTATGCGTGGTGACGGGATCTTAAATGTAACTACATATTCGTTAATAGGAACTGTGGATATTCAATCTGCCTAATCTTTCCCAACTTTATTGTTCCTAACCGAATTCAGCTACCGATCGAGTAGCAGTATTTTACATGAACAACTGCCTATTTGACCTCCACAACCCAGTAACTGGGTAACACGATGCCTCTTGACATGACTGGTGTCAGAAACAACAAACAATACTAAGAATTGGTGACGGGTGAGCATTTAAAGAGTATGTCTTTGGTCAATTTTGACGTAAAAAATGGCAGATTTTTGATGAACGACCTTGAGAAATTGTAATGATTTTGCCCTTCAGTGGGTAAAAAATAGGTCTGTATTTTTTATTACTCATATCTTTGGTTTGATTACTTTTACCTTCTTCTCTGTATGAGAAGAGGCCTTTGCCCTTCAGCGGGACAATAATAGGCTAGTATTATTTATATTCTCTTTGCTAATGATACAGCAGCGTTATCGTTCTGGCGTAACAGATTTAATCCTTCAAATCTATTAGTAGCGTTCAAAGTAAAATTGTCTTCGGGACGCGGCTTTTAATAGAATCATTGTGCTAGTTTAGAATAAACTCTTGCTGTGATAAACAAAACGATTCGTAAGCGTTATAGGTACTGGCGTTGGATGTGACGACATTTGAGGGAGACTTGTGTTCAGCAGTGGACATCTTTCGGCTGATATGATGATGAAGACTGGAAATTTGGGACGATAGTAAAAAAGGAAGTAGACTGTATAGATTTCGAGGAGTAGTTGGACTGCTAGCTTCTTCCTGCGGCTTCACTCCCGTGGTGTATCCCACAGGCACTTTTATTTTTTTGGAATGAAAGTAACATATGACACTCAGCGAGTCTTAACTTTCGAGTGAACACAACCACAACCACTAGGGCGCGAAAATAAGTGATAAGCAGAACATGACATTGTTTCGAAGTGTTGTTGGACCTGCTGAAGACTGTCTCAATATATTTGTATTGTATAAAGTCAATTTCTTTTAGTATTATATGTGTTGTGCTTTGCAGTATTATGTACCAACTGTAAATCTACCATTTACAGTTGCGACTGTGTTATGAAATGTCTCTCTGATGATGGCACATATGTTGTATCATTCGGTTCCCTTCATGATGGTTGAGCTGAGTGTTGCCAGTCTATGCGTCATTTTCGTGAACGGGCGCCATCAGTTGGATTGGTCTTAACTTAGCTGCCTCGGCCTGTTTTTAATTACTTATTGTATTTTTGTTTGTTACACTCACTTTTCTCACTTTTACGTCTTTTTTACATCGTTCCCACATATGTAATTTTCCAACAAGAATGATATAACCAAATACTTGTAATTAAAACTAACAGAAAAGAGCGTACTAGATTCTATACTATACTATACTATATACAAAAGTAACATTAAATGGTTTAGTTTAAATAAAGTATTTTGATTTGATTTGAAAGAAAATTCTTTTTATTATTGATGGGCTCGCATTTTACTTCTACCTCAACTGATGGTAAGCGATTATCATTACTTTCAGAGATAACCTACAAACAAACAATTTTACCTCTTTTTATTATTAGTTTATACGAACCTTCTAATGTTAATAGGGTTACTTAGACATGACAATATTTTAATCGTTGTTTTGGCTTTTATAAACCGTTTTAAGTACCTTAAGATTTATTATTCGAAAAATGAGTAAAATCACAGAAGAGAATTTCGATCATAACCAGTCCGATAAGCTCAAAAGTTTGTTTATTTGCGAGAACAAAGCTAAAAGGTAGGTATGGCTTCAGTATTGTACCCAAGGTCACTGGCTAACAAACAGGCTGCTAGCTACGCAGTTACAAAGAGCTTGTTGCTTCAGAGGTGAAAGAAATAAGGTTGTTTAGAAATCCCACACATATTATTATTATAAATATGAATGTTTGTGAGTATGAATGGATGTTACTCTTTCACGCAAAAACTGCTAAACCGTTTTCGATGTAATTTACAACATAAAATCACGCTTATATTTCCCGAAGGATGCACTATATAACACACATACATCCGCATTTCAGTAGTTTCTTTGATATAATAGGGTAGTTCACAAAAACATCTATTCAGTCCGTCAGTTAGATAGCCTAAAAATATTGGACACGTATTTTTCGTTTGCCACGTAAACAAAAAAATACGACGAGACAGTGCGTTGAAATATCATGTGACGTCACAGTGTGTTACAATTTATACTGACAAAGTGACGTCACAAGCCTCCACTCCCGAAATTTGATGCGCTTTATCTTTGTGAGCTTTTATTAATTTGATAAAGCTAAAAAACGGGTCCAATATTACTTGATAACCTCGCTGACGGACTAAATAGAACTATCATTTTTCTACCTAGGAAAGATCCCTGTTTCAACTTTCACACGAGCGGCGTCACGGGCGGCACTTAGTGCTTAGGGTTCCGTACCCGAAAGGTCCAAACGGAACACTGCTGTCAATCACGTGTCCGTATATGACGATGATGACGTGTCCGTATATGACGATGATGACGTGTCCGTCTTTCTGTCCGTCTGTCCGTCGTCTGTCACACATTTTGTTCCGAATATTTTTTTGACTTCCCATTGACCTATGAACTTGAAATTTGGTGATAATGTTTATTACCACGTATATATTATATAGAAAAATTGGTACGGAACTCTAAATGTGCGAAGTCCGACACGCACTTGGCCGGTTCTTCATAGTTGGTTCTTAAAGACTGACACAATATTAAAGGCGTAAAATTGATTATTAAAGATAAACTCTGGATCTACTAATTTGTCTTACGAAAATGCCACTGATAGATAGAAAGGTACTATCGTCGAGCGCCATAGGCTTCTTGTATTCCGAACAATGCTCGGTTACTGTAGCTACGACAGCCGTGGGAAAAATCTAGTTTACTATAAAAAGACGTTGAGATCAATGGTAGGTTGAGTAAGCTTGCCTGCTCTTAGTCTGAGCTAAGCGGATCGATGCAGGGAGGCTGATATAAGTTGGAAAAGAGTTACCGAGAATCGAGATGAACGCCGTGTGATTGGACTGGCCGATGGCTAATACAAGACTAGTAAATTCCACAATCCAAAGTTTATTGATGATGAGGCCACTACGATACCCATAATCTTTAAAGAATCTTCAATGCCAATAATCACTTTAACGATGTCGATAGGTCATCTATCCTCAAGAAATTCCAAGACACGTTTCTAAAGCACTAAAACTCAACAAAAGACGAGGAAGGAAACGCCAGAAATCTTTTAAAACAAATAAAACATACACTAGAAGCAACTTCCATACATTTCTCAAACACACAAAAATATTCTGAGAAACTATAATGTTATTATCATAGTTACAAATTCTTTTAGCCCGTAGTAAACAGTTTGCTTGTGAACCGTGCCAAGAAGAAAAATGTTTGACCTTGAACTGCCATGGAATGTAAGAATGCTTGTAAACGAGGTATTTGAACACAAACGAACGGATAAAGTGGTGGACAGAGGATGGAACTAAGGGGTTTGGAAGTGAGATTGATGGCTTTTAAGTTGTTTGTATTGTTGGCCCCCCACAATGTGGAACGATGACCTGGTGCCTTACCATGACGTATTAAAACTATCATGGTTCCACCAGAGACACGGAGCTGTACAGGATGAAGATCACTATCCCTTTTTACAAGCTTATATTTACGAGTACTTTCACCCGTCCCAGTGTGTGTAATCAAATCTTGCAAGTTAAATTTGACTCACTTCCCAGTGTCCGCTTGAGCTGAAAATTTGCCTTCCAATTCAACGTCTTCCGGTTCTCGTTCGCCACTCCAGAACTTTTCTACCCCATCGGCCATCCGTTGTGCGAGCAATGTGCCCTGCCCACTGTCACTTAAATTTGGCAATTCTCCAGGCTACGTTGGTAACCCTGGTTCTCTTGCGGATCTCTACATTTCTGATTAGAACACGCAAGGAAACTCCGAGCATAGCCCTCTCCCTGCCCGGAATGGTTGCGGGCATCCGCTGGATGCGGGACGCACGGGACCGGTCAATGTGGCGACGCTTGGGGGATGCCTATGTCCAGCAGTGGATGTCTTTCGGCTGATATGATGACGATGAATATAACCTTCGAGTGCGATCATGTGGATGACGACTTACATGCAAGGTAATCTGTGGAGATAATGGCTTATATTTGCATTGAATACGGGCTTATATGCGTCTATGATGCAGGAAAAACACTAGAGGGCATCGTTAACGAATATGGCCTCTAAAATTTGATTTTTGTTCTAAATAGCAAATCCGTCACGCAAAATGCTTGAAGTTTTAAGGCATGGGATACAGGGCATACACCTGCAGATAGTTTAAATGACATATTGACAGACAATGACTGTACTGTAATTTACTCAATGCACTGACTGAAGAAAAATTAACCTATTTTTTTTCTGTCCAAAGAGGAATGACTTTTCGTCAAAAAAACAGCTTACAATTTATTCTGACGAAAAAGCAATGTGACAAATGTGTCCGTTGATCCTGATGGGTCGAGCCACAAAGTACGTAAGCGGCGTGCGGCGCGTTCGAGATCAAATCAAAGCAGTTTTTACTCATTAAGCTGCCAAAAGATATGAGTGGAAAAATAAGATCCAAAGGTTAGACATGTCCACGGGAAAAGTCAATGACGAAAATATATATTTTTTTATTGTTGATTAGTTCGCGTTTGATCACTACCTCTCCTGATGGTAAGCGATGATGTGGTCGACGGTGAAGTACGTTTGCATTGAAATTACCTATTCACTCTTGACTAAAAGAACCCCGATTCAAAAACAAATACACAATTCAAACTACCTTAATAGTTTTTTTTGGAATTTGGATGGACACAAAAAAACCTTTCAGTAAAATAAAGGCTTAATAATTCGATTGATGAGGTAATACGAGTCTTATTAGGTTATTTAGCTTTCCACACTGCAAATTGTTAGTTAGTGTTGTTAGTGAAAAACACAAGAAACTCTTTGTAAAAACCTTTCACGGCTGCCCGATGATATGGTGTACCTGCACGAAATAATTAATGTTAATTGAAAAATTAAGGTATTTAAGTAGTGAAGAACAAAAAGATGTTTTTGAAATTCTTAGGTAACCCCTTAGTTATTTCTTGGTGAGAAAGAGCGAGCTATGTTTTTTATTTAATGCTAGACCGCTACACTATTTCCAACCAGAGCAACTCTTGAGGGCCAAGACAAGTAACATTAATTTATCAATGAAAGCGTCGTTTCCCAACTTTATTGGGGTCGGCTTCCAGTCTCATCGGATTTAGCTGAGTACCAGTGTTTTACATGGATTGCCTATCTGATTTCCACAACCTAGTAACTGGAAAGAAAAGCGTCCTAAAATGACAAATATGTATGGATGCCTAGCGCTTTCGAAATGTCACGTGATCAATCCTTTGCATTTTGGCATTTCAACAATCGCCCATCGCTGATAGAATTACAGTTTGTCTGGAGCCTCTGAAACCAAAAATCAATAGTGGTGACAACCAGAAAAGCGTCGCGCTAATGAATCTTGACGAGTCCACCAGAAGGTAGTCAACTGACTTGGATCCCGCAAGGAAATTACCACTATTGTACATGAAGTTTAAATAAATAAATGTGAAAAGAAGGTCCTGGGGCTCTATATAAAGTGATATATAAGTGTATCAGCATTAATTACTGTAAAAAGTTTAAAACGTTTCGTATTGACCACGTGACACACGAAAGCGCATACATATCATACATTTAGGAATTTATGACAATCATTATCACTAATAGAATGTCACTTGGATTTGATTTTTATAGCTGCGCCCTCTCTAATTTGGGAGTCGGGCAGTTATAAAGCTTTTTAAAAAGATATTCTCTGTAGGAGACCTAAGAGCTCTCTTCGTCGTCATTTCAACGTGCCTAAAAGGCACGTTGAAAAGCTCTCTTGCGAAAACAGCTTAAAGAACAGCGTTTTCTACACAGACAACAAACACTGCAATAAATCCTATATCTCCTCATAATGTTTTCTTTATTAATTGTTTATTTCGCGAGCAAAAACAACTGTGCGTGAGCTATAAATAGATGGTTTAATTTTATCAAATGCCACGCTAACATCGCCCTAACGCGGACTGATTTTCACAATCTCGGGACCCTGGGATCCCGGTCCTTTGAAAGGCGTGTGAGGGGCCGAAGTCAACTCGCAGAGGCCTTGTTAGGCATGTATCAGGAAATGTGACACCAACCGACGATTATCCCTGTATGCAATGCGCAAGTGCACCCAAGGGCAATCCCTAAAACGAAGAATCCGTAATCCTTACGCGGACTGATTATTATTAAGATAGATTGCTGTTAAATTTTATGGGATGTTCGAAAGTTGAACCCATCGCCGAAAACTGAGCGAATCCAGACTTCTGGTTCTGTAGCACAGAGACACGATGACCACATCATGAAGAAAAATTTATTTCCATGACGACACAAAAGAGAGGGAGAGGTAGACCGCTGACAGCCTGGAGGACGAGTGTGATATAAAGTATTGCGGTATATCTACTGACGATAAGTTATCAGCGGAACAAATGGCGCCTCATGACTAGTAAGCTTTGTGCGAGTTTTTACTAATGCTCGATCGCGTTAATGTAACCGTCATTCTTCAATATCATAAATAGTCATACACATATAATAAATCTGTAAAAAGTCGTTTTTGTATACGTAAATATTTCCAAAAAAAAATAGCCAGGGTATTAAAGGATAACCAACAGAAACTATTTCCAACCTTTTTGGAATTTTTGTCTGTGTATCTGTTTGTCTGTTTATTTGTGCACGCATCACGTAAAATGCACGAAACCAATGTAGATAACTTTTATACATAAATAGCGTAACTTGATGTATTACTTAGTTTTTGTTTCATCGCAATCGATTCACTCTATCAAAAGTTAGATGAATTTAAAGTGTTCAAGAAGTACAATAACAGCACACGCAATTCAGATACTCGGACAGTTGAACTCCATATTCGATAGATGGCGTTGTGCATTTGAAGTCATTTTGTGAATTGTTAAGAGTCTCCGCGAAAGAATGATACTAGAAAAAATATTGGTAGGGTAGGCTAGAAGGTAAGTAGGGTAGGTAGGAAGGTAAGTAGGCAGTTGACGGCAGCGAAGCCGCGGGCACAGCTAGTTTGTATTAAAACTGGATAAGCCCCATCTGAGCAGTGGTGGCCCAGTGGTATCGGCCGCGGCTTACAAGTTGTAGGTCGTGGGTTCGAGCCCAGGCAGGCGCTTTACTTTGTGTAAATTATTTCATCACCACTGCTCTTAAAACGGTGAAGGAAAACATCGTGAGGAAACCGGCATGTCCTAGAACAAAAAATTCGAAGACATGTGACTTCCACCAACCCGCACTGGGCCCGCGTAGTGGATTACGGCCCATTCCCTCTCACAGAGAGGAGGCCTGTGTTCCAGCAGTGGGAACATATTAATAGGCTGATGATGATGATGATGATGATGAAGCGTCGTCTAGTGAAAGTTAGAGGGAACCGCTTTTTTGTCTACAAATTGACATAAGAGAACATTTACGTTAACGCGATCGAAATACGTTAAAAACTCGGCATAAGGCCTCAGGAAAGCCGACCCCAAGTAACAGGAAGTGGCGAGGTAGAAGAAGAAGTAATAGTTTATAGAATGCCCATCTAGGTTCCCGAATAGGGCAGTGTTATTATTTTTCAAACAGACATTCTCGGTAAGTTGTGAGTGCTGAGAAGGTAGGTATAGCCTCTTCTCTCTTTTTGACCGACTTACCAAAAAGGAGGATGTTCTATGTTCGACTTCATATATGTTTTTTTTTTGTGTTGGTTCACCGATATCTCCATCAGTTATGGACCGATATTGAAAATTATTTTATTTGTTTGAAAGAGTATGTTTCGAAATTGGTCCTATTTTAACTTGGGGAAGATCTGATGAAGAACTTCGAAGATATACGACAGAACTCTTCAATAAAAAAGGCAAATCTCTCGAGATTGCTGCAATCGCATGTCTGTTTATTGATTATACCATTTCATAACATAACATCACGCCAGTACGCTCTTTAGGGGTACGCAGATCTCTCATTCACCGGTTATGTTCATGTTTCTTGATATTTGGGTTATCTATTCTGGCGTTAAGGCAACTTTCTAAACAACTTGTCTATTAGGTAGGTACAACTCATCATCTGCCTAGCCTTTTTCCCAATTATTATTGGGGTTGGCTTCCAGTCTTACCGGATTCAGCTGAGTACTAGTTTTTACATGGAGCGACTGCCTATCTGACCTCCACAACCCAGTAACTGGGTAACACGATACCCCTTGGCAAGACTGGTGTCAGATATCAAGCTTCTGACTTCCCGTAACGACTGTCAAAGATCTTCAAATGACAGCCGGGACCAACGGCTTAACGTGCTTTCCGAGGCACGGAGGAAACTCGGTATGTTGAAATGGTCACCCATCCACGGACCGACCTCGTCAAGCGTTGCTTAACCTTTAAGATCGACCCGTGCGGCTGTTATTATTTAGCCACAAGCTCCTCTAGGTAGGTACAACTGAAAAGTGATAAATAAAAAACTTTTTTACAAAAAAATACTACCGACTTCCAAATAAGAATACTACAAAGTGAAAAATAACTTTATTTATGGAAGTCGGTGTCCATAACGAAAAAAAAACTGGATCCTACGAAAGACTCTGAATTCCATAAATAAAATTATGTTTCACTATGTAGTTTTCTTATTTGGAAGTCGGTAGTATATTTTGAAAAAAAGTTATTTATTAAAAAGGCTCTTGTGAAAACCAGCCTAAAGAATGGCGTCTTCAAAACATACAACAAACACTGCAACAGCTTCTATATCTCCTCATAATGTTTTATTTATTAATTGTTTACTTGGAGCGCGAGTACTCGTACAAATGTGCGTGGGCTATATATATACAGATTAATTTTAACAAATACCACGCTGACATCGGCCTAACGCGGACTGATTATTATTAAGATAGACTGCTCTTTAATTTTATGGGATGCTTCTCAACCATGTCGTTGTTTGTTTTAAAATATTTTAACCGTATTAAAAAATATTTTACAAGAGTCTGTATCTGTTAGTCATATTGGTCGATGGTCGATACTTAAAGATCTACAGTTTAAACTAAGATTTCCATTTAATGAAGAAGATAGTAGTGTAGTTTCATTGCAGAGGGAGACATCGTACATTTAGAAGTGCATTTTTATTTCGTACTAGCTGCCCCACGCGGCTTCGCTCCCGTCAACTGGCTACCTACCTACCATTTACCCTACCTAAACTAAATACATGATTGTTGCGTAACTTTAACCGCTTTACGCAGCGCACGCGACGGAAGCTCTCAAAAAGGAATAATTTTGCCCGTTTTTGCAACATTTTTCATTTATGCTCCGCTCCTATTGGTCGTAGCGTGATGTTATCTAACCTTCCTCGATAAATGGACTATCCAACACAAAAATATTTTTTCAATTCCAACCGGTTCCTGAGATTAGCGCGTTCAAACAAACAAACTCTTCAGCTTTATAATATTAGTATAGATGATACGTTCTTAACTCCAATCACTCCTGGCCCTATTTCAATCATGGTAAGCGATGCTGTGGTTGACGATAAAGCAAGCTTACCTAGATGACTGCAATCTATTTTCTCGAGACTTAAAGACTCATTTAAAGCAGGTGTTTATAATGATGTTTTCAAGAGATTCCTGTTCTAAATACTTCTCACAATATTACTCCAAATAATTTTATTATTTCGAGAAAGATGTTCCAGCATTAAAATTGTCGCTGTTGGCAAATTGTGTGATATAATTTGTGAGAAGTAAGTATTTCAGACGCTGTATGAAAATATTATATATTATAATTTATTTGATAGTTTAATATTACGGGCTAGTGCTTCTAGACAGAAATAACTGACAAATTGTGAGATGTATATTGAAGGGACTAATGTTACATTGTTTGAATTTTTCGTACTAATTAAAAAATATGAAATTTTTAATAAATTAGAGTTCAGTGTTACCGAAGGCCAACCCATTAGGTGTCATCGAGCTCTATAAATGTATTAATTCCTATTCTATTAGATAGTACTTTTTTATTTTGGTAAACGCTTTGTCACAAAAGCACACGTGCGATTCGACGATATGGTTCTGAAATAAAAGAAAGAAAAAGTGTCCATTTCATGCCCACGCTATCACTCTCCATTCCAGGTTGCCTGGAAGAGATCGCGATATGCGATAAGGCCGCCCGTTGTATGTATTTTAGTTCTAAGTTTCCTTTTTTATGTTTTAACTTGGTTTACCTAAAATAAAGCATATATAAATAAATAAATAAATATATATTTTGCTTAAACTAAACGCTTTACCCTTATCTTCTCATTGTCAAGTTTTAAGTAAATCATGTTCAAAACTTTTAGGTTTTCAGAAAATGGGCTTGATGTAATATCAACTTGGAAAAAGTGTTCCATACTTATGTATATCTTGCCAGTTTTTGCAATAAGAATTTTACCTTCGTCTCACCTACTGTGTCGGGCGATAAGCACACTGCACAAGACTTAGGAACCCACATTCATGTTCCAATAATTTTGTACGTCATTTCAGAATTAAATAACTAGGAAATAAACCATCGCAATACAATGTCATCCATACAATACAACAACAAACATGTTCTTTTATTGTTCACAATATTGATATTAGTAACACACTTGCAGTCTCATAACGGATGTGCTAGCAGTAGCACATAAACTGTTATCGCCTATAGCAGCATCTAATGAACGAGACGAACTCAATCGTCGGCTACTCTTTGATGTTTTGCTAACCGACTGTTAAACAGTAAGCAGGGAATCACAGAAGGCTTAGTTGTAACAGGGGATATTAGAAGCCTGGCAATAGTGTATCAACTGTTATCGGTTTGCATCTGATGAACGAGACAAACTCAATCGTCGGCTACACTTTGATGTTTTGCCAACCGACTGATATAAAGTCAACAGAGAACCACAGAAGTGTCAGTTGTTTTCTGTCATTTAGAGGTTATTTTACGAAATTCTGAAGTCTGATTAACAAGCTACAAAATTAAAATTTAAGGCGCCGATTCCCTTGAGTAGCTGATTTTAAAATGAGAATCACGTCTAAAGTCGTATTTTTCTTTTAAATATTTGTTACGTTAGACCATCAAAGAAAATTTTGAGTTTAATTCGTAATTAATTTGTAAAGTTATGTCTAAAACGTACAAAAACACTACAATCGCACCAAAACCGCTGGGCGTATTTTAATGAAATCGACACCGACACAATCTCAAAGACAATTTAATCATCTACATTTTGATCTCAGGCTTTTTTTTTAAAGTCATAGAATAATAAGGAACGTACAAAACACTACTAAATTTTGGGTCGCGCGGGTGAAAACGGTGAAACGAGTGCGCATTTTGTTCCCTCAAGGTTGTTAGCGTTAGTCGTCGTCTTAAGAAGCCCCCGACTAACATAATTGATCCAGTAGAATTAGTTTTTTGAACGGATTAACCGATTTTCATCAAACATAGCTAAGAACACTCTCGATAAAGTCACCTTTCAAACAAAACCGGTATCTAAATCGGTAAATCAAAATCGGTTCATCCGTTTAGGGGCTATGATGTCACAGACAGATACACACGTCAAACTTATAACACGTCCTTTTTCCGTTGGGGGTTGAAAAGAGTTTCGTGTAACTGGGTTGTGGAGATCAGATAGGCAGTTCCTTCTTTTAAAATACTGGTATACAGCTACATCGTGTCAGATTGGAAGTCAACTCTATCTAACCCAACACAGCTGAGAAATACGGCTAGGCAGTTGGAACGATTCTATTTTCAAAGTCAAGTGTTTAAGGCATTCGTAATTTTCTGTTTCCAAAGAGTAGCTTACTATCATCTGTCATTCGGCCAATTTATTTTAATGAAGAGCTACAGTTTGCTTTGAATAGCTCTATCTAAGAAACGTCATTATTTTCAATTTAGTACTTGGCGTCGTCGCGTCGTTCTAATAGAAAGCGACCAACGGATACGCGATCGTCGCATACTACATTTGTGCAGCTAAACAGAAAAACGTAATTTAATTTGCGGCGATAGACGATATCGCGCACGTATTTTCAAAAAAAAAATCATTTGCAAATCAGTCGAATTGCCTCACATTGCGACCGTATTACCGTTCTTGCTTTGTCGCTTAGTAAAAATCGCCTGTCGATAAAATGGAATCGCGTCGAGCTAACAGGAAGGTCGCTTGTTTTTAAGGCATAATATGTAAAAATGTCAGCAGTTACTATTTAATTAAACTTATTATTTGGATCTGGGGGGTGACCATAAGCTCTTAGAGTAAGGTTATTTTGAGATCGCGTAAGTGACAGATGTATACAAGTCATATACATCTGTCCCTCACACACACTCAAAACCTTATTCTAAGAGCTTATGGTCACCCCCCAGAAGGAAACATTAGAGATCGATTCGAACAAAACTCTCTAAGATAAATTGACGTTATCAGCAACAGAAATCGACAGTAAAAAAAGCTAAAATCGCAAAGCATGATGTAGTTTTTTATGTATTGGTATGTTGTAAAGATCAGTTAGGGTAGTGTGAATCCAAATTTGCAACTTCGAAAACCTTATGCTCGCTGCGCACCACGCGAAAAACTGCGAAGGATTGGGGCTATTTTCAGTTTTTGTTCTAAAAGTTATAAATTGTGCGTTTTAAATCAGAACTATATCAAGCTTTGTGATTTTAATGTCGATTTCTACTGGGCTAAATTATTCTTTGAATATCTGTGAGTAAAATTAAAGAATTTCCGTGAAAATGCCATCAGAATAGAGTTAAACTAACATACTGATTACTGGAATTAACATGAGAGGCAATAATTATATTCTAAGTCTTTTTGCCTCCACTTCATTCGAGTCAGTCGTTATAAATTTTAAGGTTAGTAGCCAATCCAAGCATTCGAACCACACGATATCATGGATGGTATAGGTTGGTAAAAACAAGAATAAGATGTAATTTAAACTGTACTTCTGCAATAACCTGCCTATGTTCAGTGCATCGCTCTACGGACGCGCTCGCATCGAGCTGCCACATCGCTGGCCTCACACCGATCCAACGATTACTACTCCACGCTACTAATTTATCCCTCTTCGTTTACTGTATTAAACGCTCTGTGATGTCATGTTGTATACGGTTTGTATACGGTTCGCGGTTCGTGACCGAGGCGAGAACTTGGAACACTTTGTGAGTTTGATAGCTTCTTTACTTAGAACGGTTAGTTATTAAGAGTAGGTAAATAAAAAGGAGTTGAAAAAGTAAACTATGTCACTACTCTGAAATGGAGTTGAGCAGGAAACTTGTTCATCCGTGGTATTTGGCAGGTGGAGTGGAGTCCGAGAGAAGGTGGACCAACAGCCGATGTATGGATGACAATTCAGAAGATCGCGCAATGATAGAATATTATTCTATATATCCAAGGATGAATGGTTAGTTTTTAGGAGTCGAAAAATAGGGGCCAGCAGTGTTACTCCTGCTGTGAGATAACAACAAAATCTTGCATGTTACTTACGGTTTCTTTAGTAAACCAAAATAATAACTGTAATATATAGTAAACAAATTGATAGACAAAATCATTAAAAACCATAATATCCAAAAGGATAGGTAAGGCATATTTCTCCAAGAACTGAAATTCAATTCTAGGACGATTCATGTAAAGTTCGACTCTACATTGTACGTCTTGCCTACAACTTCAAGATCAAAACGCAATTATAAACACATCAAAACTAACTAACAATAATTCACTGCAAACTTTGAGCGCTGCCAGCCCACATAATTAGACTAAGACAATAAGAATCAATCAATGGACGCGATCAAAGATTAAAGTATTAGACGCCTGTCCCAAGTTTTCTACTAAACTTTCATAAAGAAACAAAGTTTAGCCGTTGACTTGTACCATAGAGCATAGAGCCGCTTCGACGGCCACAAAACAATAAGCCGGTGACATCATTTATGGCATGGAATTAGGAAGTACATACCTATACATAGATACATACTAATTCCATGCCGTTCACGCGTAGAAATTGACTGCCCCTGACAATTCCGACTGCAGAAAAATGTGCTCAGTTCAGCCATTACAAATAATTGATGGAAATTATTTGTAATGGCTTCTCTAGTATTTACGATTCCGTGCTCTGTGATTTGAGGATGTTATGCTGTCCTTGCCTTGTCTGCAAGAGATTTATTGTGCAAAGTTTGTAATGGACTTTATCTTTAAGTTTTAGGTTTTTTAGGAGATCCTGTCCTGTGTGAAGGAGTATTAATTGTGGTTTTGTAAATAAAGAAATAGCTACGGTCTAAGGCTAATACACGAGTTGTCTACTAACTTATTCTAGGTGTTATACGTGTTATCGAAATCTTTGTTCCAGTATGAGAGAGGTATTGCTATACAAGAGGTAACGGCGATTTAGGTTGTTGCCTTTATCACAACAGAGTCATGATTGCATTTACGATCTCAGGTTTCTCAACCCTATGTAATTTTCACATGAAAAGGACTTATTTATAAAAAATAACCATCAATGATTAGTAAGCAATGATTAATAGATTCTTAATTTAATTTTCAATGGAGAATTTGAATTTAGGATCTGCTATATACCAGTCCAACTAATCATTGTAATATGGTCAGTTTTTATTATTATTATTACAAGCTTTATAATTGTTTAGCTTTCGGGTGTGTTCGGCAACTGATAATCGGTTTTCAAGCAGTTTCTGGCAACCGATTAAGCTGAAACTTTGCGTATTTATGTAAACTAATATTGGAATAATATACTACTACTATACTATAGAACTGACTATAGAACTGGTCTGATGATGGAGCCGAAAGGTGGCCATAGCAATTCCTCAACCAGACAAAATAGTGTCCTCTTGTTTGAGCTCATTGGATGTGCATTGACAAGTGCTATTACAATTATTCCTTTTAAGTCCATTAAGAGCTTGTTTTAAGATTTTTAATATTAATTATTATTTTTCATATTAAGGGCTGTTTGTGTTTGGTTTAGTGAGCTTATGAATAAATAAATGAAAACTAGCATTTAATTTAATGTCGACTGTTCAGGAAGTCAGATTAGGCAGGCAATAACATTTTGATCTGTAATCTCCGGGAGATTTTAGTCGTGTCAGCCCGAGTTATAGAAATAGCTTTTGTTGTGGTGATTTGTGGATTGTAATAGACTATGATAAATTTGAGAACATTTCCTAAGGCAGCGCCTTTTTAGGAGACTTATAGTTTGTCTTTAACCGTTTGAATACTATATCTCGCGTGGATCCACGTTTCGGGCGCTCAAGGGGTTAAATGTATCATCATTCTTTTGGCATTATCTTTATTTATCAGGGGCCAGGACAGCATCTTTTTTTCTTTATACTTCTTTTTCTATTTAGGCTTATCTCAATAGCCACCTACTTTCTAGCCCTACCTTTAACATAATCCTTCCATCGTGTCTGTGTTCTTCATCTCCCCTACAACCATCCACATTTATACTCAAAACTTTCCTCATGACATGCTCCTCATTCCTCCGCATCACAATTATTCCTTTTTTTGATTTGGTCTCATGCATACTGCACTACCACGGTGAGATAGTGCAGTTATGTGGGACTCCAACCCACTAAAACTTCACGGTGTTCTCCTGTGCCGCTTATGGCGGCAACACGAGCACGCGTTAGCACTAATCGCGAACCCGCCGCGGCTGGGAGAGCGGCCAACGCTATACCGACACTCCTCATCCCCTGCGGCCCAACTGCGTCCACCATCAGACGGTGGCAACCCCGTCCAGGCCGCGGAACGTAGAGAGCGGCGCACAGCAATACCGGCACTCCTCTCTCGCCGCGGCCTCCAACCCTCAGCCGCGATATCCTACGGGTATGGAAAGCTCCATACGACATCGCGGCCCGCCTCAGTTGCGAGGTCGCCCAGGCGGCACCGCACCTGAGGCCTCCTCGGGTTCCTCTTCGCTTCACCGTGGGTGACCAAGCCACGGCTACTGAGCCTCCCCGCCTCAACAATTCGGGAACCCACCGTATCACTACAACACTTGTTGTAAAATTAGTTCCAATTTTACAACAAGTTTGTGGTCGGTTTTATGTCGGTCCGGGGATGGGCGACATACCGAGACTCCTCCGCGCCTCGGTAAACAGTCTTCAGTCTTGCCAAGGAGTATAGTTTTACCAAGTTACTGGGTTTTGGAGGTCGGATAGGCAGTCGCTCCATGTAAAATACTGATACTCAGGTGTATTTCATCGTATTTCAGGTTAGAACTGATCCTACAATAATTGGGGAAATTCTAGGCAGACTGATTTTTTATCCTCATTAAGGCGTATATATTCCCCAATGTTAACGCAGTACTGGTCGTGCATCCGCTCGGAGCCAAAGTATCAATATTGAACCTTCTTTTGGACAGTCTTGTTTTCCAAATATTCTTTGATTTACATATGCTATTTCAGTTATGAAGAAATTCTAGCCATCAATTTTTCTGTGTAAAAATATTTTTTAACATCCAAATCGTTTTGGAGGAATATCCAAAAATAGCGAAAAAATATCTATTACTTACACGAAAAAAACTTTCACAAAAAATTTACATAAATCATTTTTTTTTTCAAAGCTTTTTACCTAGCTATTTGTTACTTAGGTAACCGTAACCGTAAGCTTACGAAAGTAACCGTTTTAAGGTGGAAGGCCCTTAAATAGGTACGGGGACAGGCTAAACACGTAGATTTATTTGGACCTATAAGTAAATACCCAACCTTTTGTTTTTTTTTCGGTCACCACTACCACTTTCAAATTCTATTCATTCGCGCAGGCTTTTTAAATGCGCACAGGCAAATTAGAAAAATATACCTTAATATGGTTAGTGTGCGTTAAAGTAGACGAATCCGCAAACAGATGTCTTACAAAGATCATGATAAGCATCTAAGCTAAAGTGTGTCATAAATGCTAAAACTTCGTGAAGTTTGTTACCTAAATAACACACGCAAAGAAAAATACACCTTACTTAGTTCACAAAATGTTGTGCTATTAAGTATAATGAGCTCATAACCTATTTTTTCGACTGTTAGCGCAAAAACAAAGGTATAACGGTGCTTGTTTGTATCCTATTAGCGGCACACAATAGCTGGACAGATTTCAGGGACCTCCACCCTTATGTAGAAAGTGTACCCCGATGTATAGTTGACTGGATATGACCACCTGATGTGTTGCCAAAATAAGAAACTTATGTATTAAAATTATAATAATAGTAATAATGCGCAGTGATACAGGGATAATCGTCGGATGGTGTCACATTTCCTGATACATGCCTAACAAGGCCTCTGCGAGTTGGCTTCAGCCCCACGCACGCCTTTCAAAGGACCGGGACCCTAGAGTCCCTAAATTGTCAAAGCCATATTTTTTTTTTTCACGGAAAATTAAAGATAGGTACTAGAAAATATGCGGATATGTTACAACTGATAGGTAGAATATTATTATGACTAGCAATATTGTATGTTGCAAAATCTGTACATTAATAGATTAAACCTGCCTCTTAAACTAGGATAACCTATATCTTAATAACAAATATATATGACTAATAAATAACTTATATACAGACTTAGAATAAAGTACAAGGGCATATGTAAAGGGGTAGGTAGAACTCATTGGGCATAAAAAAATTGTAAACATCGCTGTCAATAAGAAAAGTGCCCAGAACGCTGGCAGCATTGCCACGTTGAATGTTAATGCTGATTATTTAATTAAGGATACTTTTGAGGGTATTTTTATTTATTATATACTTCATTATACATCACAAAATATACAACAAAAGAGGAGGGAGGGGGGTTTAGTATAGAATTAGAAAATATGTACAATTTATATGTTTATATATTTGATAATATATTATTAATTTTCAAGAATTTTGCGATGTAACTTATTAAAATCTTAGGAAAATCCTCTCTAGAAAACCGTACACGGCACGCAGCTAAGATGGCTGGTCACGCATGACAGCACCCAATGACGTAGGACGTAGGTCGTGATTTTCTCTGTGCATAATTAATTTAAATGCATTCGTTTTTTCTTATTCTGATGCTAAGGCGACGGAGTTAGGCAGGTTAACTGACAGAAAACACAAATAGAGATAAATTCTTTCATCACCATCATTTCAGTCGAAATGCCTCTCCCAAGTGTAACCATATCGATCGGTCCTATGAGTCTCGCAGCCAGTGGATTCCCGCAGACTTAACCAGGTCATCGGTCCACCTAGAGGGAGGCCTTCGAACGCTGCATCTTCCGGTACGCGGATGTCACTCCAAAACTTTTCAGCCTCATCGACCATCCGTTTTACAAGTCATGTGCTCACAGCCACATAAATTCTTTAACAATTGAACCAGCCTATAACGTATTTACCAGCCTCTATTTAAAACAGGCTATAATTCACTTAAGAAGAGAAAAAAAGTAAATTTAAAAGTCCAAAACCCGACTGCTTAAGAAGCGAACTAAAAAGCTGTAAACAAGAAAAATCATGGGCAGTCGCAGGATACATATTCACGAGCTGGCTGACCCCATGATCCTTCATCATGTTTTTTTTCTTGTTTACAAGTTTTTGGTTCGCTTCTTAAGCAGTCGGGTTTTGGATTTTTAAATTTACTTTTTTTTATTTACTACTTTTTAGGTTTTTCCAATTGCTTTTAAACATACAGGTGGTAAATATTTTTGTAAATACCTCGTAAAACCCTTCATTTTGATACCCCATTCGATGGGTTTGGAAGAAAAAATATAATGGGACACGTATAATATGGCGCCCAAAAACCGCCATGTTTGTTTTTTTTTTAACTTCACGTAACTAAGAACACTTGGCCGGTCAAGACGTATCTAACGATGACTTAATTATATAAATCCGTCTAGCGGTTTAAAAGATATGAGGTAATAAAGAATATTACATACATAAAAACAAACAAAATACCAACATACATACATATTACATACATACAAGATACGGGCGATGAACATAACCCTTTTCTTTTTTTTTTTTTATTTATTATAGGCTCGCGTTTGACCACTTTCCTTGCAGTCGGGTAAAAATACGGCACCACAAAAATGTTGCTGACTAATATAATTTTTGCGGTGATTTCAACCACCTCTATTTTACAAATCCACTTCTCAAAGTTAAACAAACGGAAGAACTGTCCCAGCAATATATCGAGCGTCTATTTTAAAATGATATACGGTTATTTATTCTCCAGTATGACCGCGAGGACTTTTCGTGCGTCATTTAAGTATCACTTTAATATCATTGCAGATGATTGATGATGCCGAGTTATGGGATGATTATATAGTTACTTTATATTGTATGGTATTGGACATAGTTAATGTGTGTCGGGCTAATGGCTATTTTATTTTAATATGAATACAAAATGCTTGGAATAAAATGACGTATTAGATTAGGTCAATAAATTGACAGATTGCAGCTTTGCCGCCATTTCCTTCAGTATTTTTGTTTAATAATTTTTTTCGATAATCGTACGTGCAAGTGCATTGACAGTGAAAATTTCAAAGAAGCGTCACTTTTAGGCACATTTCATTACATGAATGAGAAGCAAAATGTAGCTTATGGCTGCCACTCTAAATCTCTCGTACTGTTTAATGTTCTAAAGAATCTTCACTCCTAGCATCAATAAATTTATATATATTTTAATAGTTTCGTATTTGCTGTAAATTTTATTTAAAACCGTAAATTTTATTTAAATAAACCTTAAAAAATAAAGGTCTTGGTAAATTTCTTTACAAATTAACTTTCATATTCAAACTCAAAATATTTAAGTATTATTCATCTTCACCTTTAAGTTTCTGTGAAACAACCATGAAAAACGCTAAGAAAAAACCGAAGTTGCTCCGTAACGAAGTGGTCATTGTGATTCAAAGCCGCTTCCATTCTCTATGGATCCGTGGTGACCTAGTTACTGTATGACGCACTAGTGACGTCACGCTTTGTCTGTGGTTCTACATTGTGAGCCGTGTAATTGTTGGATGTATAGCGTTTGTTTTATATGGCGTAACGATGGCGTCCGTACTTGCTTGGAAGTTTAGCTGGATCTTAATCTAGTGATTGTATGGTATTTAGCGTGAAACATATTAAAAATCAGTCAGATTTCAGAGAAAGAGTGAAAACAGGCGTCTTTTATGCTTGCTCCTTCCGTAACCAAGATCGAAGTCAAGATCTGGTGCCTTACCATGACGTGCGTGAAGTAAAAACTATCATAGTTCTACTATGAGGGACAGACGGAGCTATGCAAGACAAATATTTCCGTATCCCTGTCGTGATGGATCCATGATAGATTTAGCACGTCATGGTAACGACACGTCCTGACAGGCGCCCCGGTTAGATAAAAAGTACTTATTTTTTTAAATTCCGCCCATTTGTAAATAAAATTTCGGCAAAGAATTGTATAAAAAAAAACCTAAAACTATACAATAAGCATTTGAAATGGATTTGAGTATACAGAAACGAATAGCTAGGAACCTATGTATTCCTGTTTCTTGGAAACAGAATGAGATATAAGCTCTTCTAGGACTGATGCGATTAAATTCCAGTCGTAGTAGGATTGAAATTCTTAACCAAGCAGTTTCCTTTATGAATCGTTTCTGCGCCAATGGAAAGGGACAGATCCCTTCCCAATATAATAAAGAAAAACTGTTACACAAGCGACCACAAACAAGTCTTCGGATTTGGTTGTTTTTTTTTCGGTTTCTGGATCTAAAATTATTTTACACTTTTAGTTATTGATTTTTGTCGACGATGATGGTCGAAGGATAGAAGGCCAAAGTTATCTACTACAAACATCATCTCATAAATGCTGTTTTTCTTTTGTCTTTATTTTTGTATCTTGTTAATATCCAAGCAGACGTGTCATGTCATATTACCTACACGTTAATGACAGTATTATTATTGCGTCCTTAAATAAAATAAGACGTTTTAACATTTAATATCCTCATTAAATAGATATATGTGGGAGGAGCGCGTGGCTAAAAATAGCCCCACGGGTCGATCTTCAAGGTTAAGCAAAGCTTGCTGAAGTCAATCCGTGGATGGATGACCATACAATACATACCTAGACTGTTAAGCCATTGGTGCCACCTGTCAGATCTTTGACAGTTGTTACGGGTAGTCAGAAGTCGGCAAATCTTACACCCAGTAACTTTGATTTTTATTTTATTATTAGTTTTAATATGTACCTTAGTTTTAATTTTACGCTGTTAATCTACATAAGAATAAATGTAATTGATCACCGGAAGAGGGCACTGGCTCCTGTAACACAGGTCAATCATCAGCACAGGAGTCAGGGAATCCATGTATTTGTAAGTTTTCTCTTATGTAAATAAAGTAACTGGGTGCCGTATTACCCAGTTACTGGGTTTGTGCAGGTTAGACAGTCGCTCCACGTAAAATTAGTTGGAAAATGCTAGGCACATTGATTTTTGTTCTCATTAAATAGGTATGGGGAGAGGCTAAAAGCGTAGGTGTATTTGCACCTAACGGTAAATAACTTACTTTGTGTACATATGATCTATGTATACTCGATAAGTATGGAATGTAAGGGAGTGATACATGTTGATAGGTTTGACCTTTTGCGGAGCAAACGTGTGGGGAATTTAGGATAATTTGACTATTTAGAACATTGTGCTACAGTTTACTTGTTAATATTGAGAAATAATGAGGCGATATCAGGATTCGTGCTACGAAACTCATACTCAAACTCAAATAATATAGAGGTATAATCGTTTGTTGGAGGTAATCTTGGAAGTACAGGGTCCGATTTCGTAACTTCTTATAATGATATAAAACTATAATGACGCTGACTTTTAAGGCTACTTTTTATGACCAGAAAACTGCTAGGTTAGCCAAGGGACCGAAGCCGTGGAAAAAAGCTAGCAATTAAATCAAAGAGTTTATGTCACAAACTCACGGACTTACAGATATAATTTTATACAAAGCTTTACTTTTTAGTTTTCTGAAACAATTAAGTTGGTTAACCGACTAGGTCACGGAAATAAGTAATCAACAAATTAAACCGAGACACACTGACTATTCAACACGCCTATTAGGCAGAGGAACGAATACCTCGTATTGAATCATCTACGTCGTCTATGGCAGCGCGCCAAAATTTGACGTGCCGCCATTTTTTTACAACGTCATGTTTACACACGATAAGCATGCAATAGCAGATGATCCTCGCTTCAAAATAGTTGTTCGATTTAATTGATGCAATCTATTTTATTTGATAACTTGTCTTAAAAGAGCGGTTAGGTAAAGTGTGAATATTTTGTATGCTGTGTCTATCGCATCATACTGTATACTATGCTTGTATCGTATTGCTTGTATTATTAGAAAAACATTGTCACAATTGTAGTTAGGTCAATAAATACATAAAATAAAATTTTGAAGTTTGGCAACCTGCAATAGTTTTTTAAAACAGTTAATTGTTTTTTCCTTTTTGTTATAAAATGTCTTTCGACAGTCAAGTCGAATACTAAAGTAATTTTAATATCTACGCTGACATTTATATTTGTCACATTAATACAGATTTACAGCATAAACATTCAACAGTAATTATACAGATTTACAGCATAATTAATAATCTCACGTGAACTTAACAGCAATTTGCCAACCGCCATTTTTTATGAAAATAATTTCCCATCAACTCAAATGTCAAAAACTTTTTAATAGAAACGTGGCTGAAGTGGCACCGCGCTAAATTACTAACAGTCATTTATATAATTTTTGACATGTATTTTATAATAATGATGAAATATATTTTTAATGACGAAAATCCTTTTAGGATTAGCCAAATCAAAATTTTGGGTTAAGCTAAGCTTACATTTTATTATGACCAGAAGCGATCAAAAGCAGTTCAGTAATGCTTTTCCATTTTTAAAACTAATGGGTGAATGTATTTAACTAAAGTGCCTTGTCAACGAGTGATTAATAGAAAGACGCGATTTTTTAAGCGGCCATTTCTCACGCAAGAAAATTTTCGGCCAAACGGGCCCGCTTGAAACTTCTGGCACTTGCATCGCAGTCAACACATATGTACCTTGTTGTTGCGTTTCTTGCAAAAGTTTTCTTGTATGTGGCAATGCGACCATAAATCCTCACGCATTGCGGTCAGTCGACGACCTGGTTAAGGTTGCGGGGATCCGCTGGATGCGAGACGCACGGGAGCGGTCAAAGTGGCGATGATTGGAGGAGGCCTATGTTCAGCAGTGAACGTCTTTCGGCTGATATGATGATGATGATTGCGATCAGTCTAGCTACAGGGAGTCAGAACACTGTCTATTGTAGCTTTTGCTAAAATTGATCTTTACAGTCAGCCAATCCCTACGTATACTATTTCTTTTAAATAGTACGATAATCTGGTGCAGTATTTCCAGTTAGATAGTTCTAACCAGGGTCTACAAGGTACGTGAATAGGTTACTGTTACTTCTAGGCAAGCTGGCTTATCGTCTTCCATATCACACACTTATAATTAGGTGAGATATTAGCTCTCAATAAAATTAACGCCTGCTTATTACGACGATGAAAAGCATCAAAAACATCAATATTTTTCAAATCAATCATTTAGAATTTATTATTAGCCCGTCTTCAGTACGCCCATGCATATTTCGTCACAGTTTACGTCGAAATGCGTCAGATCAGTCATGCGTCAGAAGTTTGGCTGAAAAAATTGTAACCAGGCCATTAACTATTCAAAGAGCGTCATAGATAATGGATGCATCAGTCAGAAAGCTGTATGCTTACGTAGGGAGCTGAAATAAAAGCTGTCTTGTATTTTTTGTGTTGATCATAAATGGGTTGGTAACGAAATTTTCCTTACACTAATTTTCGCCAATTTATCAAACGCGGCTTTGTTGAATGAACAAACCAAAGTCAATCAGGAGACCCGACCCATGCCCGCTGCAAACTGTGACAGAACACTTTTCCCCCACCCATTCACTATTTACCACCAAGCGAGCATCTCCCAGCAGGGTCTAACCTTCCGTGGTCTACCTGGAAGTCCCTGAAACGCCTCAGAACCCAAGTAGGAAGGTATACCACAAACCTCTCAAAATGGGGATACCCCGAAGGAACAGCGGCAGGGTGTTTATGATAACAAAAAGGACATGGTGCCGAGTCGCAAACCATGTCCCAACTCTTGTCCTGTTCCCTGTGCCCCAAAATATGCAATCAGAGTGATCTATGCGCTGCCACCGACGACGCCTTGGAAGTGGCTAAGTTTTGGGCCAAACAAATTTGAACGACTGTCGTGCCAGCGAAACTAAGAAGAACAATAACAAAAGCCAATCAATCACAACTCAAGCGTTTAATTTATGACGCGTCGTATTTTTTTTTTACAACTTCTTCGAGCACTGGTCTTACAGAACACAGCGCAGGAATCGAATTATTTTTGGAAGTTTCCCTGGCTAGTCAGACCCGCTAACCTCATGCTGAGTAGTCTATTTCTGCATCAAAACCTGAGTTTTTGTACTTATTTTATAGTTAGTGGCGGGACGAGAAATAAAGTCAGAATTTAATAAACTTTTATTCGTTATTTCTTATAGGAATCATTTTGGAGCTTTTGCTAAATTTGAGTAGTAGGTAGTAGTAACTATAAGAGACGTAGCTGCGGAAGCTCACATCATAAGCAAAAATAATAGTAATTTATATTATTGCAACAATGCCTTGCAAAACGAAACAAAAATATCTTCAAAAATTCCTAGCGTGCCAAACATGATTAATCTTCTAAAACTAAATATCAGTTGCCAGCTTTAAAGAGGTAAGGAGGTAGTACCTCATTACAGTACCTAAGTTATAAAAAAGAAAATATAAAGAGTTGAGTAAAAAACGTAAAACGCTTCGCGGAATGTACGTTCAACTGAAATTCGGTTAGGGTGCCAGACGGACGGACGTCATTTCAGTTTGCTATTCTTCGTTTGAACGGGGCGCTGACGCTTTTCTCGCTATCCTCCCTCACCTCGAGTGCAATTCGGTTGAAATAATGTGCGTGAGCCAGCAGAAAACTCATTTTGCCTCGCCGTGTGGCACAAACAGGACTTTAGTATGAAGCCGAATGCAGCGTAAATTCCGCGACGCATTTTTCGCGACTCACAACTCTCAAAATTAGGACCTAACCTAATTAGGACCTAACCTAAATTAGGAACCTTGCAAGAATCCCTTTTCATAAACAAGTTAATAAAAACAATATAAAATTTTAACTTTTATTGACCCTAACTTAATCGTTATCAATATTGTAGAATGTCCATTGTCCTGCTTATCACCTTATTATCACTGATTAACGAGCCATTATGATAACTGATAAGATAACATACAAATGTTTGTGTTCTGAAAACGTCACGAATATGACGTTTATAGTGATATAAAAAGGACTAAGTTGGTACTTATGTCGTTTTGGAACGAGGCTAATTATAGTTATCTGTCAAAAACTTTAAAGTATTGCATTTATTACAAATGCAGGTATAATTAATGCAATTATGAGGAGCTCGTGACTAAATAATAAAACAAAGAGAGATGTGTCTTATGGACAACCGGTCGGAACGGAGTTCAATTAATTAAATAGGGATATTTCCTGGGTAGAAAAATTATAATTCTATTTATTCCCTCATTGAGATTATCAAATAATATTGGACCCGTATTTTTAGCTTTATCAAATAAATAAAAATTGACAAAGACAAAGCGCATCAAAGTTCATGACTGGGGGCTTGTGACGTCACTTAGTCAGTATAAAGTGTCGCCACACGATATTAAATACAAAAAAGGTATCGGTTTTTAGTGTCGTTTTTCATTGTTATACTTTTTTCGGTCTAGCTCCTCAGCCCACAAACAAATCAGAACTATAACGTGAGATAAGGAATTCCGTTCTAATAGCCGCACGAGACGATATTTAAGGTTAAGCAACGTATTCCGAAGTGGATGGGTGACCATCTACTACATACCCAGACTCCTCCGGGCATTGGAAAGCAAGTTTAGCGGTTGGTCTCAGCTTTTTATTTGTGAACTTTAGTAGTCGCTACCTCATGCTGAAAACTATTTATAAAGTGTCAGAAATACGATAACTTCTACCTTTCTCTTGGATTTATAAATCACGACAATTAACAGATAACCAGAACTGATAAAAAATTAGATACCTACATGTCAAATTGAGAACTTCCTCCTTTTTTTTCGTCGGTACAAAAATGGAGCTATTAGTTTGTTGTCAAAAAAATCGTATTTTATTGATGCGTCGTCAAAAAAGTAAATTACAAACTACCATGACTACACCACTTTAAATAGAAAAAGTAAAGCCTTTGCAGGTTCAGACTTCACAGTCGATTAAAAACATGTCCGCTTTGGAAAATGAGCGGAAGATAGTGAAAAGCGGAAGCGCGCTCGAAAATCACATTCTAATAACGTAATATTTGTGCCCTACTACGTTGCACTTTGTATCATCTAGTAGGCTATGGTTGAGAACTGATTGAAATCAACAAAGTTAAAGTTAGGTATGAGTAATCCGATAAGGCCGTCCTTGGTATGTAAGTATTTTAGTTTTTTTATCTAGTTTACAATAAAGTATAAAAAAATGAAAAAAAAAAATACTGGGCAGTCTAGGTGGGTGACCATAAGCTCTTAGAGTAAGGTTATTTTGAGTGTGTGTATGGGACAGAGGTATATGACTTGTATACATCTGTCACTTACGCGATCTCAAAATAACCTTACTCTAAGAGCTTATGGTCACCCCCCAGGTGGCTACATATTGGTCAGACAAAATTTGATAATAGTTGAGTCAAAATGTAAGTTTATCGGTACAAAAAGAAGAAGAAGAATAAAGTATAAATAAATACTTTAAAACGTTGCAAACAATTTAAAAGAATATTTTGACAGCTGTTTGGGAAAGTAGACCTATAGGTACAATTCAGGCAATCAGGACCAAAAACTGGGACCAAGCTTTGGACTCTATTTTTTATTTTTGGCCAAATGTAAAACTCAAAAAGGAATTGATGTGATTTAATTTTTATGATAACGCGAAAAAAAAAAACTAGAAATCAGAAACATTTTCTCTCGCATTCCAAAAACAAAAAATAGCGGGACACTAACTTTTTATTTCGAACAGGACGCAGGCGCGTCACGGCTCGCAGCACGTCACAGTATATATTTAACAACATTTTAATTTATTTTTATATCAGTACGCGGCCTTCATACACCTCGTAAAGTACTCGTCACATGCCAATGATGGCTATTGGTTAATTCTTAGAATAATAAATAGCAGATTTATTGCTATTTATTATTACTTAGGCGTCTAATGAGGATATTGGCGCGTGCGAGCCTAATAGCGCGTGCGTTACGGAATGTAAATGGCGGGTTTCCGGCAATAGGTATCTGATAACTCTCTCTCAGTTTTTAAACGAATATTTCAAACATTCAAGTACTTACATATTACTTCATGAAATAGTGAAGAATAGCTTTTACTTAACGATTTGTCGGTTTTTAGGATTCCGTATCCAAAGAGTAAAAACGGGACCCTGTTATTAAGACTCCGCGGTTCGACTGTCTGTCTGTCACCAGGCTGTATCTCATGAACCGTGATAGCTACACAGTTGAAATTTTCACAGAGGATGTATTTCTGTTGCCGCTATAACAACAAATACTAAAAACAGAATAAAATAAATATTTGAGTGGGGCTCCCATACGACAAACGTTATTTTTTTACCGTTTTTTGCGATAATGGTACGGAACCCTTCGTGCGCAAGTCCGACTCGCACTTGGCCGGTTTTATTGTTATTCCTGCGATTTTCTCCAAGCAAATAAAGTCATACAGTCATACTCTCAAGTATTTGTTAACTATCAGAAGCTAAACAAAATTGAACTCTGAACTTAAACTCAATGAAATGCTGAGGATTGAAAGAGTTTGTTTGCTTCTTGCAAGTTAGAAAATACCTTACATTTGAACCATTGATCTGTGCCATGAATCATCCAGAATCATGCCCCTCGCGATTTTCAAATGAACTATTAGAGGTGCATTTAAACACTAGTTACTGGTACATTTACTTTATTATAATGTGATAACAACGCAAAGAGTTTGACCGCTATCCAATCGACCAATCACATGCGAGATGAATGACGCAATGTGGATTTCCGTCAGTGAGATTGGTCGATTGGATAGCGGTCAAACTCTTTGCGTTGCCGTATTCACTTACGCAATACGGCTGCAGGTAATCAAAAAAGAAGTCTTGTTAAATCATAAAAACCCAAGATTCAAAAGTTTTAGGTCTGCCAATTTTAAAATCCTCCTTGGGTTTACTAATTCTCAGATGGTCTGTATACTCAGGAACTCCATAATGTGCTTTCCAACGAACAAGTACTTACATATTTTTTTTATAATTTGGTAGACAGTTTATTCCTTAAATCATTTAATAATTAACCTTCCTAGCCCATAATCATTTTATAGTTTGTTTTTTATTAAATCAATAAACTTTCCTGTTAACAAACACGCATTTTAATTCCACAATTTGTGTTTTCAGCGTCAACAATTCCATTAACTAAAGTGCTTACGTACCATACCTACTATCTATCTGCTAGATATAAATGCCACCATCTTAGTTAACAGGGTACAAGTGCATGTGGTGTTAATTCATCGCTGTTAGGAGTTAATACATAGTGTACTTTCTAAGTTTATATTGGCATTTGGACATCGCTGACAAAGGTATAGGAAAACATCGGACTTATAGTTAATAAAAGTTTGAAATCCCTGGTGATCTGGCTCGTGCCTTCTCTGTTTGAGAAGAGGCGTTTTCCCTACAATGGGATAATTACAAGCTGGTTTTTACAACTGACTTAAAAAATTCGACTTTTTGTTTTTTTATGTTTTTACGCGGTTACTCTGCGGTTACTCTGTTACTCTGTTTTTAATCGGTTACGATTTTGAAGATTCTTTTTTTTATTTGAAGGCTGGTGCTTCTCATTTAATCAAGACCTGACGAGTGGTATTTGAGTTATGAATAATCATGCGTATTTTCATGGTACCAAAACTAAAAAGATAAAAATAAAAATCTTTTTAACAAAAAAAAATAAACCGACATACAAAACATAACACTACAAAGCGAAAAATAACTTTCTTTGCGGAAGTTGGTATCAAAAAGAAAAAAAATAGGTAGGTGCCAGAGACACCGACTGCCGAAAAGAAAGTTATTTTTGCTTTGTAGTGTCTTATTTTGGACGTCGGTTTAATTAACAAACAAACATTTTAATTAAACAACTAGTTTTTTTCTGTAGGTACCAACTATTCCATATCATCAACTTAAGTGCTTACGTAGGTACGACTAGTTATCATGTCCACCATCTTAATTAATATGACATAGGACACAACTACAGTGCATGTAGTGTTAATACATTCGCAGTTAGGAAGTATTGCAGTGTCTGCCCTTGTACCATGACGTGTCAAAATTATCATGGTTCGACCATGAAAAAGGGACAGATGTGTACAAGTCATATACATTTGTCCTTTAAGCACACTAAAAATAACAAATAAAAAAATAAAAATAAAAATTTCTTTATTCAATTAGGCCATTGAGCGAAACTTTTGAACGTCAACAAAAATTAATTTAATAGTAATAATAATTGATTCTACCGGCCATTCGACAAAGTAGCTTGTTATGGAGAAGAACCTATTTTTCTGTTTCTTCTTCTTGTCTGTATATTATGTGCGTGTGTGCGTAAATGGTTGAATTAAATAAACAAATAAATAAAAACGGACAAGAAACTCCACCTTACATTGCTCTAAGAGCTTATGGTCACCCCCCTGATCTTGGCGGGATAGTATGAACTGTGAGTGGACTATAAAAGTTAATTATTTACATGTTTACGCCTTGCTTGGCCAGTGTTAAACTTGTAAATCATCCCACGGGAACACGGACTCATACTACCGCTACGAACTATGCTGTCCAAATCCCAATCTAAATGTGTTCCAAATTTCATTCAAGTCAGCCGCGTTATTCTGTAGAGACTTCACCGTAAAAAGTTACGTGAATTAAGTTGCCAAAGCATAACTTTACTATAGTACTATTCTGTAACAATATCTGCGTGATAACTTACGTGAAGTGAGTTGTCAATCCGTAGCATCACTTGGAATGACAGCTCATTTCATGCTCGTGTCGCCGAAGTTATTACGGTGAGTTTTGACGGCATCAGCGGAATGTTAGTTCCCTTCACCCAATTTGTCCTAGTGTCTTTTCTACAGAATAGACTGGATGTTCTATCGTTGAGCTGTGAATCCAGTGGTATAATTTTCAACTTTCCCCGCCGCTTCAAAAGCTAGATATTTCAAACTATTGCAAGTATTCTCCATATTTACACACAACCACGCCTGTGACCACATATCTATCACTTCCGTCCACTCAGCCGAGTCAACACGTCAGTTCCCCCTCACGTGATTGATCCGTCTGACAGCTGACAGCCACAGACACTCGACGTTGCATCCTAATTGACACAATTACGAGTACCTAACAGCGATGATGGTCATTTGCGAGTATGTTCTATGTGGACGATGTTTTTGCGAGCTAGAAGAGTTTGCGAAAATATTTACTAGGACAAGATTTCAGAAGTGGGATTTGGTTTCGCCATTCGACTGTGTTTGAATCTGTTTATTTATTTTGTAAGCTTCTGATAAACGATCTAATCTCTCAATTAAGTACCTTTTTTTGGTAATGACAGTGCTATTATCGCATTTAATCTTGTCAGTTTTAAACTTAAAGCACATCATCATAATCATCTTGATGTCCTTGTACCAATTAATTTGCTGTCGGTGCAGCATGTTTTCTTCTTCGATACATCTCTATTCTCGTAAAGAAGTGGACAATCACTTCTTTTTTAGGCTTATCATCTTACACAATCTATCCATCGTTTTTAAGGTGCGGTCCGTCTGTCTGTCCGTGTATCGCCAAGCTATATCTTATAAACCGTGATAACTAGACAGTTGAAATTTCCACAGATGATGTATTTCTGTTGCCGCTAAAACAAAAAATACTAAAAACAGAGTAAAATAAATATTTAAGTGGGGCATACAACAAATGTGTTTTTTTGCCGTTTTACGATAATGGTACGAAACTCTTCGTGCGCGGGTCCGACTCGCACTTGGTCGGTTTTTTTAGTCGACCTCTACCCCTGTAACATATTGTCGTCATAGGAGTCACGGACAGTCTACTATGAAGAGCATGCATGGAAGAGGACAAGAAAACAGCACACTCTTTAGCTGCCCAGTAATCGCTGGACACAGGACAAAATACTTTGGTGACTCAGATACCCTAGGTAAGATAGTCAGCAACGCCAAGGCGCTGTTGACCATTTTTCTCACATGTACGCAAAATACACGCTTAGACGTAGAGTTACGGACGCCAGTCAAACTTAACTTATTTTACCCCTATAAGCATCCACATTATTATTCAAAACTTAGGGATGGGCAAACGAAAAAAAAATATCGGTAAATATCGAATCGATATTTACAGTCAGTGACAGTCGTAATAATTGGTCACAAAATACCGATAATTTTGCATTGAGGCTGCTCTTTTTTAAAAGTATTCCCAAAACATATGGGTTCTGAAGCAAATATTCTGCAAACTTTTAAAGTAACTTTTTTATGCCCAAAAATTCTTGTCTTCATTGGTTATATTCGACATCTTTAGTAACATTAAATACCAACTTGCGAAACCAGACTTGCGTTAAAAAAATAGATACGAATTCGTTACTACAAAATAAACGTCGAATATCGATATATCGTGGTATAAAAATATGGCCGATATAATTATATCGATAATTTTATGAGTTTTCCTAGAGAGAGAGCCTACCTGCAATGGTTAGATTAGTTTAGATGGATAGATGCTTCAATCAGTAGACGTATTTCGGTTAATAGTATGATGATGAACCTTATTAACAAAAATCTGTGCCAGTAGACAAGCAGATTCTAAATTCAAATTATTTACGGAAAATTTGAAGTATTGCAGTTTCTTAACAGCTCAGAGATATTTTAAATAAGGCCCTTTATCTTACAGTTTAGGGGTCGCAATTTTCTACAGGACATAGAAACATAATTTACCACAGTTAACAATCGATTCTTACGCTTATCAATAATGATCGATGGCCAGCTATTAATTGCTGGTGTGATGTCATGGAACTTCAGACTACAGTACGTTTATAATAGAAATAGCTGTTGCCCGCGACTTCGTCTGCGTAGCATTAGTACTTAGAATAGTCTATATTTTTATATCGCGCAATAATATTTTAAGTTGTGGGCCGTCATGTTTGAGAAATTAATAGTTAACCATACAAACTTCCAGGCCCTAAGGATGATTACCGGCACAAAAACTATCCTATGGTCTTCCTATGGTCTCAAACTATCTCTATACCAAATTTCATCTAAATTGGTTCAGCGGTTTAAGTCATGATAAGAAATTGCATACAAAATAACTCCCGCCCACCCGTATTTCTCCCCTTCGTGTTTTATGCAAAAAGAAGTAGCATGTGTCCTTTCCAGTGTCTCAAACTATCTCCACACTACATTCCATCTAAATCGGTTCAGCGGCTTAAGCGTTCAAAGGTGACATACAGACAAAGTTACTTTCGCCTTTATAATATTAGTATGGATATGGAACGCGCCATTTTACCTTCTTATTTATGCACTCCTGACCTTTATTGCAAGCATTTGTTTCTACTAAACTTTTCCCTTTAATAAAGTTGAAATTTTTTCTTCGCAACGAGTAAAAGTACGAGAATATTATCTTATAAGCCAACTTCAAAGCCGCTTAGGTATTTAATTGGCTTAAATTAATTTTTCTTGCAACTTCTCTGCAGAAGTTTGCAGTTAATTTTGCTGCCAGAGCCCTTTAGTGATCACATTGCTTTTTTTTAGATTAGTTCGCGTTTGGATAGTGAGTAGCATATTTAGGAGCTTTATAAAAAAAAAATAACAAAGAACACAACCGAAGACGAACCGAGAACCATTTTGTAGTGTGAACTTTGGATGACCAAACAAAAGCACTACAAAGTGAAAATAACTTCTAATTTCGAAAACCAGTGTTCTTGGTATCGTTTCTTAGTTTTTTGACACTGACTTCCGAAATTGAAGACTTCTGAAATTTTAATTTGGAATGGAACGCCTTTTTGGAAAGTCGGTTAAAAAGAGCTTAAGCTTTCTGGAGATATGAAAGTATTTATGTATAACCGAGGAAAAAGTCTTTCAGTGAGGGCGACGGTCGAAATGCCAAACTATAAAGGATTGGACAAGTGATGTATCGATAGCGCAATCCCATACATTTGACATTTTTGAATCGCTTTCGCGACGCTTTCGGTGATAGAGAGTCACTTTTCTAGAACCCCTGATCAAAAGAAAAGCGAACCTATCTTGGGTTGCTTTAGATGCAGGTTTATAGTTCTCGCCAAACTTCTTGGCTGCCCTGAAGTTGGCTACAATGGCTGCGCAGTCGTAAATCTCATACAAAAACAGCACCGTTTCGTGCCTCGCGCATCGGAAAGCTAATTTCAGGGCGGCCCAGAAGTTTAGCGACCGGTATACCTGATGTTGAACGATGATGCTATCGAGGATGAAGGACCTACGCTTGCTTAGAAGTTGTAACACATTCACTGAAGAGTTTAAATTTCAGAATTTACATTGCATGTAGCTGTTAACTCTTTAGGATTGGATTCAGGAAATCGCACAGATGCTTTCGTTCAAAAGAAGATCAACGTAGCAAACAGATGGTTCCCAAAAATATAAAATATAGATGTACTATAGGGTATAGTACATCTTCATTTTGCTAGTTATGTAAGGGCGATAACGCACTACATCCGATCCGAATCCGTGATTTGAATTCCGAGTTCAAAATGTTTTGAATTGTGGTGGAGAGAATTCGGATGTAGTACGTAAGCTTCCCTACAAAGAAGTACTACGGCTACTTCGGAACCGAAATTTCTCGGATTCGGATCGGATGTAATCCGTAACCCGTGCTCTAACAAGACTTCGCCCGACCCGGGAATCAAACTCACGACCTCGTGCTCAGCAGCAGCGCTTACACCCATTAGGCCAACGCGGCAGTTTTTACGGACTTATAATAATTATCACCCTAAATGTTCTATTTTTAAAGAAAACAAAAATGCTTGTGATTTTTCTACGAGTCTGGCAGTTGATTTAAAAAGAACCCTTATAATTACGATAAGACTTCTCCACAAACAATGGCCGTTCCGTACGAAACTGGAACAATGGAATAATTAAATTAAGAGCTTTTTAAGTTATTTGTTTTGTTGAATATTAAGATTCTGGTCAGATATGGAAGTTGGGAGTTGTGTTGTGCCATAATGCTGTTGTTTGCAAGACTTGTTGTCAGCTGTAAAAGATCTGGGACTAGCCAAGCGTTTGTAAAGTTTCTTTTATATTTTAGTTTTTTCAGGGTATTCAGAAGCTCAAAAATCTGGTAACTAGACTTATCAAAGGGGCCTTGTGTTACCCAGTAAATGATTTAAGAACGTCAGATAGTCGCTCAAAGTTAAATAGTCCCTATTCAATTGCAAACAGTTAGTACTTTTTAATTTTTCCTCATCTAATGACTTCTCCCGCTATTGGTGAAGCGGGTGGGTTTTAGTCTGTAAAGGTCTGACACGCCCTTGTCAGACCTTTACAGACTAAAACCCACCCGTGTTCCTTCAGTTGCTTGTGCCAGAGCCGTGGTAACTCTCTTTCAAATTTATCGCTATCCAGACAAACATCAGCCGTTTCTGCTGATATCTCTTACGCGTCGTCGACACGGGCCTGATCCATATCGGACGGCGACCTACCCATTACTAGCCCTGCGCAAGCCCGCACCTACGGTGGCCGGGGATCGGCTTGCGACTCCCGACGCCCAGGGCGTCTCCTGCGGCGGCTAGAGGCGTGAGAGATCTCCCTTATGCGTTGCGCCTCCTCCTTCATGAGCATTACTACTACAAAAAGAGGTAACGGCTTCCCATGTCCTCTCGCTCATTACCATGGCCTGGACCAGGGCCGGACGCGAGAGATCGCTACCGCCGATCGCCTCCACGAGGACTCGGCAGTGCTTCGCCCAAACGGGGCAGACCTCCACCGTGTCCTCCGGGCGATCCACACTATGATGAAAACAATTAAACTATGTGTTGACCCCAACATACTCGTAAGATGAAAAAGGCTTTAGGTTTAACTATATAGAAACAAACTACTATTTAACACATTGTTACCATAGAATCTAAAAGATCTCCACAAACCTGACCTCCATAGAGATCTATATAAAGGTTTCATTGCAAATAAACATAAGAGATATTACGTAGAACAATATATTATACCAAACAGACATGACAACTGCTTTAACGCTGCATCTCAACCAGTGTCTAGCAACAAAAATAGATTGTTAGTACTTATTTTTATCTAAATTCCTCGTGATTTAAAGTTGTCTTGTCTTCTCCACTTAAAATAGCGGATGAATCAGACACACTCTCGTGCGTAAAGTATTTTAGTAGAAATACTAAAATATGATTCATTCTATTTTGGTATGGGAAAAAAATAAATATAGACCGTTGACAGTTTTCACGTTAGTTTGCTGAGTCAAATGACATTTTTTAAGGCATTTCGCAATCTTTCAGGATTTCACAGGAAATAGTCGAAAATTAAATGATAACTTGGCAATTTTGAAATAAGTAGAAAAGGAACTGGAGTTATCGACATGGCTTACAGGTTTAGCAAACTGCAGGGAGCCGGCCCAGTCTTACGAAGGACCTATAGTCCGTTGGAGCGTACGAATCGTGGAGTAGAGAGCTCGTATTTGCAGCTGGTTGACCGACGACCTTAGTGTAAGTTCGTGGAAGACAGAGGATTGGGTCGAGGCACAGTTTGGGGGAGGCCTATGACCCATAAATATATACTATATGATATCGAAGAACTAGAAAAGATTGCATATACGTACTCAGGCACTGGATGCAAATCCAGAAAATCCTTCAAATGATAACCACTCTAAACTAGGAAATATTTAATGCAGTTGCAATTAAAACCTATGACTTCTCATTGATTTATAAATAAGGGTTAATTTCATAAATGGATGCGATTACAGAACTATTTAATTGCTGCGGAATATTGTACAGACAGATCTTGACAATTTAAAAAAAAAAACCGTCCAAGTGCAAGTCGGACTCGCGCACGAAGAGTTCCGTACCATTATCGCAAAAAACGGCAAAAATATCACGTTTGTTGTATGAGCGCCCCACTTAAATATTTATTTTATTCTGTTTTTAGGATTCCGTACCCGAAGGGTAAAAACGGGATCCTATTACTAAGACGCCGCGGTCCGTCTGTCTGTCCGTCTGTCACCAGGCTGTATATCATGAACCGTGATAGCTAGACAGTTAAAATTCACAGATGATGTATTTCTGTTGCCGCTATAACAACAAATAATAAAAACAGAATAAAATAAATATTTAAGTGGGGTTCCATACAACAAATCTTTTTTTTGCGATAATGGTATGGAACCCATCGTGCGCGAGTCCGACTCGCAATTGGCCGATTGTAATAGCGGCAACAGAAATGCATCATCTGTGAAAATTTCAACTGTCTTGCTATCACGGTTCACAAGATACAGCCTGGTGACAGACCACGGGGTCTTAGTAACAGGGTCCCGTTTTTACCCTTTGGGTACGGAACCCTCATGACAATCTTTTAGAACATCAAAGTAACTTAAGTACCACTTTATAATGTTTTAGATTTAAAGAAGAACTGGAGGAACTAAGTCCTCGAACTCTCCTTAAAAAACAAACTAAATCAAAATCGGTTTATCCGTTTAGGAGCTATGATGCCACAGACAGACACACAGATACATAGATTCAAAACAACACACGTCAAACTTATAACACCCCTCTTTTTCCGTCGGGGTTTAAAAACAAATAATTATCCCACACAATATGCCCACATTTTCTTAGACCTTTCTCTCTCTCCTCGAAAATACAGATACCAATGATAATACAGTCCGCGTGTTAGTATGGATTAACTTTTTCCGCGGCTTCACTCCAGTTAAGAAACATCCCACCAACAAACCATGCATGTTTTTAGGATAAAACGCAACCAGTGAATTTTGTAACTCTTTAGATAATACTAGGTATGGAGGAGCTCTGGGCTAAATAATAACAGCCGCACGGGTCGATCGTCAAGGTTAAGCAACGCTTGACGAGGTCGGTCCGTGGATGGGTGACCATTTTCAAGATACCGAGTTTCCTCCGTGCCTCGCAAAGCACGTTAAGCCGTTGGTCCCGGCTGTCATTTGAAGATCTTTGACAGTCGTTACGGGTAGTCAGAAGCTTGAGATCTGACACCAGTCTTGCCAAGGGGTACCGTGTTACCCAGTTACTGGGTTGTGGAGGTCAGATAGGCAGTCGCTCCACGTAAAACACTAGTACTGAGCTGAATCCGGCAAGACTGGAAGCCGACCCCTGCAATATCGTTGAAAAGGCTAGGCAGATTGATTTTAGATAATACTAGGTATCTATACTAATATAATAGTATTATAAAGAGGTAAAATTTGTGAGTTTGTGAGGTTGTAGAGGGTAATCTCTGGATCTGCTAAACCGATTTAGATGAAATTTGGCATGGAGATCATTTGAGACCCTGGAAAGGACACAGGATAGTTTGTATTCCCTTGTGATGATAAAACACTTTTAATGCGTTCGAAGCCGCGGGCAGGAGCTAGTTTCCTAATATAAAGCCACCACCAAAACCGTAGTGCTAGTATCTGTGCCGTAGCTTTATGTTGAAAGAAAAACATAAGTCAAAGGATACGATATTGATCTACCAAGCGAGACTGCACTGCACTACTCAGCATTATGCAGCTACAATAAAAGACGACACGAACACTGGGTACACGTAGAAACTAAATGTTGATAGATAAGCAGAAAACTGAAAATATAACTTTCTTTCTTTATACTATTGTAAGCCAGCCGATCTACCATTAATTGTCCACTACTTCATAGTGGTGTATCAAAATAAAATTAAAATCTAAAGTAATTTATTGAAATGAGGCTTAGAGCAGCACTTTTTGGAAGTCAAATATTATAAAAGGCAGCTCCCGAAAACGGCCACCCATAAACACTTCTTATTGTTTAAGTTGGGGAGAAGAGATGGCGCAACAAATTCGCCTGGAGAGATCTAGGAAAACATCAACGGTAAATGAAAAAATCTTGAGGAAACCGGTATGTCTTAGAACCAAAAATTCAAAGTCATTTGTGTCACCCACCAATTTGCACGGTGACTGCATGCCTTGTAGGCTGATTACGCTCATATTGACGATATTAAAGTTCTACTAGAACACCCGTAATCGCAGTTTTCCTATAAGTAAGTCTCATGAACCGTGATAGTTAGACAGTTGTAATTTTCACAGATGGATGATGTTTCTGTTGCCGCTATAACAACAAATACTAAAAACAGAATAAAATAAAGATCTAAGTGGGGCTCCCATACAACAAACGTGATTTTTATGCAGTTTTTTGCAGTAACGGTAACCCTTCGCAAGCAAGTCCGACTCGCACTTGGCCAGTTTATTTCATATAATTTTTGTTACAATCCATCCATTTTTCTGCAGATTACTTTGGTATAATTTCTTTTTCAAGCCTATGCCAGAGGTCACCATATGGCGGACCGCAGTCCGGATCTGGACCGCCGAACTATTTTGTGTGGACCTTACGTAAACAGTGCAATATAATTTACTTGAATGCGTAATTATATCATTTATCCCGCGCCAGTCTTTACTCTCATCGATTCGACAACGGAGGAAACATCCCATTAACTCTTCATTGATATTGTAACTACATTTACATATTTATTATTTTTATTTTAACCAATTAAATACACGTGAATGACCGGAGGGCGAGGTGGCTATTTTAACCCAATGAGTGGCAGAAACGTGGATCCACGCGAGACACAATGGCTTGTTAATTGTTTTGGTAATTACAGCATTAAACCGGTTAAAACGTACGGAACGCGACGGTCATATGACCGTAGCGTTCCGTACGTTTTAACCGTTTTATTTAAAAAAAAACTGACCCCAAATGAAAGTAATTGATGACCCCTGGCTTATTCTGTACCAATCGTGAGCAAAAGTATTTCTGCACTTCTTCAAGTTATTGCGAGCCCGGGCTTCCTTATTTCAGTTTTGATAAGCAAAAATTGGAAATTAAAAGGATTAATTGCTTACCTACTAGTCTACCAATTCTTTCACCCGAATCACCAAAACTATTTTTAATTATTCAGTATTTTATAAAATAACAAATTACTTACTAAGTTTGTAAGCCCCGTATTAATACATCGCCTGACCCATTAATCCGCCCTTTGGGTTCCAACGCGCGCTCAGCCCATTGTCGCCCCTACTCGTGTAAGCTCATTCGAACGACCAAGACAATGGCGACCGCTAATAACCACAGGTAGAGTTAATTAAATGCGAATTGGCTCAATGTTTTAGCAAAAGGAGTATGTGAGGTGGCGTTCTGTAGTTTCTACATGCCTCTATGAGAAAACAGCGCCTATATTTGGCTCATTGTTACTACATAGATATAATACACTTTACTAGTGACCCATCCCTGCTTCGCACAGGTCAAATTATATACACAAACCTGTCTCGTTTATCGCTCTTTCTACCCATTGCGCAACTAATTACAGATACAATAGAAAAAACAAAAGCTTACGACGCGTCACGAGAGTAGAAACCGTGTCGAAATCCTTTTAGTGGTTTAGGAGAAGTAAGCGGAGAAACAGACAGAGGCGGCCAGAGACATTTTTACACAATTTAGATTCTACTTCGTCGGTACACTCTTGATGGAGCGGTCGTTGTCATCATGTTGCAGTTAGGTTTCGAGCTGACATGATTCGCCTCAGGATGCGACGCCATCCCTCTCTGCCGGCTGTTACTCGGATGCACTCATGCAATGAACCACCCACTGCAGACTTGATCAGACCGGTCCATCGCATGTGAGACCTGCCGTGCGCTCTCATTCCTTTCACTCTACCCTTGACCACAAACCGCTCAATAGAATCGTTGCCTCGTCGGGACACGTGACAAAAGAACTAAAGTTTTTGAGCCTGGACTGTAGCCCATAGACGCTTCTTGATGCCGAGTTCTTGGGAAATGGATACGTTAGTGCGAAACTCAGTCCAAGATACTCCAAGCATTCTCCTCCAGTACCATATTTCCAGAGCGTTCGTATAACAAAACTTTGGTAAGTAAGTACCTATATTGAAACTTTTCTAAAAACACTGAGCTAATCTACATTGTTAATAAAGCAACAGAATGTTGATAACCAAGAATTTTACTACTGGTTGCACACAAACAAAACTTGGCACAGAAAGGAGTTTGGATCACAAGGATCTTCTTTAGTAAAGTTAAACAATTCCATTTTTTTAAATGATGCCTTGCGGAGATATTAAGTGCGGCCAGAACTTCCAAAGTCCGGCCATTTCGACCGCTTCGCCACACTTTTCTGCAATATCTTTCTTCCTAGTTTGAAACAGATATATTTTAATCATGGTGTCAAGCGTTTTTTTAAAGAGAAGTTGCCCTTAAATCTCTCATGGTTCATATTTTATGCATGCAAAACCTCTTTTCTTAGCTTTCATCTTGGCGAAGTCATAATCGTCGGGACATCTTTGTTTTCCTCAGAATCGTTTAAAAATTTGTAAGGGATAGCCGATAGTGTTTCCGTTTGTTTGATACTTCTTAAAACGTCAATAGGGATGACCACCAAAAAAAATCTATTTAGTCCGTCGGTTAGATTACCTAGAAATCTAACAGACAAAAGAAAAAACGTATTTTTTCTTTTGTCACGTAAACAAATAATGACGACGATACAGTGCGTTGAAATATCGTGTGACGTCACGCCGTGTTACACTTTATACTGACAAAGTGACGTCACAAGCCCCCACTCCTGAACCTTGATCACTTTATCTTTGTCAATTTTTATTTATTTGATAAAGAAAAACATACGTGTCTATTTTACTAATTTCACTGACGGAATAAATAGGTTTATCATTTTTCTACCCAGTAAACATCCTTATTACAAATCCGATTACAGAAAAGTTAGACTAGTAAAGGGCAACATTCTGTGAAACGACGAACGTGGCTTGTAAATTATGTACAGGCTTTCACTGTGTCTTAAGAAGAATCCTGAATGAAGGATTTTATTAGCTTTTTCTAGCAAGTCCTTCTAACCGCAAAACCACAATTTTGCGGCAAACCTAAATTGTAGATATCAAATGCAACCTCATAAAAGGGCAATCGATTAATGTATTAAAACAAACACCTAGAGAGTTTGAAGAAAGATTGCACGTTCAATATAGATTATTGGAAATCAGAGCACACATCCTGGGAAGTGATTAAATACAGGATGGAGGTTATATTCGTCTGTCTATTTCCACTCGTCACCGGAAAGACTACAAATAAAATGCAAAAAGAAACGACTCCATAATCCTGCGTGGGTTTGGGAAAAGGTGATTCTATATATTTGATTGGATGGAGCATCCTTTTGCTGTGGCAGAATTAATCGAGCAAAGTTGCCTTAGATTATGTTAACTATCTAGCAAGACTTCAATGTAAATTTCGGTAGTCTTTTTATCTTGTTATCCTTGAAACCTCGCTTGTGCAAATTGTATTGTTGTTCTTTTCTTTCCTTTATTTATAATATATCTCGTAGTCCATATACCTCTTGACAAAGGCCTTCGCTAATGATTGCCGGTGGTTTCTGTCCTTTTCAACTATAGACATAAATCTAACTAGATGACGCGATTGTATGTACTGATGATTGAATGTGTCGCGTGTCAAATAACGGAGTAAAATTACGATCAACGATCGTAATTTGAGGTTTTTATTTAGCATTATCGGCACAGGAAATTCTCCGAAATCTAGAAAAATGCCTCGTTATGCCGTATTGAGCTGTAAAGACTGTATAGAAAAAGTTAGCCGAGTCATTGGAAATGGTTTCTTTAATTGGTAAGTAAATTTGGTTTTAAATTGTAAGTGAAAAAGTGGTACACTTTGTTTTCATGAAGATAGAGGGACTTAGGATATCTTGTTAGATTTATGTCTGTGGTAGCAACTCTTCTTTATTTTACCACCTTTTTCGTTTACCTCTTCTAGGGTACCATTCTGTAGAGATTTTGCTCCTTTCGTCCTGGGTATCCATAATGTTACAGAGCCCCCAAAACAAATGGATCAAGAGGGTAACTTGTTATATAAGTATTTAGGAGAGGGAGGCCAAAGAAAAATGGATTTTGTCAAGAAGACAAAAATCATCCGAAAGAAAACGGAGTCAATGATAGCGCCACGGTTGACAGAACCAGAATTGAAGAAGATAAAGTGTTGTGCAAACCCCAAAGTAATATGGTGGTGGTATTTGTGTCGTGGTGGCTCCGTGGCTAAGACCTCGCCTCTCGTGCTTGAGGTCGTGGGTTCGAATTCGGGCAAGTACCAATGTGACTTTTTCAATTAATATGTACATTCCAAGTTTATCTTGGACATTGTTGAAAACGGTGAAGGAAAACATTGTGAGGAAACCTGGACTTATAGTGAATTTATTATGAGGTTGTGTTCCATTGATGAAATTGCTGCAAGGCGTTCCAGTGCGAGGATAAACTAATAAATAAATGGAATATAGGCAGGAATATGCTAATAGAAAGGGCATCATTTTTGCTAAATTCATCAGTAATGATGTTTCCATGGTTTAGGTACATCATTATTTAGGCAAGATCGTGGACTGCGATCAATTTGAAGGGACGATATATAAAAGAACCTGTAAGGATTGGTAGCTGATACTGTATAAGAAGGTACAGTCTTCAGGTTTCGAGTTCAGCTAGTCGGAAGAGAATGCTTCAAGTTTAAGGTTAGTTCCGATTATGTAGCTCTCGTTTTTGCCTAAACCTCAATTTATTAAATTAGGTTTTGGAATCTGTAAGATATCTTCAGCAAAAAAATATATTCCAGATATTGATTTTACCCTAACTTCAGGAATGTAGAATAGTTTTTTGTAAGGAATATATAAGTCTTATTTCAATTTTGGATACAGTTTTGTTTTCTAATACTGCTGGTACAGATTTGGACATAAGAGCACATCCAATTTCTTAATCGTATGGATCCATAAAAATATTTAATTTGCTAGTACTTCAATGTTTTCTTCATTGATGAGGGTTTTATCACGCTTTTTTCAATGTTCACCTTTGAGTGAATCGAAAAAGGGCCGGGACTATGGTTTGTCCGTTGTTAACTTTACATAAGTATTAAATTGGTCATCTAAAGAAGATTGTAGCTGTACAATGTCTACTGTTTTAATCATAAAATGAATGTGTTCATTCATGCTAGTTATCTGCTTTTACAAATGTGTGTCTGTGTTGGCACAATAATTATATGAGTCTCAGTATTCTTACAAAATATTGCAATTTTTCTTGACCATGTCCAAGGTTGTTTTGCACATTTTCTCAAATGTTCAAGTTCCTTGCAAAAGAAGACAACCTGTAGGCAAGCGCGCTCGATGTATTGATTTATTTTGACGATTTCACAACAGTGCGCTTATCTCAGGCTACCTTACAACAAATATTACACATAAATAAGTACGTTGTTTTCTTTCAAGCCATTTAGCTAACGAGAGTATTGTGCGCGTGTCGACCTTCACGCGTAACTCCATAGTCAGCGGTACTCACTCCTCAGAATGTTGTGATACATTATCCTTGTCCTTGTGTGCTTGCCCCGAGCTGCAAGAGTTGCCCATGTCGTCGCCGGCCCGGCTCGCCGCCCCTAGCAGCTAGCTGCACATCACCCGCACCGTCACCTCATGCACTACTCACTACCTTCACACGTACACACGCGACCGATCCGACTAATATCTATTTTCTTGTAATAATTTAACATTTCCCGGCGTCGCGATCGTTTCGGGCGGTAAAAGCGAGCGTGAGTACGCGCGTGCGGTCGCGACGCGCGCTCGCCGCCGAATAATCGATGCGCAGTCTCCCCCGCCGCCCACCACACCCGCGCGCGCCTCTCGCGCGCCTGCTCATTATCTACGCTTTTCACGACACATGCCGCGACGAGAGCTTTTCCAAACCGTAGAGGTTTCCCCATTTTCTATATTGGCAATCTTTTAATTCTGCTACTGTTAGAATCTTATACAAATCTGGTATTTACTTAAGCTATAAAATCCACTTAACATTTAAATCGATCACGTCGGGTTCAATTTTTACCGCCCAGTCATCAATAAATTCATAGATTCTTCACTGAAGTTAATGACATCTTGGCGGGAGATCAAAAGATTAGGCACGCTACATCACAAACACTTTTCCTCGCCACTCATACGATACAACACAGTGTTATTTATGATCGTACAATAACACGAAAACTTTCTTTAGAAAATCACACCATCCACATCTACAGAGGTTTAATAGGAAATCTAGAAATGTATAAAACCTTCACCAACTGGCAAGCAATGACCGCTACATTCGAATTAGGAATTCTTAAAATAAAGTTAATGTCGTTTGTTTCTGTCTGTCCCTGCAGCAAGTGCCCACAAGTACTACGAATTTCTCATATTTTGATTTATAATTTTAAGTAAACTGTAATATAATATAATATTTTTCTATCGTTGGCATCATGCCCAGGTGTTTCATAAACTCTGTGCGACGTCTCAAGAGGAGTTTCATACAGGAATTTGGTGAATTCTCCGTCGAAAGTAAGTCACTTTGTGTTCTACGAATTCTTGCGAATATTTTTCTATGCTATGTAGTCGAGGGCCTTTAGATAGGATAAAACGCTAGGGAAAACGTTCTTCTATAATACTGAGTGCGTTTATCTCCATTTTAATGTGTTTTCAGCGACTTTTTTCACTATTTTCCAAACTTTATCTTTCGAACCAGACTGACAGTGTCATGATATTTTTTTTCAATTAAAATGTTTTTATGATTGCCAATTTATATGAAAATGTTACGCTAGAAAACATAGTGGTGTCATGAATTATATGTTTTATTATTTCCGCTAAGCTTAGGCTGAGAATTTACTGAGAATTTGTTACGGTTGAAGACCGGAGGAATTTTTACGATTCCGGGAATTATGTCGTAGATTTCTTGTGATATATTATATTATGTTTAAACATCAAGAGGAATACTTTGGGGTGGCGATTGACCTGTATCATTTTCCTGTATTACCTATCTACCTATAACTTATAACAATGGCCAGTAGTTACAGTAAAAAACCGACCAAGTGCGAGTCGGACTCGCGTACGAAGAGTTCCGTACCATTTTCACAAAAAAAGGCAAAAACGTTTTTATTGTATGGGAGCCCCACTTAAATATTAATTTTATTCTGTTTTTAGTGTTTGTTCTTGTAACGGCAACAGAAATACATCATCTGTGAAAATTTTAACTGTCTAGCTATCATGGTTCATGAGATACAGCTTGGTGAAAGACTGTGTGTGGTGTTTTTGTCCTTTGGGTACGTAACCCTAAAAAGTATTGAAAACATGTTTCCATATGTTAATTTTTGCGGTTAAAATACTAGTATGTAACCTTTATAGTCGTGAATAGGTTACAGTGGTTTCAGATAGCCAAACATGGGTGTACAAACCAACCGCAGTCCTTCTGGCTAGTTTAAGTTTCACCGCTGGGTCCAGTCTAGTAGGAATTAGTAGTTGTCTAGTAGGGAGTAGGCTGAAATGTAAAGCCCTGCTAAATGATTTTATTTCTGTAATTTGGTTTTTACAAACACTTTTACATGTCGATCATACTTTTTAAACTAGATGAGGTCGGCGTTTCCTATCTGACTACTCTGAGAAGAAAGGCCGAAACAAACTCAAGAGGTCACAGTCTCTTTTAAAGTTCAGACAAAATCTTTGTAATATCATGTGAAGACCATGTAGATTGGTGTCTAAAATGGTCTTTAAAGGAAAGAACCATTCAGATTGAGTGGACCTGTCCAGTCAGTGCACGCATTTGTCAATAACCGTGCAGCTCAACTTAGAATTTAACGAGCTCAACGATTCGACGAACAATACCAAAGAAAGGACATTCGGGTAGGCTGCATAAACTACTCAAACTGCCAGACCATGATTAAAAACTAACAGATAAATTCGAATTAAAGAAGGATGATCCACATAGTCTTCATATATAAAAAGTAAATATTCTTGTCATTGCAAGAAAACAAAAAATAAAAAAGGGCAAAATTCAGGATGCAAAATGTAAAAGAAAGAAAAAAATAATAATTGGGGCAGCTCAATCCCAAGCCTTTTTGACCTCAACATAATCTTTAACGGTATAAAACGCTTTCTAGCATAACTTACGTTTAATGAATGATTTGAATTTATTAAAGCTTAGATCTTGTACGTGGTTTCAGATAGCCAAACGTGGGTGTACAAACCAACCGCAGTCCTACTGGCTAGGTTAAGTTTGACCGCAGGGTCCAGTCTATTAGGAAGTAGTAGTAGTTTAGTAGGGAGTAGGCTGAAATGTAAAGCGCTGCTTCGAAGTGTCTGGATAGAATCCGAAGTCTCTTATTTATATCTGAATAAGTAGATAAACATGTTTTGCTCGTTTGTTGGGGGTTATCGTATAGTTGAAAGAATTATCGTCTTTCAATGATTACTTCCTTCGATTATGAATCATTTTTTTATCCCGGGAAATCGCTTATTTTATTTATTTATTCCATAAGTCTTTTCACTACATAGTTCACATTAATTTACAAGATCGTTTTTTTGGGATAGACAAAGCTAGTTTATAATATGTTACAGTATTTTTACCCGGCTGCAAGGAAAGGGTTATGTTTATCGCGCGTATCTTGTATGTATGTTTGTATGTATGTAATATTCTTTATTACCTCGTATCTTTCAAACCACTTGACGGATTTTTATACTTAAGACATCGTTAGATAGGTGTTCATAGATAAATGCCGTTACAAAAAATAACTTGGCGGATTTTGAGCGCCATATTGTAGCAGTTGCAATTTTTTGTTGTTCGAAACCTATCGAGTGGGGTATCGAAATGAAGGGCTTTTAGGTGTGATTACAAAAATATATATCACTTATATGATTAAAAAGCCATTCGAAAAAAAATAGGTTAACTAAAAGTTGTAAATAAAAAGTTAATAAAATAAAAAATAAAACCCGACTGCAAAGATATTACAAGAAGAAAATCATGCCGTGCAGTCGGAAGATATTTATAGTTTAGGCCAGCCAGCTCGGGAATATGTATCTTCTGACTGCACAGCATGATTTTCTTCTTGTTTACATCTTTGCAGTCGGGTTTTTTTATTTTATTAACTTTATTTTATTAAAATATTTGCACAGTAACCAGGAACTTATTTGGGGGAAGAGCTTTATATAGGTTCTTGTCGTACCTAGCAAACCAGTTGACTACAATCCTATAAAACCTTTATCAATAATGTGTCTGTGTTGTACAGTAAAGTATATTCTATATGGTTGGTTTTACCCTCTGACATCCATAATACATAGTAGGGAAAATTGCACTTTAAAATTATGACCTAACACAAAACATTCCTAAAAATAATGCGAATTTGAAAGCATTTTTATGATCCGAACTTTTTAGCTCTACGAATCTAGATCTGGAAAACCCCGAATTACACAGTATAGTATTGTTATTTGCGGGTTTCCAACTTTATTCTGAGTACGAAATATTATTGGCAATGTTTTATTGTAGATACATAAATTGAATCGTTTTCAGATGAAATCAAATCGACGCGAGTGCCAAAACTAAACATTAAGCGTCAAAAGCATCTTCTAAAAACCAACGAGACGATATTTCACGACAAAGTGCCGATTTCAACGCGATTCTACCTTCAGTTACTCAAGAAAAGTCAATTCTTGCAACATTTCCAAGACACAGAACCTTACGAATATGCTTCAGAAAGCGAGAAAACTATAAAATCCCCTGAAGTAACGGTACCCAAAAACAGGATTCTTATAAAAAAAGATACGGAGAAAACTTATAACTTAAGATCTCTCGAAGCAAAAACAGAACGCAAAACGTACGACAAGGCGCATCGAAGGAAACGGAATGGAGGCGACAACGGAACGCAATCGATTTCCGAACCGATACAGGATGTCAATAGGAAACGGAAGCCGCGGAAGGAACCTTTAGCGCCAATTATTGAGGAAATTAAAAGCAGGGAGCCGCTGAAGTTCAGTATTAAAGGTTTGTTTACCTTATGTATCTACCCGGTGCTGTATCCGGTTTTTTAATTAAAAATGTGTAGTTGGTCATTTGTACTTCAGCTTGAAAATCTGACAAACTTTGGAGTTAAAATAGGTTTGACTCGAAAAACTCAATTCAGAAACCGGCCAAAAGACTCCCATATGGTCTGCTATGTGTGAGGCTTAGCATAGCCAGCCTAGCTTCGCTCAGAAACTTCCTGGGAGTTTCACAGGCTTCGCGGAGCAACTTCACTGTTCCGAGGATTTGTGCGCGTTGGGAAACCATGGTCACGCATTTCAGGATGTAGAGAGTAGTTCATTTCTCTGCGCTAAAGCAGCGGAGTGGTTCAGCTGTATTACAAAACATAACATAGTTTTAGTATTTCATGTGAAGTAAGGCTTTTGCCGTTAAATATTTTGAAATAAGCCAAATAGTAAGTTTAGGTTGGGTGAAAAGATTGCTACGAGGTATAAGGCACGTGTTTTACGCAATCCATGTATTTGAAAAAGTAAACAAGACATGTATACTTTTGTTAACAAGCTTCTCATCTTTACACAAATTTATCAAAAACTTTTCTGAAATAAATAACTTTTTAAACAAAAAGGTTTTATACCAAACCTAAAAACCTGGGCTTGAAATCTACATTATAAAAACAATAAATGGACATAATCTGACAGCTATTATTGACTTATGGAAATCGCCATCACAGAGGACTTTTTTATATATTAAAATCGCCATTCATCTTCCTTTGATTTGCCTGCATTATCCATTCTGTGCATTTTCTCCCATGGATCTTGGATATCCTCTACGTCCTACTAATCTTACTCAAATTGAATCATTGATTGACAAAAAAAAAATAAAAAATTTGACGTTTCGGATCTACTTTCCAAAATTCTAGCTGTTCACCCAATTCAACTGCTAAATTCTTAATTTAATGTTTGGTATCTCGATGATGGAGCCCTTAGAGGCGATGAAGACACATCTGGATAAACCTGCGGTCAAATAAGATAAACAAATAACAGTGTCCCTGTTGCCAGGGGGTTCAGAAATCGACAAGATAGCTGAGAAACTGAAGAGCCTGGTGAAGGCCAGCGCTGACGAGAAGCTGGATAAGGAACTGTTGACGTGCACGGAGTCTTTTGACAAGAATGTCGTTGAAGGTGCTGGTAAAGATGGAGAGGTCAAGGAGAATATAGGTAAGTGACAAAGACTGAAGGTCTGGTTTTTATAATATACATTTATAGCAAAGCGATTTGTGTCGTAATGAATATAAATTATATAAGGATAATGTTGATGACATCCACCAACCCGCACTGGACCCGCGTGGTGGATTAAGGCCTATTCTTTCAATCACAGAGAGGATGCCGGTGTCCTAACAGTGAGCAAATTAAAAGGCTGAGATGAATGCAAATCTCCTCCGGCCTCTCAGTAGATGGACCGACGAAATACGCGAATTTAGTTGCGGGATTTCGGATGCGAGACGCACGGGACCGGTCAATGGGGGACACTTGGGGAAGGCCTATGTTCAGCAGTGGACGTCTTTGATGATGAATTCAAATCTTATATAAATTATTTGAGACTTTACTCTCCGCTTTGGTCAGGAACAGGTCTGAATATCACAATAACTAGTGCTTGTTTGGCATTGATTGAAGGTGCCAGCTTAGGCATAATCCATTTCTTGTCACTGGAAAATCAATCAGAAAAAATAATATAAAAAAAATATAAAAAATCAATAAACCCGACTGCTTAAAAAGCGAACTAAAAAGACGTAAACAAGAAGAAAATCAAACTGTGCAGTCGGAGAATACATACTTATTCGCGAGCTGGCTGACCAAAACCATATATTTTTGAAATCAACTTTTCAAACCCTTTTTTTTGATACCCCACACGTTGGGTTAGGAAAGAAAACAAAAAATTGGGACCACACAATATGGCGTCCAAAATCCGCCATTTTACTATTTTCACATTTTGAATGTAGCCAGTGACACTTGCAAGGTTAAGACGAATCGATTGACGTAAGAATCATCAAAATTGGCCAACGCGTTTGGACTCTGGAACGCCACATAGGAACAAACATACATACATACATAGACTGATAAACACATTACTCTCCTTCGGCAGTCGGGTAAAAGGAAACAAATCTGTTTCGAATACCTGGTGTGCCTGCAAAGTCATGACTCGTCGGCTTATAAAGCTTTTGAAAGAGCGCTTTGTGTAGGCGATACCTAAATTTTATTGGTTTCCCCTTTTATACTATGCGTGGTTCCCAATAAATGCAGTCACATTACTGTAACGCAGGAATTCCGAAAGAGATTGGCAGAGTTTTTCATTGAATTTTAAAAACAGCACCCAGTAAAATATGTTCCATTTTCACGGTCCAACTATCTTGTTTTCAACTGACCTCTATGAAAAGTTGAAAACATTTTCTTTTGTCAGTAAAATGAAAATAGCAAACTTTTGCCCTCGTAAGTTCCCCAGGGATATTATAGGGAAAAGTTATTCGCCCCAGTCGAACTAACAAATAGATAGAACTAAATAAATAAAAGGTATAAGGAACTCTAGAATAGAATTTATATATTTTCTTGTGACGCATAAATCATGTATGGAAAATCTAAAGAATAAAATATCTGAACGTAGAAGCGTTTGCGTAGATGCAAGAATAGTTTAACCCCTTTCCCGAGCATCGTCGCATCGACCTTCTACTGCTAACTTATTGTAGATTTTCCACGTCGTCGATCGGTATTAAAAAGCATCAATCGAAGCGTTTTGATACGTTTGTAACTGATAACAAGACGCTAGCTATTATTGTACTTAATTACTATCTAGAATTCTAGAGTTTGTAGAATTTATTTCTACAATAACTGTTGGCTGCAACTTCGTCCGCATCAAACTCTTAAAAACAAGCGGAACCATAATTCTTTTTCAAAAATAAGTATAACCTAAGCTACTCCTTATAACATCAGCTATGTGCCAGTGAAAATCCTGTCCAAATCGGTCTAGCCGTTTCCTAGTCTTAGAGATTACCCGAAAAAAGCGACAAAAAAAATGTTTGTTGTTATAAGTTAGGTACGTATTTAATTTCGCATTTACTTAAAAGCTATTATTTGGATAATAGAAAAAGACACTTCAATTTTGTTTATTTGTATTACGAGTGTATAGTAGGTATCTAAAGTATAGATTACCAACACAGTACAAAAAGTGTTCCAACCAAATGTAACGTTAACGACCGTTTCTTAGACGCAAGATGAAGAAGCACATTGCCCTTTCTCTTTTAAAACTTAGTTTAACAACGTGTGAGGTCCAGACATAAACTACTGGCTACTACACTATAATAAGATGCACAATCAGCACAAATAAAAACATTTGATTTATTTAAGGTCTGAGGAGCAACTAAACAACAAAAAAGAATTTCAATAACCCTAAAAACTACTCAATATCCATTCCTACAGAACCTCAAGAACCGCGGGAGTGGACAGAGCCCCGTCGTTGCGCGCGCGACACCCACAATTGTTCCTACTGCGGCAAGGGCTTCGATAGACCCTGGGTGCTGAAGGGACATCTGCGGCTTCATACCGGAGAGAGGCCCTTTCCTTGTCCTCATGTCCATTGTGGCAGGACGTTTGCTGATCGGTAAGAATCTGCTTTCCACGTCATTATCTGAAGTACTATTGCCGAGAGATCTGCAGCCTTATTGCATAATGAATTCGGCAAGGCTAAGAGTAAGTATGAACAATCGACCATAGATGAAAATCCACATCGCATCTATCATCTCGCATTTGATTGTTTGATTGTTCATATTCTTTGACTTGCCGAATTCCGAATTCATTACGCAATAAGGCTGCTAATTAACATAGCCAGCTTACGCTGCATAAGTTAGCTCCAACCAAAAGCTTCTTGGGGACTTCACAGTCGTAAGTTATTCCTAAATGTTAGTCCTGCCAGGACGTTCGCTGAACTGTAAGTGTACCTATGAAATACTCTTGTTGCTTGTAATCTCCTTCGATCAAAGAATAGCCAAAGTCCTAATGTTACTTAGTTACTACGGCAAACACTTCGGGGAGATACCCTTTCCTTGTCCTCATGTGCATTATGGCAGAACGTTTGCTGATCGGTGAGCAGTTTTGCCCCATAGGTAAAACGAAGGCTATCCAGCGGTAAATACTTAAACGACATTATAGTCTACTTAGCCTTAGGTACTTACTGCCACAAAGTATATTTATAATGAAGCTGATATGTGCCACTGCAGGACAAAGGCCTGTCTTCCGTCTTTTCATTTTTACCCGACTGCCGAAGGAGGTGTTTATCAGTCTATGTATGTATGTATGTTCCTATGTGGCTTTCCCGAGATCAAACGCGTTGACCGATTTTGATGATACGTCAATCGATTCGTCTTAACTTTGCGAGTGTCACTGGCTACATTAAAAATGGAAAATTGATAAATGGCGAATATTTAAGGCGCCATATTGTGGGGTACCCAATTTCTTTTTTCTTCCAAGCCCATCGTGTGGGTTATCGAAATAAAGGGTTATAAGAGGTGATTTCAGAAATATATAACACATATATGTTTAAATGTACCTAATCGAAAAAAAATGTAACTAAAAAGTTATAAATAATAAAAGAAGTTAATACAAAAAATCTAAAAACCCGCCTGCTTACGAAGCGAACTAAAAAGACGTACTTAAACAAGAAGAAAATCATGCTGTGCAGTCGGAGGACACGTCTGGTTTTTGGTCAGCCGGATTAATTTTAATTTGGTAATAATTTTGCTTCTTGTTTACGCCTTTTTGTTTTGCTTCCTAAGCAGTCGGATTTTTTGAATTAACGTTTTTTTTTATTTGTCTCCTCTACACTACATTCATATAAAAAGATTGTGGTTGTGCGACGGCCTGCAAATCCGTATATCCTCTTTGTTACGCTCTTAGATTCCTACATTATTGTTTCTTATACTAATACTTCATTGAAGCTAATCCATTCACGTCATGATTTTAGCCTATGAAAGAGCCATTTTCATTAATAAGCTGGTAAACTAATTGTAAGCCTCTGATTAAAACGTCTGATGTTGGAAAACTCTTCCTTAAAAACGGTTTTCGCCTACCCTTTTTATTTCCAGTTCAAACCTGCGCGCTCACCAGCGCACTCGCGGCCACCACACGTGGCAGTGGCGTTGCTCCGCGTGTGACAAGGCGTTCAGTCAGCGACGGTACCTGGAACGGCATAGAGATGATGCCTGCCGCAAATACAAGTACATATACCTACATACTCGCTTTTAGGACCTTCTGGCAGCTTACTCTGGATTAGCTTTTATTCTCCAGGGCAATCAACCCATCTACCAACCACCCACACATCGCACTAAACGTTTTGGAAATTCTTTCATTATGCGTACACCACACCTAAGGAGTGAAATTCCCTGCCGGGGTCTGTTTCGATAGGTACAACCGAGGGGTCAGAGTGAATTGGTTACTTCTAGATAAGCGTGCTCCATGCTCCACCGTCGACCACATCATCGCTTACCATCAGGTGAGATAGTGGTCAAGCGCGAGCCAATCGAGCATAGAACATAGCATTTCCCCATATGAACCTTACTGAATACGATAGAAAAAACCTGATAATCTAAGTAATCCGAAGTTTAGATTGGCAACAAGACTTGCAGAAGTTGATTTCCATTTTCTCAAGCTATTCTTATCGCATCAATCGCGCCAAGCTTACTTCATCAGGTAATCTTCTGCAAATTTTGTTTATAAACTAAGCTTCTATTTATGCGCGATATACTTTTGCCAAATTTCAAGTTGACATGTGGATCCAGCTTGCAATGTGTGTAAGCCTTGTGGGCTTGTGGACATTTTTCCTAATTTCAATAGGCACTTTCGATTTTGATTCAAATTTGAGGTTTAGTTCATATGCGCACAGACCTATGCTACGCCTACCTTAATAAAATTACTAAAGTAAATTCCATTTTATCCTCAGAATGCACACACGAAACTCTTCAAAATGCAACAACAGCATGAAATCTCAATCAAAACCGGAAGTAACATTGCCAGTGCCCATGTACGGTATCATAAGACATAATAACCCCGATCCAAAGGACTTCTGGAGACAACCAGTATCCCCGACTCGGAAGGCCAACTTGGAACCTCTCGGTGAATGTGAGGGTCCCATAGATCTTTCTATAGGGAAACGGGGCACTGAAGAAAATGTAGGTTAAGATTATACTTTTTAGAATAAATAATAGTGTGACTGATTTGATTTTGTGGTTTTATTTGTTGCCTTGTTTAAAAAAAATTGTCCTAGGTACTACCTATTAAAAATGCGAAGATTTGTGAAGATGGATGGATGTTTGTTATGCTTTCACGCAAAAACTACTGAACGGATTTTGCTGAAACTTTACATAAATATAGCTTTATACATCAGATTAACACGTAGGCTATCACACTTATATAGGTGAAAGTTTGTAAGTGTGATTGTAACTCTTACAGGCAAAAACTACTGAACGAATCTGGATGAAATTTGGCACAGAGATAGATTATAGCCTGGCATAGCACATAGGATACTTTTATCCAAGGAATGTGTTCCCTTGGGATAATTTTCGACATATAAGCGGGCGAAGCCGCTGGCAGAAGCTAGTATTTATGAAGATATTGGGAGAAGTACTGTAATACCACGTGTGGTTGACTCTGGCTTGGCCACCATCAGGGATTTTAATTTTGATAAAATAAATATTTAGTCGCTAATTAGTCTATAGGTGGTCGATCTGGAGAGACTCCCCAGCTTGGCCAAATTTATACTTACATGTATTTTGTATTTGCTTCTACCAATGTATGGAGAAATTGATTTCTTTGAAATCTTTTTAATTATACAACGACTAAATCTGTGACTTGACGACTAATTTCGACTAATTAGCGACTACATCTGGGAGAAAACAGATCTTCGCTAGGTGCGATAGTTTTTGTGATATAAATGTGGCCAAGCCGGAGAGAATCTCTCCCGATCGGCCACCTAGAAGCCCTTCTTAGTTTTGAACAAGTAACCGACTAATTCTGATATTTGGAGAGTAATTAGCGACTAAATATTTGGGTTATCCAAATTAAAATCCCTGATGGTGGCCAAGGCAGAGTCAGCCACACTAATATCACGAGGGCGGTAGTAGGTATATAAAAAAGAAGTCTGTTAAAACAAGGGCTTTTTTCCACACAGTGCGAATAGCTGCGCTGTCGCCATACTCGGTAGGCCGACTCACACGCTTGCTAATTCTGTGTAAACTAGCCATTACTAACAGAAGTTTCAAACTAGTTCCGTAAAGCGAAGTTTGGCTTACCTAGTATCAAAATATGAAGAAGCCGATTTCCGCAAGCAATTCTTGTTTGGAAAACATTCAGAAGAGATGTTCGCTATTGTTTACGCAATCTTGTTGCTGTTCTAAACATCCGTATTAACTTTTCAAATTGCTATTACTTGAAAGCATATTGCCATATTGGCAACCACAATTCACGAAGAAGGAACATGCACTCACACAAGTATTTCGTTGTAAGTACTTGCTGATAAAATGAAACCACACATATATTGAAATAATGTTTTATTACAGTCATAAATTAAATAAATACAATTTGTACAACTTAGTTTCACATTGTTATTACATTTAAGCTTTCATTTGAAGTTAGAACTACGTATTAGACCCCAAAAGAAGTTTTATAGCAGAATCAATCAATTCTTGCAAGGGAGTTAGACAAACCACGAATAACATAAGCAGATAAATACATACTGTTTATCTTTGAAAATGATATTCCCTTGCAAGTATATTCCCTTTTTCCAATTCTATGAGTGTGCAAGTAAAATTCGCCACAAGTAGTCCTTCGGCCTTTTAATAGCTTTTATAACACTTTTTCAAGCGCCCAACTGCGCAATAAAACATTTGCACCTACAGTTAAGTTACAAACTTACAAATAGGTAGAGGTAGGTACTTTAAGTAATAGCAACACTTCTGCATTCATTTTCATTTGCGTAGTAGAAAAATTCTGGGTTAGCCAGTTGCAAGACAATTACGTAACCGGAGTCCAAATAACATAGCTCTAATCACAAAATCGACATGGGATACAATAATTAAATTTGTACGTAAGCTAAGTAACTCTGCTGCGTGAAATATAAACACTGAGGTAGGTATCAAACTTCTTGGCTGCTCTGAAGAATGAAAAGAGCGAGGGTAGCAGATCTTAATAAGAACGAGGGAAACCCGTACAGCAGTGCTGTCTCTCTCTCTTTAGTAAAAAAATTAAACAACACACTACAAAGTGAAAAATAACTCAATTAAGGCAGTCGGTGTTGCGTAACAAAGTAAGTTGAAGTCTGTTAAAAACGGCTTCTGCGACGATCAGCAACTCATAATACATAATCTTAGGGGATTATACAAGGCACGTAAAGGTGCTTCTAAGCGGATCATTTGTGTGCTCTGTCTCACCGCAAAGGCTTGTGCAAGTGAACTTGGAGACACACTTTTGCTAAAAAGCTTTGAGATAGTAAGACAATATGTATGTTGGTCATAGCGAATGCTAAGGCCTTTTGAAAACTAATTTATGGAGGTGTGAAGGAAATTGACCCCCATGAGCAAACACCTACATTTCCGTTGCCCAATTTTTATACCAAGTTTCGAGCAACTAAGAAGGTTGACACATTTTTGAAGCACAAAATCATGAAATATAGTGATGATTGTTGGCACTTGGTTTTCATGCAAAATAAGACATATAACGTGAATGTTTTGGCACTATATAATATAATAGTTGACACTTTTTAATAATGTTTTGTATTCGATTTTATTTGAACAACCATACATGGCATATACATAGTTTTGGACTCTTTATTTATCTTATGTTACTGTGTTTTGAACACCACGGGTGTCAAGGTCTTATATAAAACCAGGGAAATTAATTATTTATCACTTTTAACAAGAATTCCCAGTTTCATCTCGCTTAGGTAGAAATTATTTAACTGTCTCTTAGACAAATGTACCTTGTCTTTCTATGACGTGATATTCAACCTTAAGGGAGGGGGGAGAGGGGAATTAAACTATCATATTCCTAGGATCCGAGATCTATGAGTAATATTTATATGATAGTGTAATATAAACATATGAATCATATCATCTTAGAAAAAAGATTTTTGACATTTAATATTTTGGGTAGGATCCTATATATGATAGTGTAATACCCCCCTAAGGCCGGTACCGCACTACCATCCACTCATTCAATTTCAGTTCCGAAGTAGCCGTAGTACTGCTTGTAAAGAAGCTTACGGATTCAGTGCATCCGAACTCAATCCGTCATAATTAGTCAGAATCCAGAACATTTGAACTCTGAGCTCAAATCACGGACACGGATCACTGACACGGACGTGTAGTGCGCAACCGCTCTGAGGCTTTGAAGTGATAAACTATTAATTTATTACCATTTACAATAATAAATAGGTAAGATCTTAACATCAAATGCGATAATGGTAAAAGACTTGTACAAAACTAGTGGCTACTTCTTTGCAACCTCATGATTTTGACTGGTAACATAGACCCAGAAAGTAAATATAATCTGTGGCTACAGATAATATTTGCTTACTGAGTTTTTTTAAAAGTAACAGATAGGAACGATTCTATTTTAAACATAGAAACCTATCGACTATTAAGTGACATATGCGGCATGTATTTAACACGTAACAATAGGGAATATGCCTGTTATTTTTTTTTATTATTAAATAAAATATTTATTAACTCTAGTAAACAAACCTGAAATATTTTTTTTCTACACTCACAACGTAATATTCCAAATATGAATTCAAAAAATATTGTATAAACACATACGTTTTTCGTGGATGGGTAAAATTAAAAAAACACCATTACAGTGCAACATTTTCCTTCGATTTCAAACATTTGCATCATAAAATAACTTTTAATTTTTATTGCAATTTTTTAATTTATTGGAGCTCATTCACTTAATTTACCACATATTTTTACCGTTTCCAATTTTGTTTTAATTCAACTGTTTGAGTGAAGACATAATAGCGTATGCAACGGCATATAATTAGATATTAAAACACTCGTGAGATATTAAAACACTATTATCACAATCACAATCGTGTTTTAATAACCCCTATTATGTGACCGTTGCATAAATTACTATCAAAATATCTTAATCGGCGTCGAAGTTATAAGGCATTAAAGTTCATAATTAGAAAGAGGTATTCAATATAGACCTTAGGCGTCAAAATCTAATACACTTGTCATAGAAAATAGGGGTTACCGCGAGAGCCCTCTATATATATTTGTCAAAAATCGTTATATCTCGACTGTTTTTCGATCAATTTAACTCCGTTTTCACTATTAGTATTCTATTTTAGTATATTTATCGGTAAACTGGTCAAACCTAAAAAAAATTTAAATGCGAAAATTTGTTACTCAATCACGGCAGAACGGATCTGGATGAAATTTGGCACATACATAGATGACATTGACCCTTCATGATGGTTGAGCTGAGTGGTGCCAATCCATGCGTTACGTTCGTGAGCGGGTTCTTTTTCTTTTTCATATGTACTTTTTCAACAAGAAAGATGTAACCAAATAATTGTAATTAAAACTGATAGAAAAGAGTGTCCGTGGAGTTTCTGCCCGGTATAATGTTTCCTTGGTGATAAAAAACTTGTCACGCGGGCGAAGCCGCTGGCAGAAGCTGGTAACAAATATTTTTTGCATGCATATTCCCTATTAGTGATAAATTTTGTTAAGATTAACTAGGATTACAATAAAATATTGGTAACATATTTTTGAAATAAATACAAATCGTAAACAAAAATAAATGTAAATCTTTGTAAATATAATATTTTATATATAATTATGTTGGTAATGTATGAGCTCACAGCAATGACTAGCATGGAGAATGATGAGACAATTTGAAACTAACTACACTTAAATACAGGCTGCTGTTTTAACCTATAAAGAATTATTTTCATAATACACCTTCAATTTCGCATCTAAATATACGCTGTAACAGAAATGGGTAGTAGTATATATTTTAAAAACTGCTTCTGGTTTTGAAATGAATAACTTTCGTCAACAAAGTCATAAATAACCATACTAAATACAAATAAACATAACACAAATACTACACAGTAACAGATACTGGTATTATTAATATTTTTTAATCCATAAAATATCAATATTTTTACAGAATTATCTACTCCTTTTAGAAAGTTGGTCTTTTCCATGGACAGAAACTGTTTTTAATATATAACGCTCATTTCCATAATAACCTGTTTATTAATTCAAGGAGAAGTGACTTTCTCGAAGTGCTTTCAGTTTGAAGTCAGTGCATCAATGATAGCACAAAGCGCATAGACGTTTCAGCGGCCACTGCACTGCTAGAGCCAACATTGCACACACTTCATACACTTCTCAACTCACTTGTAAACGCACCCACGATACTGGAAGAAATTCCTAGTGTGGGGCTAAGTTTTAAAAAAAGAATTAAAAAAAGATACTTCATCAAGCGTGTCAGTGAATGTCATCTGTTTATCATAGAAAATAGCGGCCCGCAACAATTCTGACTACGGCTATGACAGAAGAAACTTTTGCTACATTGCACAGGCACGAATCTTACTAATATAATATAATCACACAAAAACGGCTGAACAGATTTGGATGAAATTTTGCATACAGATTGTTTATAACATGGATATGGATACTTTTCATGCTGATAAAATCGGTGTGATAATTCCTTCGGATAATAAAACACTTTTCACGCGGGCAAAGCCGCGGGCAGAAGCGTTAATTATTAGTAGTGGCGACGCTTGTAGCTTTAGGCGTGGCGATATCATGCACTGTAAACAACGTTATATCTTCTGTCCATACAATCACTTCGTTATAAAGTTAAAGCAACAGACTGTACAGGCTGTGTCCGACACCAACGCGCAAAAAAAACATGAATTCAGTACCTACATGATTCTGGGCTCCAAGTCTTTTATTTTTTTTTAATCTGCGTATTTTTTACTGTAATCAGTTCAAAATCGTTACCCCTATGTAGCTCAATTAGATTTTTCATTATCCTTTGTTGGCTCTCCGACAAGGCGAAAAAGTGCGGGCGACGCGGTGCGTGTAGGTACTAGGCGGCGGCGTTGACCTCTATCGTGCACTTTAGGAAATCAGCTAATAGTTAGCGCTTTTTAATTATATTTTCATTGCTGCTTTTTGTGAAAAATATAGTTAAAGAATTAAAAAAAAAAGTTTTTTTTTAATATAGGCAAATACCTATGAAAAATTCCAGAATCATTAACTAGGTACTTATTGGATTTTTTTTCGCGTCGGTGTCAGACACACCCCGTATACTTGACACATTCTGACATCTTAATAAGCTACGCAACAGCAAATTTACAAATACAACTAACGCCTACGAATATTTAGAATGTTTTTTTTTTGTCGGCCACAAATTTTCCAAAGGATTTCATCCATTTTTTTGTTGTTACTGAGAAATTAAAAAAAAACTAATGGCTTGTTTATGAATTGGAATGTCAAACCCAACTTTTACGCCAAGTTTTGACAAATTTTCAGGCTAAAAGAGTTTGACAAATACTCTAAATTCATGATTCAGTTATCGGGGGTTATAAATTACCCGAGTCAGGAGTTAAAACCAGGACCTCAAGCTCAGTAATAGCGCTTAGGAACACTAAACCAATGAGGCAGTCAGACCAATGGCCTGCATACTCTGGCGGACGAGGATTATAATTGTATCCATTAGTTTAATAGTTATATAAACGGAATGCGCCGAACATTGAAATATAATACCTTATTTCGATTGGATAACAAATAAAATAAAAGATAAAATCCTCTGGCGTTCCGTCTGCCAGTGTTCGCAGGTGTGGCCTGAAGAGGCAGTATACAAAAAAAACGTTGCGCCATTTGATATAACATTCGACATTTAAATAATCAATTCCTTTTTGCAGCCCATTCAACCAATTTTGACTTCTATTTTGGGTTGCGTTGGGTACATGGCAAATGGCAGCTGTTATAACCAGTGGGTTTGGTAACATGTTTATGCTCGTTATGCCATCCTTATTTTTACGGAATAGAACTCAAAATCGGTTAACCGGAGAGATCTGAATGGGTAGAGTATATTTACCTCAAGTTCAATGAAGTAAGTAACACAGAGTTGATAATACCTCGTCAAAAATCCCGGAATCATAAATAAAGATTAAAGCCCGGGATTTAAGGAATTTCAAATTAGTTAAGATTTTAGTAAAAAATAATTTTGTATGTAAATCAAAGCTCTTTAATTTAACAATTTTAGTACGGAACTCTCAAAATATAATATAAGAATCTTCAATATAATAATTTACTTCAAATGTATTCAAAGCGCAATGAGTAATATGCAATTTCTTAAATCCCGGGATTTAACCGTGTGTATGATGCTGGGCTTTTAGACGAGGTATTATCAACTCTGTGTTACTTACTTCCTAGAACTTTAGGTAGATGTACTCTACCTACTCCGATCTCTGGTAATGAGGGACCGATTGAAGAAGAGAAGAGATTTCAAGTGGATTATAGGTAACTTTAACTTGTGGCCGACGTTACAACGCATATTAAAAGCTACAATAAAACAGACACAAATACAAAGGCACCTCACTATTAATAAATGCACTTCTTATTGCTGATTATATATACTTTATATTTATAATACATAACAGATCATAATCTTGTGGGAAAAGTCCGGTAAGTATTCACGGCAGAATAATAGTATTTTTTACTGTTCACTACTAAACTACTGACTCGATTATGATGAAAATCTATATCGTGGTTCTTACTAATATTATAAATATGAAAGCCTTATCCCTCTCACCTCCCGTACGGTAACTTTCGACTTTCGGGCGGGTGATGCTACTTACAGAAGCTCGTATTTAGTTATACATATCCCGTAAAATAAATATGTTACATTTCATTCACGTTTTTGTAAGAAATTTTAGTATTATTGAATTCTTACTGGACTTCACCCATTACAAATTCATACTACACAACGGACAAGCAGAAATAAGCGAAGTCACAGACATAAGCTAGTAAAATTAACATCGACAATAAGATCATAAGATAATGGCCCTTATACAAATGTTTTAAAGTACAAAATTGTGCGATACATATACAGAGTTAATAGTAAATTGGACGTTTTTGAAAACAAAGGATGAGAATAAGGTCTGTTTTACAGCCTCCGTATAGGCACAATCCCGCAGACAAATTTACTTAAGTATGAAATTATCTGCCAGATGAATTTATTGAAACTTTCCAGAGGTGGTAAAACAGGCCTTAATTAAATGAATTGTATTGATTTTAATTAAAACTACCAGGAACAAATATTATTTAGAAAAGTCGATTCACTTATTACAACCAATGAAATATACAGGATGATTTTTTGAATAATATAGGCTGTTGATTTAGTCATCTGCAATTCTGCTGTAAGAGGGGGGATTCTAGGGGTCTTTAAGTCAAGAGTGAATAGGTTACTTCTAGGCAAGCGTGCTCCACCGTCGACCACATCATCGCTTACCATCAGGCTATAACAACAAAAAAAAAAAAAAAAAAAAAAAGAAAGAGGTGATACTGCCAATCAAAGAATTTTTGCGAATGTGTTAAGTGGAATATTCAATGGCAAATTGTTGAGAGAGTTGCGCAACAAACATCGATCTCCTGAATTTTATGTCCCGTATTCCTCAAATTATTTATTTTCATTATACAGGTTAAAAAAGGTTTTAGTCTGGAACATAGATTAAAAACTATGGCAGATCCATTTTGCCTGTTATAAGCCCTAATTTTTCTACGGAGATTTTCTGTATTACCAAAAAAAAAAGTACAACATGATGCAAATATATTTTTACATTAAGTGTTGATATATACGCGAAAATTTTTAGTATTAAAGTAAGCATATGGCTAAACCGACAGCATTTTTACAAAACGGTACAAATATTGTTCATGTATTGTAAATCGTTACCTAAGTCAAAATGGGTAATTAATGACTCGTTCAAAAATTCGAAAGGTAAAGTACGGCCAACGAGAAGCGATACCAAATGTAAACAAAACACATGCAAGGTCATTGGGAATAGCAGGGGTGCGTAACTTTTTGAAAGTTGGATTTATATAGTTTTAAAAAATATCCGGCAAATTGTAATAATACCAAAAAGGATAGTCTATTTTTATAAATTTTATCATAATTTGAATTATTGTATAATGTAGATTTAAATTAAATAACGCGAATAATAATATTTTTCTGAATCTGTGTATGGCAACACACTTGCCCCCTTTTAGACAAGAAATAATTAAATAAACAACAAAATAATAACAAAACTTTAACAAATAACTTGTATCACCACGAGCGCGTTTCGAAACAGAATGAATCTAAAATGGCCGCCCGAATTGTTGGCGAACCCGTCTTGACGTTGTCATGTTTTTGTCGGGAGAACGAGACATTACGACAAAGGCACAAGATGGAAAGAGATAGATATTAGATTGTCAACGCCGCAGTTGTTTTTTAGGTTAATGACCTTTCGTATCGCTTCTCGTTGGCCTTACTTTAAAGATAAAAATATTATACACTATTTACTTTATTCAATAAGTTGGTATAAATCGCGACTTTGTTCGTATAAAGCCTACCTTATATAATGACTTGCATAAATCTAGTCTGGTATAAAGTATAGATTTCGATTTTAAGACATTGTTTTTGTATAAAGTCTAAACTTTCGATTAACTCTAATGAACAAGTTACGTCTACAGGGAGAGAAAAAGAACAGTAACACTGACTCATATTTTCGCATAAAGGAACAAACTTTATTCGAAACCTACTTTCTGTGACAACCACATTATTCGAAATAGGCAAATTCAAAACTGAATTTAATAAGAAATTGACTTTGTTCGAAATTTAATTTATTCAAAATTGACTTTTCTCGAAACAAACTTTATGCGAAACCCACCTTATGCGAAAGTTAAGGTTTTATACAAAAACATAATTTGCGCTAGTTACAGAAAGGCCTTAATTAGCCTTAATTAGCCTAGCTATTTACATTATAAGGGCGGTGCTTCACGGATGCCGTCGCTGTGTCTCGTGCGACCCGCCATGTCCAGGATAGCCTTAGCTTCTGGATTCACGTCTAGGACACTTACGTCTCGTTCATCCTGGAAAAGAGTTTCATTTTATAGGTTTCTCAAAGTTTTTAAACTATGTGTCTGGAAGACTCTTCAACAATATTAAACAAAATATACATTCGCCTACTAAAATAATGGGATACTAAAGCTAAACCATTTTTTTGTAATTGGTTAGCTCGCGCTTGACCACTATCTCACTTATCTCTTAAGGTTGCACTAGTTGACGGCACGAACTATTTTGTGCGCGGGGTTAAAATGCATGCTATCTCATCCGACAAAAAGTGCGAAAGGGATAGGATGCTGTGATGAGCAGTAAAAAGCTAGTTCGCGTACGAATTAGCACTTTTGCAAGTTTGTAGTGAAATGGATGATGATTTAGGACTAAAACGAGCGCGCGAAAATTTATAAACTGATCTTTGGGGATCTAGATATCATGAAAAAACGACTAAATGTATATTGTCAAAATAAAATGATTGCATTGTTGAACTACTAATCTATCTCTATATGGTAGCCGATTTGCAATTTTCCTTTTTCTTATGGTATTTATTTCCGTCCAAAGATGCGTTAAAATTAATGTTGAAATATGGCACTTACGACGCTCATAACTTTAAATTTTTGTTTTTACTTTTTTGTTTCCATACAGGGCTAGATAATGATGAGACAAATTGATATTTTTTTTTTATTTTGATGGTACATAGACAAACAGTGGATTAATCGATAGACTACGTTTGGAAGAATGATCGACTAGTGTAATCTTACTTAAATTTCCAAAAATTAACTACATTTTAACTCTATAACAATGACTACTGATTTTTCATTGGTTTTCTCAAATATCTTTTGTACAAGATATTTTTACTAAACTATTCTATAAAGTTAAAAAAGTTCAATAAAAACTGCAACCCGACTACGGATTTTTTTTACCCTGTTATCCGGGCCATACAAACGAATCGATAGATACCTTATTCATAAAAATAAGATGAATATTTTAGGCGCTACGGAGGAACATACGTAAATACAAACATACATACATATACTGCTTAAATCATAACCTGCAATAATAACCCTTCCTTTTGGCTTCGCCGGAGTCGGGTTAAAAAAGAATATTGCCTCCTAACTTCAATATATTTTACAACTTCTAACTTTCTGACTTCGTAACTTTCTGACTACGTAATGTCACTTACTGACTTACAATTCTAATATTCTGACGTCACAGCGTAACTTTCTAACTACGTAATGTCACTTACTGACTTACAATTCTAATATTCTGACGTCACAGCGTAACTTTCTAACTACGTAATATCACTTACTGACTTACAATTCTAATTTTCTGACTTCCCAGCGTAGCTTTCTGACTACGTCATGTCACTTACTGACTTACAATTCTAATATTCTGACTTCACAGCGTAACTTTCTGACTGCGTCATGTCACTTACTGACTTACAATCCTAATATTCTGACTTCACAGCGTAACTTTCTGACTGCGTAATGTAACTTACTGACTTACAATTCAGATATTCTGACTTCACAGCGTAAATTTCTGACTACGTAATGTAACTAACTGACTTACAATTCTAATATTCTGACGTCACAGCGTAACTTTCTGACTACGTAATGTAACTAACTGACTTACAATCTGACGTCACAGCGTAACTTTCTGACATCAAGTTCTAATTTTCTGACTGCACTCTTTCATGTTATTAATCAAAACCAACGCTTTCCGATGTCTTCCTTCCTAACAACTCTAGGAAATGTCGGTCCGTTTGGTGCGCTTCTAGTATGCTTGCTTTACTGCTAGTCGATTTGATACTTTTCTCTTCATCCTGTTTAGGGAAAAGGATTGGTTAACATAGGAATTGGGATGCCCTAACTAGTAGGGTAGGGTAGGATAGGGTAGGGCCACAGACATACATCTAACTAGATAACGCGAGTCCCTCCATCTGTATGAAATCCAAGCGTGCCACTTTTTCACAAACAATTTAAAACAAATTTACTTACAAATGAAAGAAAACATTTCCAATGGCTTGGCCAACTTTTTCTATACTTTCTTTACAGTTCAATATGGCATAAAAAAGCATTTTTCTTGATTTCGGTGGATTTTTGGTGCCGATAATGCTAAATGAAAAGCTCAGATTACCATCATTGATCGTAACTTTACTCCGTTTTTTGGCACGCGAAGTACACATAGTCGCGTCATCTAGTTAGATTTATATCTGTGGGTAGGGCCTACCAGAACTAGGTTTAAACTTGAAATCAGAATTTTAGATATTTTCAACTCAATTTTGTAAAATAAAAAGTTTAAAATCGAACGTAACCAATGTTTATTTAAGATCTTTTTAGGGTTCCGTACTCGAAGGGTCCAAACGGAACCCTATTTCTGTCACTCACGTGTCCGTCTGTCTGTCCATCGTCTGTCACACTGAACCAAAACAAACGGTTGAAGCGTATAGTCTTAAAATTTTCACAGTATGAAGCATCTTGTTGACCCAAAGCCATAAAATTGTCAAAAAATATTTTTAAATGTTTTTAAAGTATACAGACAAGGGCAGGGGGGAGGGGGAAAAAACCGTTATTTAGAGCTCGTTGAGTAAATAAATACTGTATTCCTTGTTTTAAAAAATATTAGAAACAAAGGAATGAGAAGCAACCAAAGTCAGCTTTTTTACAAGATTCTGTTCCGAAGAATTTTTAAATGAAATTCTCTCATTTTTGCTATTACAACCAAGTTGATTTTGCGGTTTTGGTACGGAATTCTAAATGTGCGAAGTCCGACACGCACTTGGCCGGTTTAATTACGAATGGTCACTCAAAAATCAATCGCTAATGTGTTTTGTTGAGTGATAGTAATGGAATGTGAATAATCTAGGATTCTGAATTCAAGTATATAGGGATTGAGGGATACATTCTTAGATAGGGATATAGGAATAAAAGGACCTAATTTGAGCGATAATAATTGGTCAGATAAGTTAGGCAAACAAAAATTGTTCACTCTTATGTAAAAAACTGACTTTTCTCACTCAAATTAAAAATCGAAGCAAGCGTGGAATCTCATAGATGTGATTCGATGTTCTTCAGTAAGTAAATGAAAAGGCTGATATAAATTACTGGAATATTAAGTAGGCAGATTTATGTAATACTTATATTACAGCATACACAATGTATATGTCGTAGGATAATTTGAAACTTCGAATCTTCGCGATAATCCTAGGGGTTTTGCGAAAACGCGGATAATTAGACATAGGCGAAAAATTGTCCAAGTACGATTAGTACTTTGGCAACATAGTCGACGGAGCCCCGCTGCGCGGGGCTCCTATTTCCGTCCGCAGGGTCTAAAGTAACCTAACACGAACGAGATGACGGCGATGACTCGCTTTGCTCGCTCACTTCAGCTCCCGTCATCTCGTTCGAAGCTAACCTGTCCGTGTCGGGGTGCCCTAAGCTCCCGAGCTCGCTTCGCTCGCTCTTGGACTTTTTCCAGTAAGATTGAGAAACAGTTTCGCCATTGTCTAAATATCCGTGTTTTCGCAAAACCCCTAGGATTTTCGCGAAGATTCGAAGTTTCAAATTATCCTACGACATATATACTAGTGATGTAAAGAATGTCATTTTTTTAATATTGGCGGATGCAAATGCGAATCCAAATATTTACTACTGATATTCGCGGATGCGAATGCGAATACGAATGTTCAGTTTTTGTTCAAATTTGGCGCCGATTGTCTATGGTTTGGTGGCAGTGTCGAGGTTCGTTCCGTTTGTATTTTGTTCCGAGAATTGCAGAGTTGATACGAACTGATCCAGAGTGTCATTCCGCTCGCACCGGTCTTTTCGTAAACAAAACAAGTGAATTTTGAGGTGAGAGTGTGAATAGTTATTGATTAACATGAGTAAGTCGAACGAGCTGAACGAACTGGCAATACTGAACGAGCTAAATGCAAGCGGTGTAACAATGAATATTCAAGAAAAGGAAGAACTACAACTGCTATGAGAAATCATTTGAAGGCAATGCATAAACGAGTTTTCCGAATTAGAAAAATGTGAAAAACGAAAACACGAATCTAAAACACTTGAACTGGCATCATCTTCCCATCAAAGTACTAAATCCGACATGAAACAGATATCACTTCAAGATGTGTCGACAAAACGAAACAGTGGGATAATAAATCTTTGAAGTCATTGGCAGTTGATAATTTAATAAGTGATATGGTTGCGTTGGAAGACTTGCTACTTAGTTTCGTGGAAATTGTTGGATTTGTAGGACTTATGAAGCATTTGTGTCCATCTTATGATTTAAAGTCTCGCCCGCGTTTGTTTACATTGCATTTTATAAATACATATACTTTTTTTCTTAAGTTCTAATGAAAATGTAATTACTTAGCTTCATTACCCAAACTAAAATAATAAATAATAATAACAAATGATAAATTGTAGACTGATAATGTGCTTACGAGGTTAAGTTACTTTCCCTTCCATTAAAAAACCTAAGAAATTAATTTATTTTGATTTTTTTTCTTATGCATATTTACAAAACATTCACAGAAATATTGGGAAAATACAGGGTGGGCCATATCAGTGTTGGCGATTTAATTCTTCAATATCTCGATAACGCGCGGCGCGGGGTGGCGGGGGGATATGTTGTTCGCTGCGCCGCTTCCTGGCAATTTAGTCGCCATGGAGCCGTACACGGGAGTGCAGCGTGCATTTTGTGTCCGAGCGTATTACGAAAACAATAAATCAGTGATTACTGCACGACGTTTGTATCGGCATGAACACGGTTTACGCGATTTAAGTGAAGTTCCAAGCGCCAATGTGTTACGAAAATGGATCAGAATGTTTGAAACAACCGGCTCAACAGTACAAATTACGGCTCGTGGTCGCCCAGTTTCTGCAAGATCAGCCGACATTGTGGAGCGTGTTCGTGTTTCAGTTCAGCGAAATCCGCAACAGTCAACACGTAAGAGAAGTCAGTCTTTGGACGTCAAAAGAACAACTTTGCGACGAATTTTGAAACGTGATCGGCATTTGAAGGCTTATAAGATTCAGATAGTCCAAGAATTAAAACCCAATGATGCCAATAACCGACTTTACTTTGTCAATTTGATGCTCGAGCGGTTCAACAATTTCAACAACGTGATTTTTAGTGATGAGGCTAATTTTCACCTTAATGGCCATGTGAACAAGCAAAATTGTCGGTTCTGGTCCGAGACTAATCCCCGACGCTTGCATGAACGTCCACTTCACAGCCCTAAGCTTGTCGTGTGGGCTGGGATAACGTCAACCGGTATTATTGGGCCATACTTTTTTGAGGACGAAAGAGGGCAAGCGATGACGGTTAGAGCTAACAATTATTGCAACATGATAACAGACTTTTTGGTGCCAGCTTTGCAAGAACTTCAAGGCAATACCTCGAGGATGTGGTTACAACAGGATGGGGCCACATGTCATACGGCTAGGGTATCCATAGAGCTGCTGAAAAATGTTTTTCCCGGAAAACTCATCTCGAAAAGGGGGGATATTGAATGGCCCCCACGTAGCCCCGATCTCTCTCCATGCGATTATTTTCTATGGGGCTACCTCAAATCGGTAGTTTACGAGAATAATCCGACCAATTTAGAGCAGCTGAAGAGGAATATTATTCAGGAAAGTAACAAAATACCGAGAACAACTTTTCAACGAGTTTTCCAAAATTTGCGACTTCGGTTCCAAGAGTGCCAAGCAGCCGAGGGAAGCCATTTGGACAACATTATTTTTAAGTCTTAAAAATTCCTATGCTTCTCCTTTTTAACAATACAAATATATTTGTGTTATGTTTCGTAGTTTTTTTTAATCGAATATTTAAACAGCCAACACCCTTATGGCCCACCCTGTATTTGAATATCCGCGAATGCGATTGCGAACGCGAATATTCGTTACATCACTAGTATATTCCTGTGAATATTCTCGACCAGAAAGTCTCGGGATCCGAGAAATTAAATTCATTAAAAGTTCCAGGACATGAGACACAATACGGCCTGGAACCAAAACTCGGGTACTAAAATAACGTCCACTCACCGCATCTTTCTCCGACAGCGGCTTCTCCCCGACGCCCCACACCTCCAGACTTTTGATGCGGAAGTGGGGCTCCTTGCTGAGGCGCTTGTACCCTCGGAAGGTGCTGCACGACTCCGCGCAGGAGCCCTGCCCGAAGGGGTCCCCGTCGATCCAGATGCCGCCGAAGTTGAACTGCCCGCCCATTATCTGAGGGTTTTGGGAGGCGGTGTTAGATTACTTTTATTTATACTAATACGTGCAAGCGTGCAATGCTTGTGCCTTCTCTGTATGAGAAGAGGCCTTTGCCCTGCAGTGGAACAATGACAGGCTGCTATTACTCACCATGCCATTCGGCAAAGTCTTAGTATGTTTACAGATAATATAATACTAGCATACAGATGCCTCATCACATACAAAGAAACCGTGCCGACGTAACTAGCGTTTTTCGTCTGATTAATCTGATATTTTTTTGTACATCGAACGCGTTCGGTTCTGTTTCACGGTGATAAATAGATGGCGACTTGCAAGTAAAAGGGTTTACTAGATTCTTGAATATTTTTTTCTTTAAATACAGTGAAGGTTCGTTTTATTGTATTTTTTTGCACATTTTTATAGTTTTTTTTTGCACCAAAATGTGTTACAATACAAATTTTAACAATCGAGTGGAATGCCTCAGATATTTAAAAATGCGCCATCTATTGACGTCAATTTTAAATGATCCGTTCAAATAATCTTTGAAATGTGAATTAAGAGCCCTATATTCCATAATATTGTAGTTAGAGGAGTTGATTAAACAAGAACATACAATTTGTATGTTCAATTCCCCATCTAGTGAGATTTATTTGAACCAAATTTTCTTAGCAATGAGACACCGTGGTATGATGATTGATAAACTATTAAAGTTGGAGTCCGGGTACACCCTTATCTTGAGCGCCAGAGTGAAGAGGAACGAGTCGTCAGTGCCCACGAAGTTGAGGCCCAAAGACCAGCAGACGGACGCTTAGAGAATATTGTCCATATCTATGGTAAGACCCGCAGAAGGACCCAGATTACTGGCACAGACCGAAGAATCGCCAAACTTAAGTGGCAGTGGGCATTTCTCGCAGAACGACGGTCGATGGAGCTGAACGTTCTGGAGTGACTCCCACTAGGTGGATCGATAACCTGGTTAAGGCTGCGAGAATCCGCTGCATGCGAGAGACAGAGAACCGGTCGTCTTTCAGCTGAATGATGATGATGATGGATGATGTTTAGGGTCTAAAGTGCGTATTACAAAAAAATCTACTCACCATGCCATTTGGCAGCGTCTTAGTATGGTGATTGATATACTGGAAGTGTTTATTAAAATTGGAAGCCGGGTACACCCTCATCTTGGGCGCCAGAGTGAAGAGGAAGGAATCATCAGTGCCCACGAAGTTGGGGCCGAAAGACCAGGAGACAGACGCGTAGCCTCCGAAGATGTAGCCCGCGTTGTCCTCGATGATGAGAACGGAGGGGCCTTGCTCCTGGATGCGGCCTGGAAAGAGGTACTTTGTTTTTAATTACAAGCTTTTATTTAAGTTGCCTTGTTAGTAAGTCTGGGTCAAATCTTGCAAATTAATTTTAAAACAGATGTCTCAACCGATTGAGCTGGCGTTTAGTTTGGATGATAATGCACGGTAAGCTATACTGTGATTTTTAATTTCGTAGACTAAACTGACATTTGGGGGGTTGTCACTATATTGTTACATAAAAATAGTGTCGTACCCTAACTATCCTGAGTGATCGAAAGTTAATCGAAAATCGAAGTAGATCGAAAATGAAAGAATTTCACGGCAAAAAAAAAATATACCAATTAGTAAAAATAAATTGAGGAGTCATGTCACATCGATTCGATGAATCACATATGATTGAGCCTTACCGACAACACTATACTCCGCGCTTACAACATTTTAAAAAAATAAGGTCATTGGCAGCTGTCAGTTTAATCTACGAAATTAAAATCACAGTATAAGACGTTTGTTTGTAAAAAGATTTTTTAATAAATGAATTATTATTCTTTATTGTACACTAAAACAACAAATCTTCTTTTTTTCGATTCGACGGTGCATTCAATTAAATTGTTTGGTCCCAGTAGGCGGCCACGCTAATTGCAACGTTAGAAGTACTGTACAGGTCATCCAGGATGCAATTGAATGGATGGCTAGGACACTTCAGCAAGTGGGACATAGTCCGTACAGGGGCACCACACTCGCACCGGGTTTTCGACTGATTAATAATCCCCATTTTGCCAAATTATATTTACAGCAGCCAACTTGCATACGTAACCGATTCAATGCCTTCCACACCGGCCACTGCAGTTCATGACCGAGCGGCAGATGTTTCTTGGGCTCAACGAAGTCATGGGGTGGTGGACACTTCTCTTCCCACCACTTGCTCCTCTGCTCAGGCGCCCTGTCTTGAATTGCCAGTATAGTTTGTATGAAGCTATTACGAAATTAATTCTACCCGAGTTGTCGAGTTATTATTGAGGGGATGTCGGGCATCGGTTGCCTGGACCTTTTTGTTCCATCGCGCATGCGATATCTCTTAGAGCTCCTATCCTCTGAGTAGGGCTAAAACCTATATACGAGTTGGCGAGCAGCGAGAAGCGAGTGTGTTCCGGGAGTGTTTCGAGAGGATTCCGATAGTTTTACCGCTCGGCTACGAGCGAGTGTTTTTGTGCGACGGGCGATTACTCGCACGCGTTGTTGGTTGGTCTCTCGGCGTGAGTTCTGACCACCAAGCGAGCATCGCCAAGCGATTATCGCTGAGCGAGTATAATATTTGATAACTCTTGTCGCTGCGACAAACTTGTGGTGGGAGAGAACTCGCCAGTAGTCGGAACAGCCAGCGATCAACTATTAATGTATGTGTCTTTTTTATTGACACGGGATCTATATCTTTTGTTTGTTTCTTCAGCGCGAAAATAGTCGATTGCAAATCGCTTCATCGCCAATGGTGGGACAAGTGCCTAACAAATAAAGAACAATGGCGAAATCTTAGCTGACTTAACTTTGACCGTTTGAAAGTTAGTTAGGTACGAAAGAAGATCCAATAATTGTCTACGTTTTTCAAAGTATAACATAACAAAATAAAAACATTATAAAAGAAAGTTATTTGAATTTTTCGTAAACTTTCAAGAGCTCGGTGTTGCCATTTTACACTTATTCTGCCAAGTGATAAGTAGTGACTGTAGTAAGTATATCACTATTGTATTTGTTATTAGAATAAACTGTAGGAACACACACACGAAAAGAAGAAGAAGACTGTAGGAAAATTTACTGTAGAAACACCTACAGTTATGTAGGTGTTCCTTGCTGGTAGATAAGAATAAGATAGTGTAGGAGAAATAAATGAATTACTTACTTTCAATTAATGATTGGCAAAAAAACTAATATCCAAGTCTAAAAAAATATAGCATGGTTGATGACGACGATCTTTTGATAAACGTCAAAGTCGCATATTATAAATAAATATACAATTTCCAAAGAGTATAATTTACATGTCATGCTGAAATAACTAAGTAAGAGAAATACTAATGCGATATTGCCCTTTTACTTCCACGAAATTGAATAGTATTACCTATTAAACACATAATTAAAAGTTACCCAGACATAATCTACAAAAGTTCATGACTATCAATTATCTAATCAAATCAATCATCTATTATTCTCGGCGATCTCGAACAAAATTCTTGTACAAACTAATTCAGACCACGACACTAAGTTAAACCAGATATTTTTCATTTAATGACGTAGGAATTTAATCTCAGCTAAAGCAATATATAGGCTTCTGCCATTGTCCTTCATGTTCTAAGGCGAGCTTAAATCAAAGTTGTACATGTGAAATGCAATAAAAATTTAAATTTGAGTAGAATTTCTCCTGGCAAACCGTTGACTGATCGATAAAGATCGGTTTTTGGCGGGATTTTTTCGAGTGAAGTTCAGCGGCTGTTAATATTATTTGCAAATTGATTCCTAATGGATATTGTGATATAAAATTGGTGTAGTTTTGTGTCTCAACTGTCTACGCAACTGGACAATATGTGAAATCATTGATATAAGCCATCTCGGTATAGTGGAGCGGAGGATTTTATTGTAATATTGACTACCTCTGCAAAGCTTACTGGGAAGGCTGACTCGATACAATTTAATGCCAAATACTCCTAAAAAACATTGGAATCTTTTACATCTGCATTCTAATGCATATTAAAACATTTTAAAACCCATCTATGTATCCTACTGAAAGACTTGTATCTATGGTCATGAAAAAAAAAATATTGAGATCACAATAGAAGGTAGGTATCCAGTATAAATTTTAAAATAACGTACGGTCTGGAAAATAAATTTGCCGTTGGTAAAACAATTCAGAGGGGATAATTCCAGCATTTTTAAGGAACTTTCACATTCGTTTCTCAGCCAAGATCTACCAAAAAAACTTAACATGTAGCCTACATAGTGGTATGAGATCTAGTCTTCAGTTTACATACCCGTCATAGTAGAGAACGACTCTCCGTGTATGTGCGATGAGAAGAGGAATCTCCACTTCTCCTGGTGCTTCTTGGGAATGTGATTGTTCAGCCACACTATGTGCGAGAGGTCGATGAATGCTGGGTAGTCGGGCATCGCATCTAGACCTGGGGGAGAGAAAAAGATATTTAAGCACATTTTGACACTTAATTTTTGATTTATGTTTCAGCAATAGAGGATAATGTTAAATGCGATCGACAAATTTTTCAAAAATTATCAAGTTTTTCTTTGTTTTTTTATCAGCTCAAAACCGAGGATATTTAAAACATAAAGATGGTTTTGTTGTTACATCTAGTAGTCTAAACAGAAGTTTTTTATCCATACTCAACCAATGGTTTATATGATAACCAATGGTTTAAATTATAGTAGTTTTGAGTAAAAAAATGGAAACGGTAGTTGGGAAGTAGTTGAGCTTAGCTTAATGTTGGTCTGAGTGCCACACGACACTGTTGCTGTGCTCCGGCCGACGAGTTTAGATGTCTTGAATGTTTTATTGGGGTATTTTGATATAAAATAACCGTCATAATATAGCACTTTATACGCTTTTAATTATTGTAAATTATATACTTTCTATTTATATTATATTATCTATTTTACGTATTTTTATTATTCATTAGTTCAGCACCTACATATTAACATTATATTCTGTATTTTATTTACCCACGTCCGTGTATCACTAACGGGGTGCCAACTGAAAATCAGCGCTGGGTGTCTGGCACCCAGCAAATACTGAGTAGGTAATCCTTTCGGTGTGGGCACGCCCAGAGCAGCTCTTCAAGAACCTTGTTTGTACTTTTTTTTTACTGTTCTTCCCTGTTACTCTGTAATTGTTGCTGTTGTGTTGTGTCTGTGGCGAATAAATATTACCTATTCTATTCTATTCTTTTAATGAAGAAAAACTACAGGAAAGCCTTAACAGCTTCGTCTCAATAGTCCAACGCTACCCTGTATTCTTACCTAGAGGCATGGGGAGCAGAGCCGGCTCGGGGCGCGCTATTGGTCCAGGACTCTCTTCTGCGGACTTGTTGATGCCGTACAGGTTCACGAACACCGCCTCCGCCATCTGCTGTAGGAGGACGTTAGATTGTAGCCTGAAATGGAAACACATTGAGTTACACTTCTTTCTCGGTACGGGTGTCATTGGGATATTGGGTATTTGAGTGGCATAGCAATCACAATTACGTGAGGAGTAATTCCTGCATTCTAATCTCAGTATCTTTTTTGATAAATTATAAATAATTAAAAAACATTATGTATTCTATTTCAATACCAAAGGCAGCACAACTGCTGCCCTAAAACCCCTTTATTTTTAGCTTCAAAACAGACCTGGTCTTTGGAAAAAGACTTTGATATACGGGATTCTTACCTCTCCAAAACGACCCTGGATCCTCATTCAAGAGAATATATTATACAACAACTCATCCCTGGGGAGTTTGTAAAGCGGTCTTCCTTAACCCTGGCTCCTTCCTACCTTGGTCTACAAAAGACGACCGGCCTTTAAAAAAAAGACCGAGTAGTGTGGAACCCCTACCTCAGAAGGCCTTCTAGAACATTGCTACGGGGCCCATATTTGAGAAATCTGTAAAGGGGTCTCACTTCAACCTACTTACCATTTATTAAGCTGGTTAGCTGTGCAGGCGTTGATAGTGACGTCGGCGTCGCCCTCCACGCTGGCCGCTATCGCCTCGCCGAGAGCTTGCACATGCGATGCGCGTCCTTTGAATCCCTTTGCGATCCACGTCTTGGCGCGCGGGGAGTTTGACGCTTTTAGCACTTTGATGTACGTTGAGGCTATGCTTTCGCAGTACTGTGGGACAATAGGATATGTATTACATCACGATGAAATAAAATGTCAATCATTATTGAATCCCAAACCACTTACACCAACTTAACGACACAAATACCTCTCTTCTGATAGTAAGCGATGATGTGGTTATAAGTAAACTACTAATTCTTAATTTAAAAATTACCTCCCACGAAACAAAAACAAACAAATTGCAATCAGGAAACAGAGTCCACTGAATCACTCCACTTTTAATGCAGGCAGTGGAAGTGCACTGTATTAAAAGTCACCCTGTACAGCTACAGTACAGCAAATCATGACATACCTCTCTTAACAGCTGATAGGGCAGCTCTATAGAATCATTGTAGACCATGCCCAGACTGTTGTACGCCATCTTCATCCGCTCTTCTGTAGTGCCTGCAACAGGAATATGGTAACTTTACAAATACGTTCAATTCGCCAAGTTCTCGTTCCTCAAGTTTGCCGTATGACATTATGTCCCTGAATTAAAACCTTATTAGCGACACCATCGGATGGTGTAATAATACGGCGTGTGTTTTTTTTCACAAAATCAACGGGTTTGATTCCTGGCTAGGGAAATTCTTATTCAAAATCCAATAATGCTATTTTAGTTTTCATCAAAGTCGGCCCCGTGACTCTTTTCAAAGTTTTACTGCTTTTCTTCATAGTTCCGAATTTGGCAAACCATCTCCATTTGAAAAACTTACCCTGTATTTATAACTCAAAAAGGGCTGGACCGATTTTCATGATCTTTTATATGTTGGATTTGTCTCCGACCCGAATAGCAGAATAACTATTAAAATATCGGCAAAAAATATGATCAAAACTGTTTTTGCCATACAATTATTTATTCTGAGGCGGTACGAAGTTCTTTGGGTCAGCTAGTCGATATTATCGGCAAGCTGACCCGGCGAACTACATCTATCGTGATTTACTACATGATTTACTTACTTATGATAAACGATACACACTAGTTTATTGTTCGGATTTCTTCGAAGAGACATGTATTAAGGGCAATGACCGCTGGCAGCTGTGGTCATGCTAAAACGATCAACTGTAGAAACGATTCATCAAACACACTGATTTTCGAAATACCGAAATACCTGTTGGATGAAGTTTTAGTATAATGATTCACTTTACAGGCCTACTGTTTAACGGAGAAGTTGCCTGAGGAAGCTACGCGGTGGTGAAAGGGTCCCTCAGTAGCTTTGTATGAAAGTATAAAAGGTATTACGGTCTGTCAGTCAATCTGCCCGACACAAAGTCTGTCACTTTTGCCAGTGCGTTAATGGAAATGGAAATGGTGGTAATGGAGCGTTCCAGTACCACAAAACATTACACGACAGCGCTTTAAATCGCTAAAATGTAACCCGACCAAGTGAATTTGCTCGTTAGTTTTGTATTGCATAAATTATGTTACTTTCAGTTGATTGAATTCGGGCTTATTTATGATTGATTGTATTATCGCTACGTAACTTAGTAGAGTTCTTTATTTACAAAATTTATAGCTTCTAGTGACGGGGACTTTATCTTTTCAACACTGAACAATCAATCAATTTATTAATGGCAGATAGCTATCTTTTTAAAGACCTGTTAGGAAGATCCTTCCATATGCTTTCTTGCTATAAAAATACTAAAAGGAAGCGGACTCACCTCTTACATTATAAACGTACAACTCGGCGAATCGGTTGAAGTCACACGACGGAGCCTTGTTCGGCCCGAAGCCGAACAGGAAGTTAGTCAGGTACTGTGCTAACCGAGGGTCTATTTGAGGACCCCAAAATTTCTGGAAAATTCAAACAAAAACAAAAAAATAGTAAAATTAAATTGATAAAACAATACGTTTTGGGATGTAGATTCGGAAAAATAACGCGCGAGACTAAGGCCTGGTTTCTGAAATGAGTACTTTGGAGTTTAGAACCTGTCCAACCCTACCTTTATGCCATAGTTTGACAGGTTTTCAGGTTAGGGTTTGATCAATACTCAACTTCAAAATCTCAATTTAGAAATCTACCGTATGTGCCATTCTATAAGTGATATATTTGACTGCACGCATAGTTAGCGCAGTTATTTGGGACTCCAACCCACTAAAAATCCACGGTGTCCTCCTGCGCCGCTTAAGGCGGGAACACGGGCACGCGTAAGCACTCACCGCGAACCCGCCATATAAGTGACATACCTAGCGATTGTCTAAAGTTCATTATGTATGGGATTGATAAGCGCTAACAAAATGTCACATGGGTGATCAATCCTTTACACTTTGGTATTATGATAATCGCTTTCGCTTATAGAATGTCACGACGTTTAGGCTCTAAGTTTTAGAATGTAAACCTTTGTGGATGTTGATCAAATACGTGACGCTGCTTTGAATAATAGTGTCTACTTACTACAGAACAAAATAACTAATGCAAATAAGTGTATTTGTCAAAGTCATTGGCAGTATAATTATTGCGGGCATGAATTTTCTCTATATTTGCATGATATTTTAGGTTGATTTAACACCCACAATATCAACTTCGATCTGATCGATTAATGGTATATCTAGTGTAGATCTCGATCGGTCGTTTTACCCGACTGCCGAAGGAGGGTAATGTGTTTTTGTCTAAATCATCCTCATCGCTCCGGATAACCAAAAGAACGAAGCATCGGCAGGACGTCCAACCTTGCACTACAAATAAACATCAGCTTATCGATTTCGACAATGTCGGCGCCAAGAAATCATCTCCTAGAGTAAATAGTGTAATATGGCCAGCCCGAAATTTGGTTTTAAATATCAGGTCACAGGTATTGCAATACAGTTGTCCGGCTGCATTAAAGGTCGCTCCCCAATGTTAACGCAAAACTGGCCGTGCGCCCGCTCGGAGCCAGAATATCAATATTGAACCTCCTTTAGGACAGTTTTACTTGCAAAATATTTTTTGATTTATATATATGCTATTTCAGTTATGAATAAATTCTAGCTATAATGTTTTCTGTGTAAAAATGTCATGTTGTTAATTATTTTTTTAAAGCAAAGCTTTTAGTTCCACGAAATAACCATGTTTCACAAAATAATGTAAGTACCTACATGAATAAATAATACTTTTTCTGGCCGACGGTGAAGCATGCTTGTCTAAAAGTAACCAATTCACTCTTGACTTAAAGACCCCTCGGTTGTAGCTATCAGGAAATAAACCCGCCGGCAGGGAATTCCACTCCTTAGCTGTGCGCACAATGAAAGTATTCGCAAAACGATTTGTACGTATGGGTGGGATGTCCACCATGTACCGGTGGCGCATTGCCGTACGTCTTGTTATCCGATGATGGAAAGAGCTAGGCGGAATCAAATAGTGCAGTTCCATCGCACACTCTCCGAAATGTAACTGATAGAAAACCGAAACCGAACCGAACTCGGCGTCGATGTTCAAGGCTCTGGAGCTTTGAGGCGACTAGTGCATCGTTGCCGATAAGCCTCGTGGCCGGTTTGTCAATCGACTCAAGTGAATCAAGTTGGCATTTGGCAGATCCGTCCCAGTTGTAAGAGCAGTATTCCATGCATGTCCGAACTTGCGCTTTATACAAGTAAAGTTTTTTTCAAAACTTTCAACGGTTACTTCCTAAAGCGTACTCCTTAGTACCGGCTACTAAGGAGTATACTTAAGAAAGTAATAGTTTTACGGCAATAGAGCGGTGAAAGGCCCTTAACTCGTTTGACGTATTTCCTTTATTTTTATATCGAATAGCTTTTTCCACCGTTTTACTATTGTTGTAGATAGTAAAACGCCAAGACAACATAAGTGAAGCTAGCCTCTGCCAGCCTTTTGGATCAATAGCGCAAGCGCTTAGATGTCTCTTGAACACGTCCGTATAGCGTTGTTCACCGTGAACAGCTGCACTCCGAAGGGCTTGATATCATCACCATTATTTCAGCCGAAAGACGTCCACTGCTGAACATATGCCTTCCCAAAAGTGTCGCCACATTTTGCGTTACGGACACCAACTTCCAAAGATAAAGTAATTTTTCACTTTGTAGTTTTCTCATTTGGAAGTCGGTAGTATTTTTTGTAAAAAAGCTTTTTATTTTTAACTTTTTAGTTGTACCTACCTAATAGACAAGTTGTTTAGTAAGTAACCTTAACTCCAGAATAGATTAGCCGAATATCATGAAACTTGAACATAAAGGGTGAAATGAGAGATCTGCGTACCCCTCAAGAGCGTACTGGAGTGATGTTATGTTATGAAATGGTATATACAATAAACAGACATGCGATTGCAGCAATCCCGAGAGATTTTCCGTTATTTATTGAAGAGTTCTGTTGTATATCTTCGAAGTTCTTCATCAAATCTTCACCAAATTAAAATGGGACCAATTTCGAAATTTTCGTACAAAAAAGAATTTTCAAAATCGGTCCACAATTGACGGAGATATCGGTGAACATACATAAAAAAAAAACATACTTGAGGTCGAACATAGAACCTCCTCCTTTTTGGTAAGTCGGTTAAAATACAAACAAACAGAATTTCCCATCCAAGCTAACATTATAAAGGTAATCTATGGAAGACTGATTCGATTACGAAAATTCTTTCAGTGATAGAAAGTTACACATTCGCTTAGTGTCATAGGCTACTTTTTAGGGTTCCTTAGTCGACAAGGAACCCTTATAGTTTCGCCATGCCCTTCAGTCCGTCCGTCCGACCGCAGCTTAGCTCAGAGATTCTTAGAACTAGAAAGCTACACGCCGATAATGTGGTAAAATAAAATAAAGTATTTTTTTTTTAATTTGACAAAATATTAATACTTAAAAATTATCTTATATATAAAATTCTCGTGTCACAATGTTAGTTACTGTTCTCCTCCGAAACGGCTTTACTGATTTTTATCAAATTTTATATGCATATTCAGAAGGTCTGAGAATCGGCTACTATCTATTTTTCATACCCCTAGGGTAGGGTAGGTAGGGTTGAGTAGGGTAGGTAGGGTAGGGTAGGTAGGGTAGGGTAGGTAGGGTAGGGTAGGTAGGGTAGGGTAGGTAGGGTAGGGTAGGTAGGGTAGGGTAGGTAGGGTAGGGTGGGTAGGGTAGGTAGGGTAGGGTAGGTAGGGTAGGTAGGGTAGGGTAGGTAGGGTAGGGTAGGTAGGGTAGGGTAGGTAGGGTAGGGTAGGTAGGGTAGGGTAGGGTAGATAGGGTAGGGTAGGTAGGGTAGGGCAGGTTGGGTAGGGTAGGGTAGGTAGGGTAGGGTAGGTAGGGTAGGGTAGGTAGGGTAGGGTAGGTAGGCTAGGGTAGGTAGGGTAGGGTGGGTAGGGTAGGTAGGGTAGGGTAGGTAGTGTAGGTAGGTAAGTAGCCAATTGACGGGAGCCCCGGGAGTCAGCTATTATAGCTATATAAAATACTATACACTCGTAAACAATAATAATAATAATAATAAAATCGTTTATTTATTTCTTAAAGTACAAAATTTACAATAATTAGCTTATGTTCTAAAAAGTGCTGATGTATAATTTGCCTGAACTAGGTAGAACCTGTGCTTCAGGCGTAAAAGTGCTTATTTATATTTAATAATGTAGGTATTGCAATAAATTAACAATTTTAAGTAAAACTAGGACACTGCGGAAATATACATAGTAGTGTTATTTTTAAACATGCTTACATAGTTTTAATCTAATTTTATTTTAATACTAGAAGCAGGTCTTCAGTCTGGTCATATGACAAGCCTTGCAAATAGTTTAAAACAATGCTTTTACAGCTAAAATAATTTAAATTATATAAACTTAGTATTCTATTTAATCTATTATATAAAAAGGGCCCTAAAAATGTAAAGAATCTATATGTAAATGCAAATTTAGAGGTAGAGGTTGAGCTGCATACTATATCGTTTCGCCTTTTGTTAGTTATATCTAGGTTATATTTAAGCATTGCATGCTGTTTTAGTGTTATTTGCAGTAAATAAATTTGCCGAACAGTCAAGACTTTGCAGGATTTAAATAACTGGTGGGTAGGGAAAAGGAAAGGTAGAGAATTTGCTACTTTTAGAACAGCTCTTTGTGCTCTTTCAAGAGAGAGAATGATAGTTTTTGATGCTCCGCCCCATGAGGTTATACAATATTGAAGTATTGATTGACATAGAGCAAAATAAACTTGTTTGACTAAGTTAGTGTCGGCAATGGAGCGCAGTTGTTTGAAAGCAAACATCAGTTTACGTACTCTAGTAACCAAACTGTCAATATGTTGCTTAAACGAGAGCGTGTTATCAACAAAAACTCCAAGATACTTGAGGCACTTTGTTTCCAGGATCATAGGGCAGGTACAAGAAGTGGCTGACTGATTGTTACATTGGTGTGCATATAAATGGGGATTAGTTTTGTTATTAAGATTGCGCATGTTGAACTGAATATATTTTGTTTTATCTGCATTTAGTGTTAGTAAATTACAACGAAGCCAGTTTAGAACGATGTTAAAACCTGCCTGTGCAACATTATACAGCTCGGAGTTAGTTTTTGCGGTGAAAATAAGCGCAGTGTCATCAGCGTACGATATTATTTTGCAATTTCCTACATTTAAATTACAAAGATCATTAATGTAAATGAGGAACAATGATGGACCAAGGATACTGCCTTGTGGAACTCCAAATCCTAGTGATTTTTCATCGTTACTAGTTATATTCTCTATTCGAACACATTGCGATCTATCGTTTAAATAATCTTCGAATAGTTTCAGCTGTGTTCCTCTTATACCTAACGTTTCCAGTTTATTTAAAAGCAAAGGAACAGATACGGTGTCAAAAGCTTTTGCTAAGTCTAGGAAGATAGTCAGGACCTGGTTTCCATCGCCGAGTTCTTGTGCAACGAGGTCTGTCAGCTTTTGAACCGCATCTGCTGTGGACAATCTGCTTCTAAACCCGAATTGTGAAGAAGATAATAAGTTGTTCGTTTCCAAGTAATTGACGAGTCTTTTGTTAATGATTTTTTCTAAAATTTTGGATAAAGAAGGCAGTATAGATATTGGTCTATAATTATTCACAACATCTCTATATCCAGATTTAAAGATAGGGATGACCACCGCTTTTTTTAGACTTTTAGGGAAAATTCCTTCTCGGAGGCACGCCTGAAATATACATGTTAACGGTCGGAGTAAAATGTGTTTAAAACGCTTAAGTATTTTATTATCAATATTATCCCAGCCGACTGCACAGTCATCTTTCAGAGCTGAGATGATTAGTTCTACTTCACTTTCGTCCGTATCCAAAAGTGCAAAAGATTTAGCACAGCTCTTGAGAGAAGTCTGAAAGTGCGCGGCGGACCAATAAGACGATTGCTGCAGGAGTGGTTCCGCGAGGGATTTCCCTACATTCACGAAATAGTTATTTACATTATTAGCTGATGATAGGGGTGAAGAGTTAGTGAGCAGTAAACTTGAAACGGGTTCCCGTTGTTTAGATCTGTAAGTCAAGTTTTTAATATGTTTCCATATCTGTTTACTATTTTTGCCTGCTTTCTGCAATTCGTTTTTATCGTATTCAATTTTAAGTTTTTTCAAGAGATTATTACAAAAGTTCCTGTACCTCTTGTATATTACAAGAAGCATTATATTATCAGGGTAGCGTTTGGTTTTCTGATGTAATTTGTCTCTGTGCCTTATACATCGAACAAGGCCCGGAGTAATCCACGGTTTAATATTATAATGCTTCCGATTTAATGTTATTACGGTCGTATTATGTAATATTGCTTGCTGGACTTTTTTAATTAAATACGATAAAGACAAATTAGCGTCAGGTGAATCGTAAACAGGGCTAAAATCAATGTTATGCAGGTCATGTTCTAGTTTGTGCATGTTTAGTTTGGACTTTGTCAGTGGACGATTTTGCTTAGGTAGCGTTAAGTTCATTGTTAGTAGGACAGCATTATGATCAGTAATTGTTGAATTAGTAACTAGGGTAATATATGGTAGGCTGGTTTTTATCATCATGTGATCGAGACACGAGCCACTCTGATGTGTTGGTAGCGTATGACCGATGAGAAGCCCATGGTATGAACATAAATTGAGGTAATTTTGAATTCCAGCATCGCAATTTTCAGCAGTGATGTTTATGTTAATGTCACCTGTTAGTATGATGTGCTTAAAAGCGGAAAGATTACGACAGGCCTGGTTTAAGAAATATTGAAATGAGTCCAGATTTCTAAACGATGGGGATCTGTAGATAGCTAGTATTGCTATAGTTGTACCTATTTTAATTATAAGGCAGTTACAGTCTTGTTGATTCTGTTCTTCAACTGTGGCTATAAGCGATTGTTTAGCGTAAATCACGACACCATCATTTTGATTCTGGTTAGTAGTGCTATGGAACATGTTGTATCCCGTCATAGTAGGGATGTTTTCTTGGCGTTTTGATAACCAGCATTCGGTTAGTATTATGATATCGCAAGCTATGTTTAGTCTATGAAGAAAAATGTTAAAACTGTCAAAGTTCCTGCAGATGCTACGAATATTTTGTGTTAGTACTGTAAAAGGATTTTGGTATTCGGAAAGATATTGTTTGCAGTCTTCCACCTCACAAGTTTTTGATTCTGACAAAAAAGCGTTATCTATATCAGTAATCAAACTATCCATAAGTAAAAAATGTAAAAGTATGTACTCTGTAAAAATACGTTAGATCTAAATATAATCTAGAGTTTGGCGCTCTTAGGCGCCTTCATAATCTACAGAGTTGATATACCTGTATTCAGCGGCTTTTCTAGCTGGGCAATCAGAATCTCCTGTCTTGTGGTTGTGGGGTTTTTTGTAGCGCTTGCAGGTTGCACATTTCGGTAGTTCATCCTTCGAAGAACACTCTTGAGTCGCGTGGCCTTCTACTCCGCAGTGGCCGCAAGTTGAGATGGCGGATTTGCAAGTCTTGGATGCATGACCGTATTGCTGACACTTGAAGCACCGAGTCACAAGGGTGAAATCTCGTACCGGGCACGACGTCCAGTTTATATAAAGCCTGTTCTGGTTCACTAGGGCTTTCCGGACGCTGGCTGGAACTTCAACAATGTAGTTGCAGCTGTCGGCATCTCGTTTTCCTGACTTATGGCTTAATTTAATTGAGGTCAAAAATGTATCTTTGGTCAGTGTTGGTAGTTTATCGACGATATTTTGCTCATAAATACATTTAAATACCTCTTTCTCTGCCATATCAGTGGGGACCCCAATTATTAAAATACGGGGCTTCCGCTTTTGAGGCTCATCTACAGTAAGTCCTGATGTGGAACGCTCGACAGTCTGCTTCAACTTTTGGATGTCGTCCTTGGTCTCCGTGCTAATGATTACACCTCCGTTTCTAATTTTCCGAAGTCCTCGAACCTTCAGCTTCATTTCTTCAGGGCATACAATTTTTGTACAAGATTTTTGGTCTCTTCACTGGTCTTGGTATTGTCGCTAGGATAAATAGCGACTGAGCTAGTTGCTTGAGGCCGAATAAGGCTTTTTGACCCCTTCACCATGTCTGCAAAAGAAGTGCTTTCCTGTTTTTGCTTGGTCAGAGTTTCTTCTAATTTATGCTTGATATCAGTCAAACTAATGGCGAGGTCTTCATTTTCCTTTAAACTTTGCAGGGTGGCGTAGTTTTGGAGGGCTTTATGTTTCAGTGACTGATATTGCACAGCCATTTGGGAGACTCCGTGTCCGACTTTACGACATAGGCTACTAATTCTAAGCTTTTGTTCGGAATTCATTTTTCCTTCCGAAGCTATGGTCGACACCTCACTTAGGCACTGCTCAATGCTGGACATCCACGATTGAATTTCAGGAGTAGAAAAAACCTCAACCGTTTCATCCTGTGCTTGACTTCTAGGTGTTGTTGCTGGTGGTGGAGAGCGATGCGGCTGGCCGCCACGATTGAGGGGGCTGCTATCCATATTTGTAAATAATCACTTACTTTTGACCATATTCGCAATAAAAACTGTATAACACAACAAAAACGTCTATGTCTCTAAAACTAGGTCACAATTAAAAACTGTTAATTTATGCAATTGTTAAGTTGCTTACTGAGCACGTCTGTATTCGTCGAGTGACTCAATGGATTGTGATCATAAACATACATACATAAAATTTCATATTACAAAATTTTAAAGAAGGGTTGAATAATGATAGAAAAAATTAAAAAGAAACAGAAAAGCATTAAAAAGAAAGGAAATGGTTCTTAACAAGATTTTTAAAAGATGCTAGTGACTGGGCTTGTCTTACTGACATCGGCAACTCATTACACAATCGCGCAATGTTCGGTGCTTTCATTGTTTATGAACGTTATTAATGTTACCTATTTATTGTGGTGAATGTATGTTTATAGGGAACCCTCTGTGTGCGAGTCAGAGTCCAGTTCGCGGTCGCCACTCCAGAACTTTTCGGCCCCATCGACCATCAGTTCTACGAGTACCTAATAAGTTTTGCAATTCTTCGCGCTATTTCGGTAACTTTGGTGCTCCTGCGGATATTGTCATTTCTGATGCGATCACGCGAGGAAACTCTGAGCATAGCCCATGAAAAAAAGAGCATTTTTGAAAAGTTGCTAGAAGCAACTTGTAACAATACTCCCTTACTATTTTTGACTGACTACCCTCTCAAAAGTCCAATAGATTTATAAAAACCGCCCAAGTGCGTGTTGGACTTCGCATATGGGTTCCGTACCAATATTGTTATTTGTTAGTAGTTAATAGTTATACGTAATAATAAACATAATCACCAAATCACAATTTCATTGGTCAATGGGAAGTTAAAAAAATCTTCGGAACAAAATGTGTTTTCTTCGAATGACAGACGACGGACAGACGGACATGTGACTGACAGTAATACGGTTCCGTTTAGACCCTTCGGGTACGACTACCCTAAAAACTAAGGCGTTATTGGAATACTTTACTCCACGCTCCACTAATACTGAAACCATTCAGCGCGTCCACGCAAATCGCAATCCACTCCACATTACCACTGCTGTTTGTTATTCTATTAGCAATGCCATCGTAACGCTCGTAAACGTTTACAAACAGGGCAGTGAAATGTTCGGACTGTACCATAGAACACGGATTCGACTAGAGACGCATCTCACTAATATTATTATAATTTAAACTTTACTACGGCTGTACATTGCTCTACCCTCAGCCCGCAGTCATTTGCTTATTACGCCGCGACTCGCGGAGTGTTTCGAGCCGCCTTTAGATTTGACTATTCTTGTAACTAGCTTTTCCCGGTGTTTCACTCCCATGGCCTCCAGGGACCGTGCTTTCAGTTAATAAAAACCGGCCAAGTGCGAGTCTGACTCGCACACAGAGGGTTCCCTATAAACATACATTCACCAAAATAAATAGGTAACATTAATAACGTTCATAAACAATGAAAGCACCGAACATTGCGCGATTGTGTAATGAGTTGCCGATGTCAGTAAGACAAGCCCAGTCACTAGCATCTTTTAAAAATCTTTTAAGAACCATTTCCTTTCTTTTTAAAGCTTTTCTGTTTCTTTCTATTTTTTTTCTATCATTGTTCAACCCTTCTTTAAAATTTTGTAACATGAAATTTTATGTATGTATGTTTGTATGTAAGTTTGTGTATAGTATTTTATATAGCTATATAATTTTTAAGTATTAATATTTTTTCAAAGTAAAAAAAAAATATTTCTTTATTTTATTTTGTGGTAAAATATCGGCGTGTAGCTTTCTAGTTCTAAGAATGTCTGAGCTAAGCTGCGGTCGGACGGACGGACGGACTGACGGAAATGTCGAAACTTTAAGGGTTTCTTGTCGACTAAGGAACCCTTAAAAATAGCCTATGACTCTAAGCGAATGTGTAACTTTCTATCACTGAAAGAATTTTCGTAATCGGATCAGCCTTCCATAGATTACCGTTTACAAACACAATATTACTCGTACCTTTATAACATTAGCTTAGATGGGAAACTGTTTGTTTGTATTTTTGTATGTTTGTTAATCAATCGCTCCACAGAACGTATTTGGATGTAATCAGATGATACTTTTTATTTCGGTAGTTCGTTCCGGCGGGATAACTTTGGATTTCCACATGGGCGAAGTCACTGACAAAAGCTAGTTACTGATAATATTCGTGTCCGCGAAATTTATTGGTAAGTATCTGTCACCTATATAGGCATAGTTCGAACATCCCTGGCTGGTGGCTATAGTTTAGTCTCCACAAGGAAGACCAGTTAAGCAGTTAGTAAATCGTATGATTTAACTGTGGGACGACCTTATTAAAGAATAAATAAATTTGAAGGCACAGATTAGAAAAAGTATACGTAACAGATATTTCACTCTCCGAGTACACAATTATGAGCTCAATATCCGTGTCGGTTGGGTTGATCCTTGACGGCTCGTTTCTTGAAAGGCTACTCGAACTAAGAAAACCGCGTCCACCAACCACGCATAGAGTTGTCACCTTTTTTTTGGTGGTTAAAGTACATTGTTTATTATAGGTAAGAAAACAAAAGTACATAGTACCAAAATAAAGTACCATTTATTTTTCTTTATTATTATGTTTAAAAATATCTTTTTGATTGCTTTTTGTAGTTTGTATCAAATTATTATCTCTACTAAACAACTCCACAGCATCTTTCGATCTATATTTAAATTAAAGTAAATAAGTAATTGATTTTTTATGAAATTCAGAGATGCTTTGTTTCTTTCGTCTCGCCATTTGCGAGAGAAAGTGAAAAGAAAGAGAAGAAGAGTTTTTATCACAGGAAAAACTCTTTCTGTGAATGCTGAAGTGGAGGCAAAAGTCAATAAAAATGAAATTACTTTATACAAGTTTAAGGAATTATCATCACTCTTATTAAATACTTACTGCCATTTTTGTGTAGTTAATAGTTCTGCAAAACCCATAGAAGGACATATCTGATTATAAAGTTGGTTAAATAAAGCAATTTCTCCATAAAGATCATCCATATCTACATTAAGTTTTTGCAGATTTAAATTTTCAATTATGTTAACAATATTTTCAAATTATATACTGCTTTTTAAATTTATATTACAGTGGCGAAATCTATTCAGCACCAATCGATAAATTTCGTTTAACGAAAAAATACTTACTACAAAACTTTTCAAATTACAATAGAAATCAAATCATGCGAAATAAAGTATTTTCGTGTACTGTATTGTTCTCATAAAGTATAGAGTACAATTACCTGAAATAACGTACAATACTTTATTATGAAGTACGGGTGGCAACCCTAACCACGCACTCCGCTCGCACGCGCGAACTCTGCGCGCTAGCGGTGACAACATAGAAGCATAGTATATCTCTTTCTTTTTCAGTTTATGGAATATCTTTTAAGAGCCGAACCTCGAATTCAGTCGGATGTCTGCGACCGCATATCCTCTTAATCGCTGTAAGTACGTTCGAGTGAAGGAGGCCTGGTGAAGGGCCCTTAGTTTCTAATGGTTTTGTATGGAAAGTGTTGATAATGACGTCGATCCACGCACAATGGTCCACCTGAAGGACTAAGTGCGGAAACCAAACACCCTAACATAGCACATAATGATGTCGATTCACCTCCGTGATCTGTGGAATGTACGGTCCACTAAGAGTAACATGCGGGCCAGAATAATAGTCTGTGACGTAACAATGTATTATAATAACACTATGCAAGAGAGCCCTTAGAAATCCTATTACAGATGGACAAACGACTTTCTTTCTTTGTTTTTCACGTTATTTAGGGCGTTCACAACCTTTCTGAACTAGAATTTAAAGGGTTATTCTGTAAGATGGATGCGAATAATCCGAAGCGGATAAATCGGCATGTATACGTGAATATATGAATATATATATATATTTATAATCTGACCAAAGATTTTCATAAAATTTTGTATGCAGGGGGTTGCGGGGGGCGATAAATCGATCTAGATTCTAGAATCCAGGTTAAATTTTTTGAAAACGTCGTTTTCTCTATTTTCACCCGAGCTGAGCTCGGTCGCCCAGGTACTTGTATTAATTTTCAGATGCTTTTTAGCTAGGCATGCCTATCAGAACGTTCTGGTTTCAGATCCCGAATCTGAATTTAGAAAGCTTTTCCGTAAGCTTACGTCTGGCCTAAGAAGAAAAAAATAGATTATTTTTTGAGTAGATAAAATAATAGACCATATAATGATGCTCAAATTCTGACTTTAGTTTCATCTTTTACACTACCCGATCACGATATTTTAAAACGAAACTGACAGAGTTATTCGTGTGGGACTGATTTTACAACGTGCCGCCTAAACGCAGCTTTTATTGAAAATAAACAAAAGCTTCAAATAGCCCATTGATGCAGTCAATCTCTGAAACTTTTATCTACATATCATATAACTAGTTTTTGTTTGTCGTACCAATATTTCTTTGTACGAAGTAATTGATTGAAATATGCCAAGACTTTTCGGCTTCTAGTCTAACCGGATTCTGCTGAATTTTATGTGGAATCAGATTCTACATGGATCGACTGCCTAACTGACCTCCACAACCCAGTAAATTGGTCCCCTTGACCACAGTGTAATGTGGTCTAAATGCGCATGTTTGAGTGTGTGCCATCTCAAGTGTTTGTATGTAGTTTCCGTGCTAACTCTAATCTATATGTTTTTTTTTTCTAAGCAGATATAAAAAGGATGACCTACTGTCCAGTAAGCAAATTACATACTTACTTACTGGACAGTAGGAGATTCCATCATCCAAAATTCCAAATTTAAAATCTCGCTTCTTACTGGACAGTTGTGAATAAGTCTCCGTCTTGTTGTCATCTCCAACTTTGATTGATAGCTAAAAATATTTTCCTCTCTTCCTGTTTCGGTTTTGTGCGTTAATGGTGTGCCCTAATAATAATATTATTTATTAGTTTATCTGATTTATCCTAATAGTGTTCAGCTTCTGTATATTGAATAATACAGCCAGTTGCATATTTAGCAGTTCCAGTGTTTTATTTATCTGCCGCCCTAATAATTCAGGTTTTCACGGATCTCTTCACGACAGAGGGAACAAATCGCGCACTCCATTCACACCCGCATGACCCAAAATTCTGTCGTATTTTGTACAAGACTTTCCTTATTATTTTATTAAATTGTCTTTGAGATAGTGAAAATTTTATTAAAATTCGTCCGGTGGTTTTGATGCCATTGTCGAGTTTTTTGTCCGAGTTAGAGATAACTTTATAAATTAATTACACTATGTTATACGAATAAAACTCAAAATTTTCTTAGATCAAATTACTACAAAAATGGTCTAATATAACATATATTTCCAAAAAAATACGAGTAGCCGTTTAAAGGTGATTCTAATTTTAAATCAGCTACTGAGGGGTGTCTGCGCCATAAGGCGTATATATTCCCCATTTTTAAAGCGGCACCGGCCGTGAGACCGTTCGTTGCCAGAATATCAATATTTGAACTCCTTTTGGGCAGTGTTGTTTGCAAAATATTTTTTTATTTACATATCCTATGTAGAATAAGAAGAAATTATAACCATCAATTATTCTGTGTCAAAATATTTTAAACATCCAAGTCGTTTTGCAGGAGTATGCAAAAGAAGCGAAAAATATCATGTTTATAATATTTTTTATAGCAAAGATATTTGTCATATATCTTCGCAAATAAATGAAAAAAAAAAAACTTTTTACCTAGCCTAGTAAGCTTTAGAAAGTAACCGTGTTAAGGCACTTAAACGGAGTAGGGCCCTTAAAAGGCAGTTAAAGCAGACTGGATGCAAATGGCCTGGGTGTACACTACAGCCCCAGTCCCTGATTGAAGATTACATGATTCAATTCTGAAAATTGAAAGGCAAACTGAAGCCATTTTCTCCATCGATACTTTCAACAAAATCCGGTACAAATCGATCAAGCCGCAACAGACTTGTAACAAACATAAACACAGAGAATTCCTCAAAACTTGCAGCGTATGAGTAAGGTACATTTTGCAAGCAATTTCGCATACCGAAACTTCTAATTAACAGAGCTATTTCAGTGGAGAAACAAAATACGTTTCACTGCTGAAATAAGATTGAAATGTATTCGAGCGTTCACCTTCATAACATAAATAATGTTACTTTTCTGAAAAATGTGTTGTTGGCAGTGGAAAGACCAGCCCTTCTATAGGTGGCGTAAAGGATCACAAAGAATCTACTAAGTAGCTACCAAAATTAGATACGGAAATGGCTCGTCGCTAAATAATAATAACAGCTTGCAAGCAACACTTGCCGAGGTCATACATAGCGAGATTCTTCCGTACGTCGTGTGACTACACGTCATTTATCTCTATATTTTAATGCTTAAAATTGCGCATGGCCGGCCAGATGGGGAGAACACATTGAGACACGAACATTTTAAATGGATAAAACAATACCGAACCTTTTAAAGAAACTCATATATTGCCTTTGAATGTAAAACCTGTCAAGACAAAAGTAATATTCAAACGAAATTCTAAAGACGAACCAGTCCCAAAACAATTAAGACATGCACAAAAAACTGAACTGAAGAGAAAGCAGGTAGTTTGGGGAGAATGGAGTTGACGGGAGGCCATGAGAGAAGGACACTTGGCTCTAGGCATGGAGAGGGAACGGACTGATTTTGAGAGGTCGAGAGAAGTCGGTACTGGTCGAGATACGAGAGTGTTAGGAAGTCATAGGGTCAGCTTTGGAACGAATAAGGAAAAGTCGTGATGTTGTAACTACAGTGGTAACGAGTTTAATTATTAAGTTAATTATAGTTTAGTGTCAATTGCTTGTTGACAAATACTGGTTCCTATAGAAGGTCTAGCTCAGAACACTTTGCGTAATACTTGTTGCCGCACAGATCCAGGGAGAAGGGGTAGGCTTCACAAAGAACCTCAAACCACATCGTCTAAGGACGCTAGGGAACGTGTCGTTAAAACCACACCAAGCTATTTGTAGGGAATACTAAATCGTCACTATTTAGCGAGACACGATATTAGATGGCTGCCGCTCCTAACTGCCCCGAAAATCCACGCAATGGGCAGAATATTGAAATGAGGAGCGACGAATAAATCTGCTCCGACGTACGGCAATTATCTATCGCAATGAGCTCTGCAACAGACTGAGTCTACGGTATGCTTGCATTATTTTGTATTGTCTTTGTAAAGGGTGTTTTGGTCGATAGGGTGAGCTATTTACCATAGCGCGCGTCCAGTAATTCTGGTAGCATGTCTCGCAATTAGGCACAAAACTGACCAACTTTCTTAGGACTGGGCAAGGCATGCTAGAGCCCTATGCTCTTGGAGCCCTATGGGCTTGTACTCTTGGACCTGCAGCGGATTCTTTCTAGAACCTGCGTTCTAGGACCAGCAATGCAAGTACGACGTGATTGTTGCTGTAAAGCGATCGCTCGTCACTTGGGTGGGAAATCTAGACTAGTGTCCATGAACTCACTAACGTAATTCAAGTAAACGTATTTACCAACGCAAGCGTAGCGCTCCTACCAACTTCCTTCCATTAGGTAAATAATGCACGTTGCAAATTTTTTTTGGGTATAATTTAGACGGTCATCAAAAATATGTTTAAGACTCTAAGCTTAGGCACCAAATAAAATAATTGGTTCCCAAAATGGATCAACGGTCACCAAATTCTATCCAACTCAAAGATTAATATACCGGGTGTATTCGTGTTTTTAACGAATTAGTCCAAGAGCGAGCGAAGCGAGCTCAGGAGCTTAGGGCACCCCGACACGGACAGGTTAGGTTCGAACGAGATGACGGGAGCCGAAGTGAGCGAGCAAAGCGAGCGAACTCGGCTCCCGTCATCTCGTTCGTGTTAGGTTACTTTAGACCCTGCGGACGGAAATAGGAGCCCCGCGCAGCGGGGCTCCGTCGACTTTAAAGGCGTCCATATATTTTTTTGGCAGTCAATAATACGAAAAAATGGATTTATTTCATAATATTTTAGGAAACGTTATTTGGTGACCATTTATCCATTTTGGTAACCGTTTAGAATTTTTTTGGTAGTAAAATAGGTACTTTTTTGGGCGGTGTTTAAACACAAGCCATTTTTTTTGTCTATTTAACTTCATACATCACTATTGTTTTACTTATGTAGACCTTATGGCCAACAGACAGAAATGTGTGCTGGGAAGTTTGTTTCATCATTTCTTCTTACCCTAGGAAATGATGGTGGGATGGGCGCTTTTTGGGGCTGCCTGCAGGTGGGTTGATCTAATCAACTCCCGTTACTTCTAGAGTTAAAACTTTCTGCCAAATTAGTTACTTGTATTAATTTTGAATGTATATTTACTATCCGCGACCACTATTCGGTCTTTGATGTAATACTCCATAAATTAGTGTAAAGGGTTTCTAACACAAGCTTTAGTTAATTATAACAATTTAGTTTATATCCTTTTAATTATATTTTATCCTTCTACCACTTCCAAGTTATAATTTTATAACCGTGAATTCCAAAAAAAAAACAAAACATAATTTGGAATTCACTATACTCGTAGTCGGAAGAGAATTATCCAAGTCAATGGTGCGAAGTTCATTGGGCAACGCGGATGGCGGGGCGTTCTGCCTCTTTTATCAAAAGAGCCGACTTTAACACTAAATCTAGGGCATTTTAGGAAAAACTAAATTTTTATCAGCTTAGGGTCTTTTAGGTATAGTCACAGTCGGAAACACAAATATAAATCTAACTAGATGACGCGATTGTATGTACTTCGCGTGTCAAAAAACGAAGTAAAATTACGATCAATGATCGTACTTTGAGCTTTTCATTTAGCTTTATCGGCACCGCACAACCAACGATATTTAGGAAAATGCCTAATTATGCCATATTGAGCTGTCAATATAAACTATATAGAAAAAGTTGGCCGAGGCATTAAAAATGTTTTCTTTCATTGGTAAGTTAATTATAATAAAATATGTTTTAAAATTGTGTGTGAAAGAGTGGCACGCTTGGTTTTCATATATAATGTAAAAGTGGCTAAAATAAAGAAAAAAATAAAACTGAAATAAATATATATTAAAATAACAAAATAAAAAAAAATTATAATATATAATATATATTTAAATAAATGAAAATTTTCTGGTTTAACTCAGGGCCATCTTTTGAATTAGTAATTATTATTATTATTAATTATTGGTATGTACAAGAATTTTAGTTCGAGAATACCGAGAATAATAGATATTCAGTCATGAACTTTTGTAGTTTATGTCTTTGGTGTAACTTTTAATGTGTTTAATAGGTAGGTAGTATTATTCAATTTCGAGGAAGTAAAAGATCAATATCGCATTAGTTTCCTTTACCTAGTTATTTCAGCATGAAATGTAGAATATACTCTTTTTTATGGCAATTTGCCGAAGACAATTCCTGCCAATGTCATGTAGTGAAGACTCATGGGTATTATTGAATTTGCAAATTAATTTTTAATTAATATCTTGAACTTTTTCTGGCGATCCTTTGAGGACTAAAACAAACACAAATAATTGGGGTTAATCATAGTTAGTATAATAGAATATATATATTTATACAATATACTATTACTTAAAATGTATGCTAGAGTTTAATATTGTTAGTGGAAATAAATTTAATAAAAGCACGTATAATTTGGGGGTTAGGGAAAAATGGGAGGAGGTGACGAACATTTACAGGATTTTTTTATTTTTAGATTAGACATTACTCTATCAAAAGAAGAGGTATTATTCAGCCGGCATTTTAGGAAGATGTGGTCCAGCGTGCCGTCATCTAGACCACATTCACACAGTCAACTATCCCGGACTCTAATTCTATGGAGGAAAACGAATATACTCTTTGGAAAGATTATATTTATTTATACTAAGCGACTTTGACGTGTATCAAAAGGTCGTCGTCAACAACCAATTTTTCAGACTTGGATACTAGTCTTTTTGCTTATCTTTAATTGAAAGTATTTGAAAGTACACTACAGTATTCTTACCTACCTGCAAGGAACACCTACACTAGACATAAACTGTTATCCGTTTAATTATAATAACAAATACAATAATGATAAATTTATTACAGTTATACTTGTCACTTGGCAGAATATACTTTATAAAAGTATGTATTGGTTACTTGGAAGGAAATCCTGTCTATCAATACATAATAAAATAACAATGTACAAGCATATACTGGTGCCAATTTGGACGTATGGTATCCAACTTTGGGGCTGTACTAAACAACATTTGACATTGCTTGTCAAAATAATCCAACTATTCCAAAATAAAGTGCTCAGGGATGCTGTAAACGCACCCTGGTACATAAGAAATGACGATCTTCACCCTGAACTTAAAACGGAATTCGTCACCACCATCATCCAAAAATTTTCTGAAGCCCACGAACATAGACTTCATCGACACGTGAATGTTGAGGCTATCCAGCTGCTAGACAATACAGACTTACTGCGTAGACTAAAAAGAACTAAACCTTTTTAATTAATGTTGTGTACAAAGTGAACGAATAATAGTGACTAAGCTGTGCTTTACATATAACACATGAACATAGTGTTTTTAAAATTATATCAGACCCTAAGAAAGTGCTACGGACTTGTGCAAAAGTGCAAATGGACGCTATTCTTAGTTTTAACATAATCAATCACGTAACATATTAAGTTAGAGTTAAATTGCTTATTAGTCTTTTAGGCTAGATCGTAATTAATTATTAAGAATGTTGTTCTTACTAATAAAGTATAAAAAAAACTTGGCAGAATAAGTATAAAATGGCAACACTAAATTAATGTAAGTTAGCGAAAAAATCAAATTTCTTTTATTTATAATATTGTTTTAACCGTGGTGAACCGGTTAATGTTATAATTAAAAAAAAACGTAGACAATTAGTGGAATTTCTTTCGTATATAACTCACTTTCAGACTCTCAAATTTAAGTCAGCTAAGATTTCGCCATAGTTCTATCCAAGTTTTTCAAGATCCATGTTAAGCAGGGACCGTTCGTTTGAATGTTATGCTCAAGCACGTTTCAAATACTATATAGATGGCGCATACATTTATAACACACTCATAAAATAATATTAGCAGGTCAGTTTTACTTTCATGTAATTTTATGTGCTTTTTATTGACGCTTGCAAGTTAAATATAATTTAACAGCTGTTTTTCTCCAGTTTTCAATATGTTAAACTGATGTTTAAATATATCTACACACTACAATTATTTGGATACTGTGGAAAAATTAAAAAAATCAGGGGAAGCCTACAATTTCTTGGTCAGATTTGCCTATGTATGCCATTTTGCGTCAATCCAAATGAAACTGAACGGCGCTGTACGTTAAATGTCCTTTTAACAAATCTGAAAGTGAACCCGTGACTTTTCAGATACATTCTCGTTGTTCTCTCAGCAAGCCGCATCTATTTAGCTATCAACTTTTCGCCCCGGATATTCTTGCTCAAATCCCTTCCAGTTCTAACATAGGGCCACCTCGTCTTGCCTTGAGGCACCTAAAATTGAATCCAGTACCTTATATACAAAGATTCCTAAACAGTTCACAAAAATAAACTAATCAATCAGGCCATCCATAGATTCTCATTATATTTTTCTCACAATATTTAAGGTCGGCGTCGATATTTATGGCCTGTGCATGGTTTTTTTCAATCAGTTTATGGTTGTTCTCGCTATTGTTTAGATTTGGGGCCACTAATTAAGAGATTCATTGAGCGCGAGCGTTTATGAACGTAGTATTTCAATCACAATTGGTTTATACAACGCTAAACAGTTGAATAAATCAAATCAAAACGTCAACGCCTACGGATACGGTATGGCAACTGAATAAGTAATATAATAAATTGAATAAGTGGGGCAGCCCGCCGACCTTTACGAATGCGGAAATAGGAAAATTGCTCATGAACTTGGATCGCCGTGCGATAGAACTGTTCTCGAGTTAGTGTGTTGATAAGACTATATGACTCATATCCACGGTTTAATTTTCAGAGACTCACAAACATTTAAGATGATTTATCTATGTCTCGCATGAGCACAAATCGAGCCAATTCCGTAGTGAAAAAGTTTTAGTTCTATTCGTCCTCTATAGCTCCGTCTGTATCTCACACTTGAAACAATTATGGTGTTGGCACATCGTATGAGTAGTACAAACCCTCAACTCATAAACGCTCCGCTACCCAACTCGCCCACTTTATAGCCCCACAACCACCTCAGAGCAGATTCCTCCACATTGTCCGACACGTAAACACGGATGACGTCCATCGATGGCGGGCCGGCGGGCATTCGATCAGTGTCTGCCTGACCAGATTTATCGCGTAACACCGCAGTACCGCACCAATCACGGCGTGTTTAGCCGATTAGTAAGGTTCGCTGGTTTGCTGAATAATTTGGAAAGAATTATGGAGTGAGCGAACAAAATGGGAATAGAACTGGCAGAACACTCTCTGGACATAAATATGGCATACCGAAGTTTAGAAAGGAACTATCACCGGTATGGTTGCCAGAGTTGACCCTGTACGGAGCGGAAAACCATTTGAACGTGACTGTCACACAACTTTCTTTTTTTCATACTTTGCCCCACACTAGGAATTTCTTCCTGCATCATGGGTGCGTTTACAAACATTTAAACTCACATAGACACCCAGAACCGGAAACAACTATCTGTAGGCCATACAAATATTTAGTCCGTGCGGGAATCGAACCCGCGACATTCGATCGCTCAACCACTACGCCAACCGTGTCGTCGCAATAAACTGCACACTTAAAAATATTATTAATAGCTAGCCACCCGCGCCTGCACCCGTATGGAATTAGAACATCCCCCAATTCTAACTAATATAATAATTGCGAATAAGAATTTGTATGCAACGGTGTAAAGCCGCGGCTACTATATGGATAGTGTACAAATTATAGCCTATGTCTTATCCTGATTTATAAGCTTAATTAGGTAGGTTAGAACTACATCCGATCCGATTCCGTGATTTGAGTTCCGAGTTCTATCCGAATTGAAAATGTTTTAAATTCGAATGAAAATGTTCGGACAAAGTTCGGATGTAGTGCGTAACCTCCCCTACAAGAAGTACAACGGCTACTTCGGAACCGAAATATCTCGGACTCGGATCGGATGCAGTGCGAAACCGGTAAATTCGCTAATCTGTGATAACCGCTCTTACTGTATTTTCTGTATTCCATGATAATTCGTTAAGTAGTTTTTGCTTGAAAGAGTAACAAACATCCTTCCAAGATTTCACATTCATTATATTTGTAGGACAGAAGGATGGGCTTGTGTGTCTAGTGGCTGCGGTAACGTAACCGCTGAACTTGAGGCCTTGGGATTGATATCTAGGTCAGGCAAATTGATATTAAATAAGTAATTTGTAGTAGTAGTACAGTACGAAGTCTGCATTTGTGCCGTTTATTGACTCTTTTATTACATGGGTCTGAGGACCACTATCTCACCTTATGGTAAGCGATGATGTGGTCGAGGGAGGAGCACGCTTGCCTAGAAATAACCTCTTCACTCTTGACTTAAATATCACCAGGTTAAGGCGATATGTACGCCCCAATAATAACGCAGTACTGGCCCCGCTCGGAGTGAAAATATCAATATTGAACCTCCTTTTGAACAGTTTTGTTTGCAAAATATTATTTGATTTACATATGCTATTTCAGTTATGAAGAAATTCCAGCCATCAATTTTTCTGTGTAAAAACATTTTTAATCATCCAAGTCGTTTTGGAGGAGTATCCAAAAGTTGCGAAAAATATCGTGTTGCTAATTATTTTTTTAAAGCAAAACTGTGTGTTATACGAAAAAAACCATGTTTAAAAAATAATCTACATGAAACAATTATAATTATTAATTTTTTTCAAACTTTTAAACCTAGCCTTTTCTAAGGATATACATTAGAAAGTTACCGCTTTGCGGCACTAAAGCGAATTTAGGCCCTTAATAAAAAGCTTGTCTGCCGATATAGACATCAATGGACACGAAGATTGACTCGTGCCGTTGTTATCATTCAGCTATGAAATCTCCTCTACTATAAACCTAATTAAAACATAGCCCCATTTATTCAAACTCAAGAACAAACCAAAGAGAACTTATACAACCTAGAGCACATTAGCTGATTGCTAGATATAGATCGACCGCTACTGTTTAATTTACACCCCGCAGCGCTATATCTATTAATGTAATTACTAAATAGACACAATATGAGGCTATTGTAGCAATAAAACTGTGTTTGTGTTGTTAATATGGTAGCATTGGATGATGAGCTATCCAAGTCTACCAACGAATGTGAAGTTGGAGCATATTTTTGCTTATTAAATTCACTTTCAACATTTTGGCAATTAATTAAAAATCACATTACAATGACATTCACATGACCGTACCGACCTGCAGATTCTTAACACAAGGCTTCCCTAGTACGGACTCCAGTCTCTCGCAAAGGAGCTTCTAGCAAATGTTTTATCATAGTCTTAAGTACATAGATTTTAAGGCAACCTTTGTGAAGAGAAAAATATTTAAGGGTTGAGCAGAGATGTAGTTTTAGTACGTAAACCTATGCATTTCGCAAGTTAGGTGCGTTGACAAGTCTCATTTAATAGGGGGCGAACTTATTGCAATCAATAGGGTAGTTAACAAAAAATATCTATTTAGTCCGTCAGTTAGATAACATAAAAATATTGGACACGTATTTTTCCTTTAGCCGCGTTAACATGAAATTACGACGATACAGTGCGTTGAAATATCGCGTGACGATACAGTGCGTTGAAATATCGCGTGACGACACAGTGCGTTGAAATATCGTGTGACGACACAGTGCGATGCAATATCGTGTGACGTCACGGTGTGCTACCCTTTATAATGACAAAGTGACGTCACAAGTCCTCACTCCTGAAATTTGATGCGCTGATGTAAATTTTTATTTATTTGATTAAGCAAAAAATACGGGTCCAATAGTATTTGATAATATAACTCACGATGACGGAATAAATATAAATTATCATTTTTCTACGCAGGAAACATCCCTATTGGGCACTGTTCCAGACTTCGGTTGCTACTGGAAACTCCAGATAAAAACCCATTAACACTTCAGCTGACTCGGGGTCGAATCCAGGACCATCATCGGTCATGCTCAGAAATAGTGCTTGTGGCCACTAAACAAGTTGCCTAGGAAGGCAACGAAATAATCAGTTAAAATGACAGTCGCAAGAAACAGCTTCTTCTTCTTCTACTTCTTTCATGTCGATTAACTCAAACTATAGTCTCAATCATTCAGACTTTGTCCGACCAGTAGCTACTCGTACAGCTCTATCATTCGCTAAGTTCAAATCCCGTAAGGTGCAGGCGGTCGAGCATGCAGGGCAGATAATGAGGTGAGCCATCTCTAGCGAAGTGTGGGGTCCACACTGGCACTGTGTTTTGGATGGGTCTATGATACTCCATTTGGCCAGGTTGTTTCTACAGCGGCCAACCCGGGTCTGCTATCGGTTTAGAGATTTCCAGATTGTCCACTGCAGTTCGTTTCCAAAAAAAGAAAAACATTAACATTCACAGGAAACAGCTATAACAAGGCAAATTGACATAGTATGTCAAACTGACAACCAATAGGGACATCTCACTGCGCAGTTTAGGTACGATCGGCCGGCGCTCCTTCCAGGACGGAATATCGCATTAGGTTACCGCTTACCGCTCGGCTCGCATGTTAGCCACGTTATTAATTCTATGATTTTTGCAGCAAAGAACGATGACTTAAAACGTTCTTTTAATGAATCCTCTAAAATATACCTACTGTTGTATTTACGGGTGTTTAAATAAAGCAAAGAACAATGAATCGATATTATCTTTTTATAAAGTTCCGAAAGGTTTTGAAAGATAAGCTATTTTTATGTTGTATTTAAATCATTACATAAATACTCTATAACTATCGGTAGTAGGTGCATAATGAGTACGAGATTTTGATAAAAATTGAAGCATTTTGGGGTATCTTAAAGAATGAATAGGTGTGCGAAATACTATTAATTAGGTGCCTACCTACTTAGGTATTTTAGATTATCGTGTTGTTCACAAATATAATTTGATTCCTTTTTTTGTAATTGAATAATTACCGTTTTGTTCACATAAAAGTAAACGCTTTAGACCGAGTTTTTGTTTAAATTATAATTGAATAATTTACTAATAGCCTGCGTAAGTGTACGCACTTGTTAACGTTAACGTTTGTATATAAAACTAGGTACTTATTTATACCTAACGAACAAACAAAAACCATTTCCTAAGAGTTCGTCAAGCCAACTTTAAATAAACTAACAAAAAATATCACTAAAGATGCAATAATTGTATATTAATTTATTTTATTATTATTAGACAGTTAATATGTTGTCGTGGAAGTCAGTCAGTCAAGTCGCGAAAGCGGCAAGTCGACAACCCTTACGAGCAGAGTCAAAACGTGCCAGCCAGCGACGGAGTTACGCGTTAGAAGAGAGCGGCAATGTTTAGGTGAATATCACGTTAGGCACTGAGCGCCTATGCGAGCTGAATTGCACTTTGTTGCTTACTAGCAGGACTCTCTATTTCAATGAATTGTTGCGCAAAGTGACTTTTCTGTACTTGTACTGTTATTTATTCTGTGCAACCAATTCATTCACCTGACCATACAATAGGCACTACATATAATATAAACACGGTTAATTTCACCCCGAAACAATTTTGTGAAAATCTTTGCTATGATCGAGTTCCTTGTTGATCGATGCCAGAAAAATAGTGCTATTAATAAAAATGACTTGTTGTTTGCCAGATAATTGCATCGGTTCGCTTCGTTAATAGATCCTAGTCACTCCCATTAAAAATCGAAAATTCGTAGTGACGATAACTTTCGTGTGGTCGTTAGAGAAAATATATCCGTTCGTTTTTAACTACCGAATGATCTGTTGATGTACATATTATCAGTGAATTTGGTATTGTACTGTGGTACTGTGGCGACCTGCCGAAGGGCACCTTACAGCAGACAGCCTGACAGAAAATGCTGGCAGCTGAAAGGCGGTATCTATACTAACATTATAAATGCAAAAGTTACTCTATATTTTTTTTATATATCGATAGGCTCGCGTTTGACCACTATCTCGCCTGATGGTAAGCGATGAAGTGGTCGACGGTGAAGCACGCTTGCCTAGAACTAACATATTCACTCTTGACTTAAGTACCCCAAGGTTGTAGCTATCAAGAAACAGAGACTCCGGCAGGGAATTGCACTCCTTAGCTGTGCACACAATTAAGGTATTCGCAAAACGCTTTGTACGTATGTGTGGGATGCTCACCATGTACCAGTGGCGCATTTCCGTATGTCTTGTTATCCGATGATGGAAAGGGCTAGGAATCAAATTGTGCAGTTCCATCGCACACTCCCCGAAATGTAAGATTGTACGAAATGTAGAGCTTTGAGGCGACCATTGCATCGTTGCCGATGGCCTCTTGGCCCGTTTGTCAATCGACTCAAGTGCATCAAGAGTTGGTATTTAGCAGATCCGTCCCAGAGGTGAGAGTCTCCATGCATATCCGAACTTGCGCTTTATAAAAGTTGAGTAGCTATTAATGCGTGAAGTACCGTCTCAGCTTTGCAAGGATCCCCGAATTTTTGTAGAAAACTGAGCCTTTTCCAAGCCTTTTCCTCAATGAATGAATCAAAATTGAGGGTCGATATTAATATAAAACTAGGTCGAGATGATTCGTTATTGGTACGGTCTAGGGCATGCATTTCGAAATTTCATAGTTGCACAATTTCGGACCATATTTGCCTGCTATTAATTTCGTAATTTTAAATTTCGATATTTCGAAACTAATTTATTCAAATATTATGTAATTTTTTATGTTTAAAATGATGAAACTTATGAAACTAAAAAGAGGATCATCTGAAAATGAGTCAGGATTCGAATCTGAAGCCAAAGCGAATGCTGTGATGAGCGATAATACATCTGCTAACATTACAATAAATGAAAGACTAACCATGATCAGAGCGTTGACGTTAATGGAAAAAGATCTCCCGGATCTATAGTAACGATGGGCGTCCCGCAGGGCTCGATTCTTGGTCCTTTCTTGTTTCTTATTTATATTAATGATTTGCCATACCTCATAAAGGATAACCATGATATAGTGTTGTTTGCGGATGATACTTCACTTTTGTTTAAACTTAAATGCCAGCAGCTGGTTACTGACGATGTAAATAGCGCGATGTCAAAAGTAGTTCACTGGTTCAATGTTAATAATTTACTACTTAATGGAAAAAAAAACCAAATGCATTAAGTTTACCCTACCTCACGTTAGGCAGGTGAAAACTGATGTGTTGGTAAAGGGCGAAGAATTGAATCCTGAAAATAGCACAGTATTCTTAGGCTTAACTTTGGATGCTAAGCTTCAGTGGGGCCCACATATAGATAAATTGTCAAAAAAGCTAAGCTCCGCAGCATATGCTGTTAGGAAAATTCGTAATTTAACTGACATAGAGACAGCCCGTTTAGTATATTTTAGCTATTTTCATAGTGTAATGTCATACGGCATTGTGTTGTGGGGAAATGCCGCCGACATCCAGACTATCTTTGTCTTGCAGAAAAGAGCTGTTTGATCAATTTATAAATTAAGCCCGAGACACTCTCTCAGAGAGAAATTTAAGGAGATTAATGTAATGACTGTGCCTTCTCAGTATATTTATGAAAATCTTTTATATGCCCATAAAAATATAAAATTGTTTAAAAAATACAGTGATATCCATAACATAAATACTAGGAACAAACACAAATTTGTAGTAGCTGCAACAAGGCTCACGAAAATAGGTGGCTCGTTTAGATGTCAATGTGTGCGCTTTTATAATAAGCTTCCAAGCCACGTACAAGATCTAAGTCTTAATAAATTCAAAACATTCATTAAACGTAAGTTGTGCCAGAAAGCGTTTTATACAATTAAAGATTACGTTGAGGACAAACAGGCTTGGGATTGAGCTGCTCCAATTAATTTTGTTTTTTTTTTTATATTTTGCACCATGAATTTTGTTTTTTTTTTTTTTTGTTTTCTTGCAATGACAAGAATATTTACTTTTTAAAGTATTATATTATTTTATTATAAGTTCTTTTTTTTATTGTTGTGAATGTGAAGACTATGTGGATCATACATTTTGTTTGTTTTTAATTTTAATTTATCTAAGTTAGTTTTAATCATGGTCTGACAGTTTGAGTAGTTTGTGCGGCCTACCCGAATGTCCTTTCTTTGGTATTGTTCGTCGAATCGTTGAGCTCCTTAATTTCTGAGTTGAGCTGCACGGTTATTGACAAATGCACGCATTTCACTGACTGGATAGGTCCACTCAATCTGGCTGGTTCTTTCCTCAAAAGACCATTTCAGATTTCAGTCTACATGGTCTTCACATGATCTAACCAAGATTTTGTCTGGACTTAAAAAGAGACTGTGACCTCTGAGTTTGTTTCGGCCTTTCTTCTCAGAGTAGTCAGATAGGAAACGCCGACTTCATCTAGTTTTAAAAAATATGATCGACATGTAAAAGTGTTTGTACAAACCTACTTCCAGAAATAACTCATTTATCATTTATCATGGTGTTAAATAAAAATTAGAAGTGAAAGAAACTCGGGCATTAAAACACACAAATTTCGGAAGTTGGTGTTCATGGTTCCGTTTCATCGTTTTTTGACACCGACTTCCAAAATCTGAAGATTTTTATGAAAAGATTGTAGTTTTTTTTCACTTTTTGTTGTGGCAGAAATTGTGTGTGTATAAATTGAAACTAATATTATAAACGCGCAAGTTTGGATGTATGTTTGTTACTCAATCACGCCAGAACGGCTAAACGGATCTCGATGAAATTTGACAGACAGATGGATTATAGTCAGAAATAGCACATAGGCTACTTTTTATCCCGGTACAATGTTTCCTTGGGATGATAAATCACTTTTGACGCGTGCGAAACCGCGGGCAGAAGCTACAATAAACAGACATGCAAGCCCGGGTGACTTGCCGTAATTTTTGAAGAGTTTCATTGAATATCTTCGAATTTCTTCATCAAATCTTCACCAAATTTTCACCAAATTTAAGGCGCAGATACCCCTGAGTTTAAAATGAGAATCACGTCAAAACGGCTAGTTGTAATTTTTTTAGAAAAAATATGTTACATAAGACCATTTTCGTAATAATTTGATCTTAGAAAATTTTGAGTTTTATTCTTATAATATGTTTTAATTAATTTGTAAAGTTATGTCTAAAACGGACACAAACACGACAATCGCGCCTAATTCGCTGGGTGTATTTTAATCAAATCGACACCATCTCAAAGACAATTTAATTATCTACATTTTGATCTGACGCTTTTTTTTTAAACTCATAGAATAATAAGAAAAGTACAATAAACTACAAAACTTCGCGCGGGTGTGAAACGAGTGCGCGTTTTGTTCCCTCAAGGTCGTTGGCGTTAGTCGTCGCCTTAAATGGGACCAATTCGGGATCATAATCTTCCAAACAAAAAATAATTTTCAAAATCGGTCTACAATTGACGGAGAAATCAGTGAAAAATTGCCGTTGGTGATTTGAAGACTTTAAAACCCGGACTACAAAGAAAAACCCGCCCGGACGCCTTCTTAACTGGGACTAATCCGGGGAAACCCGGACGGATGGCAACCTTAGCTAAATTCTACCTAGCCCTTAATCTGAATCCATCTAGCAACTTCCACAAGCCACAAGTACCATCAATCAATCACTCTACCAAACAAGAAAGAAACCTACAAACTATAAGAAAACCTCCGTCCCTACCTACCCTAGGAATCAATACAATACCGCAAATTGAAGTCGGACATGTGCCAACCGCGCCCCCAGACACTTGCCAATAAATTACATGAACAGACAAACAGACTGTTGACGTCAGAACTCGCCCTGCAAACAAGGCTGTTGGAGTCAACAGTTAGTATTTGTGTTTGGCTCAATATTGTAGAGTGTTGCTACTGGATTCACCATAGAAATATTAAAAAAGAAAATACTTCTTTCTTTGTCCATGGGGTTTCCGATTTTTAAATGAATTCAGGAAGCTGCATGCTGACTTACAGTTAGGGTTCCCAGATCGGAAGTCGAAAATATCTGGAGAAAATTTGAAAATGTCGGGCTTTTGGGGTTGTTGTCGGGGAGAAATAAATATTAAAATTAAAAATGTAAAATAAAAAGTTTATTTTTAAATTAATAGGCTGAAAAGGCTTAATATTTATGACACAAAACTAACTTAAGTATACCTGATTTTTAGGTTGCCTAATTAAGCATTGGACTTTACTGAGTTTACCATTAAGATCCTTTGGTGGCTCGTAGCTCGTGGCTAAATAATAACAGCCGCACGGGTCGCTCTTCGAGGTTAAGCAACGCTTGCCGAGATCGGTCCGTGGATGGGTGACCATCGTTACAAAGCGAGTTGCCTTCGTGCCACGGAAAGCACGTTAAGCAGTTGTTCCCGGCTTTCATTTGAAGATCTTTGACATTCGTTACGGGTAATCAGAAGCCTGAAATCTGGCACCACTCTTAGCAAGGGGTGTCGTGTTACCCAGTTAATGGGTTGTGGAGGTAAGATAAGCAGTCGCACCATGTAAAAAACTAGTATTAAGCTGAATCCGGTAAGACTGGAAGAACTTTCCGAGAGCTTCTTTGTCTGGAGATTTTGAGTTTTGTCGGCAGAATCCAGACGAATCCCGACCATCTGGCAACCCTACTTGCAGTAGCTGTACGTACGAAAAACCAAAATGAATAAAGGTTCATAGAACTAAGCAGGACATAAGCTAATAAACATTTTTCGATGAGAAATCCCTAATGGATTCATATGCGTCCTCATTAAGTAAGAAGCACGTGAATAATCTGGATTCACCTATAAATGCTAATGTCTAAACGCGCTTACCGAAGTACACGGAAAGCCCTTTAAGACGTTGGTCCCGGCTGTCGTCTCGGATAGTCTGAAGCAAGAAGATATGACAAAAGTCTTGGCCAAGGAGTATCGTTTTAACTCGCATGGAAAAGTAAAGCTAAATGAACAAATTAGAACAATGGAACGTAGGAACAAGCAAGGGATTCCTAAAGGGGGAATCATGGACTTATACCGACTTAAGTACACAACGGGTCTGGGTATCTATCTGATGGCTCAGCTAATGCCAAGTTGGTAACCCTTTCGGTGGGGATTGGACAAGCTCAAAGCAATTTTACTATACCTCTCCATTATTTTGTGATTGTTGCTGTTATCTGTGCCGAATAAATATTTTCTATTATCAGGGTTCCGTACGCGAAGGGTTCAAACGGAGCCCTATTGCTGTCACTCACGTGTCCGTCTGTCCGTCGTCTGTCACAAACTTTTGTTCCGAAGAATGTTATAACTGGCCAGAATAAATATTTTCTATTATTAGGGTTCCGTAACCGAAGAGTCCAAACCAGCGTTGCCAGACGTCCCGATTTCGGCGGTACGTACCGATTTTTATGCGTCGGGCGGGTTGCCTCGCGCGGGACAGGCTCAGGCCCGCTTTTCGGGGATAACTAGACCGTGTATGCAGCGTGCTGTGGAAGTGCGGACTGACCGCACTTCTCTTTCACTCTTTTCTTATTTCCATTTGTTTACAAATGACTATTTCGCGAAAGGAATTACGAATACTTGTTGCAATTGTTTTAGTGTTTCGAAAATCTGATTTAAAATATCATATTTTTATTAAAATACATTTTCTTTGTATATTTGTGATATATCTATTGTCAAGTAAATCCATCCATCAAAAAACTCAAACACAAAGAAAAATATTAAAAAATTCTGAATATAAGTATTTTTACTATGTCCCGCTTTCGACGAAAGAGTCCCGCTTTCGACGAAAGAGCCCCGCTTTTTTCACGCAAAAAATTTCAAAGTCCCAACTTGCCAAAAAATAAATCTGGCGACCGTGGCACAAACGGAGCCCTATTGCTATCACTCAAGTATCCGTCTGTCTGTCGTCTGACACAAAATTTTGTTTCGAATTGTCTTTTAACTTCCCATTGACCTATGAACTTGAAATTTGGTGATTATGTTCTTTATTCATTAGTTTTTTTTATTATCTACATTTTTAAATATTTTTTATAAAATAAATTTAAAAAAAAAACATTTAAAAACATAAAAAATAGAGGCCCACCGGTATCGGGAACAGGGTCCTAGCTACCGGCGGTCAGGGCTCCAGAGAGAGGAACCTCCGAACAATACGAGCCGTGTTCAGAAGTACTGTTTTCTGAATCAAGACCTGATTATTTATTTATTTATTTATATATTCTTTATTGTAGGTACACCAAGTTTAGACACAGAAAAGGAAACTTAAAAATAAATATTATTATAATATTTTACTAACAAATATCAACATATTCTAAATTTGATTGAATACAGAACCCTCAATATGTGAAATCCGACACGCACTTGGCCGGTTTTTTTATATGGGTACCCCCCCCCCCCCCCCCTTCAGTTCTACTGTACTTAAGTAAGGAGTATTGGAAACCACTTTTGAAAACTGCTGCTTTTTCTATATTTTTACACTAACTGTCTCCCGCGGATCCACTCGCACACTCACATAAGCTAAATTACATTACAGTTTCGAAAATCCGTACATACTTAACATGAAAAAGTAACAAACATTTATCCTCACAAACATTACCATTTAGCAGGCGGATTTTGTCTCGACTCCATTAAGCAAAAAATTAGCGGTTGGTTAAAGACGGCTCGCCTAATGTTAGCAAAGACAGTATACTCAAAACGCTTTATAGAACAGCAACAAAAGACTGTTTACTCCTGACCGCACACCGAAGTTTACCCAACCTAATTACTAGAAAGCTTTGCTGTGCACATAAAAAGTGCATAAACACCACTGTTAACTGCCCGGGTTTTAAATATTGATACCAACTACCAATGAAAAATCACGGCTGAATCTTAAAGAATACAACCGCATTATATTGTGGGTATTATCCGGTGACGAGATTAGGATATTCGCATTTTGGGATCGTCAAGGCTCAAGCTCAAGGCGCCAAGGCAAGACAATGCGACAGTTCATTTATCTGAACCAGAATCAGAAAAAATTCTGAGCTCTAAAAAGAAAAAAGAAAACCAGCACTTTGCTCAATACGGTATGGTAATCGAATACATCTATGCATTCATGTTTGACAGTCGTGCTTGCTACATGGCAAAAATCCCACCCATGGAACAGGTTGTGGACCCAAAGTTTAGACCCCTGTAGAGCCGAAACCAAAATAAACTAACAAAGAGGCAGAAACCGAGTCTATTTCTTAACAAAAAGCTTTCTTAAGACATACAACAGATTAAGACCTAGAAAATTAGCCTAACCAGACAGTTTCACGTTCAAAGTACCTTCATTACTCGATTCATCGCCAGACAAACAAACAAGCCGGACTAGGTCCAACCGTTTCACCATTCAACACGATCACTACATTTTCTATTTCGAACAGTTTTCACGTAAACACCGGTTTAGTGAGGTGTAAATCATTTCTTGAACGTTCCCCGGCTACAGGCGGCAACTATAAACTTAGCAGAACGTGTGTGTAGACTTATGAATGTTAATAGTAGTAAAACTATCGAGTTATGCCTGTTTTCTTGAGTACTAAATTGTTTTCTTGAAGGTGAAGTTTTTATGAGGAACTTACTGATGATACTCGAAGGACTAGAGGAAGGAATAGCCTACACTAGCAAAAGACAGAAATATGTGAAAATGAAATTGGGGAGGTCTTGGCCCGCTAGGATAAAATAAGCTCGATAGATAGATGATGATTCTTCGAATACAAAAGAATGAAGCCACAGATCAGTGATATACACTCAAACTCTTGGCCAATTTGCTGATTAAAGACATTCTCTTAAAGGCTTTATGAAGGTCTGGGGCTACTATAAACGAGGCCACCTACTGGGCCCAAGTTATAAAAAAGTTAACCTTCAACTCGAAAGGAAGAAGCTCGATTTTACAAAAGAATCTTGGGGCAAACATAATACAGTATTGAATTGAGCTCCAGATACATCAACCATGTTTCATAATAATATTCCTAAGAATATCGCGGGTGTTAATTATTTTTGGTCATAAGTGGCGTCCTGGTGGTCCACTATAGAAAGAGACCTCAAGCAAGCCCAATTGCCCGAAAAGACAACCCAAGACAGAATAACTTGGCGCAGGAAAGTAAGGAGACCCGACCCCAAATAATGGGACAAGGGAAGGAAGAAGAAGAAGAAGTGGCGAGCTTTTTGTTCGGCATCAATTTTTTTTTAATTTGACCAGCTGACCAGAAGCAATAGTGGCGACCACAAGAAAAGCTGTGAGGCAATTAAGTGCGACAAGTCTTGAAAAAACGCTTTAACTGTCTTGGATTCCATAACGAAATAAGTCTGAAAATAACAATGGAGAAGTAACAAAAACTATAATTTAGTATTCGCACAAGCAATGAGCTAATATCAATTTGGCAATAACAGAAGCTCGCTAATCCGACTCAGTCATTAGGCTATAACCAATTCTTTGTTTACGTACTATTCCGAATACAACAAGCTTTTGGACGCCAGTAAGTTTACAACTTCCTTATTGATATAGAGAGATGATTAATTGGCTGCCTAGCCTACCCATTTCGTTTATGTAGTCTTAAACGAGTGTTAACTCGTAAAATACAATTCAAATTTATTTGGGGAAGAAGAGTTGATTTTTCAACTGTTTTAAAAATAAAAAAGTTGGTCAACATTCTACAACTACTTTAGTTGTAGAATGTTGACCAACGTTTTTATTTTTTATCTATACGCTGTGAAGGTTCCCTGCTAAAGATCTTACAGCACACTGGCTGGTAGTAAAATAGTTATTTTATTGTTGGGCTCTCTCTCAGCCATTACCTTACCTGATGGTAAGCGATGATGTGGTCGACGATGTAACACGCTTACCTAGAACCCTATTCACTCTTGACTTACAAGACTCCCAAGTTGTTGCTATCAGGAAATATAGACTCTGGCAGGTAATTCTACTGCTTAGCTGTACGCATAATAAAAGTATTACCAAAAAGTTTGGTGCGTATGGGTGGGATGTCCACCATATACCGATGACGCATCGCCGTACTTCTTGTAGTCCGATGATGGAATGGACTAGGAGAAATTAGTTCAGGCAATTCCATCACACATTCCCCGAAATATAACCGATAAAAAACCGACAGACTGGCAACTTGGCGCCGATGTTCAAGGCTCTGGAGCCTCCTGGCCCGTTTTTCGATCTACTCTAGTGCATCCAGCTGTTACTTGGCAAATCCGTCCCAGAGATAAGAGCAGTACTCCATGCATGACCGAACTTGCGCTTGATACAATTTGAGCAATTGTTCTGGCGTGAAGTACCATCTCACCTTTGCAAGTACCATCTCACCTTTGCAAGTATCCTCAACTTTTTGGCAGCCAGTTGAGCTTTTGCCTCAATGAATGGACCAAAATTGAGGGTCGATGTCAACGTAGTGCCAAGAAACTCAAGATGGTCCGTTATCGGCACTGTCACTCCACCGAAAGAAGGAGCCGGGTGGAATTGGCGTCTTTTAACGGGAAAAAGCCATGCCAGGGTCTTAGCAGCATTGAACCTGACCAGATTGGCATCGCCCTACTCGAAGACTGCCTTTAAGGACAGATTCAAGCGCCCAACATGGCTCCTGGAGAGACCGGATCTGAGGTCCAGTAGCGCGCGCGTCGGATACTTATCTCTCAGCAACAGTGCTGTCGTCTGCATACCCAAAGATTTTAGCAGATGATTTATGTGCAGCAAGAACAATGTTTCTGAGAGTACCGACCCCTGAGGGATCCCGGCGTTGATATCCAGTTGGTCAGATGTGCAGCCATAAATAACCACTAGTATGGACCGGTCCCTCAGGAAGTCTGCGATCCAATCGCACAGACCACTGGGCAGACCGAATGAGGGAAGCTTACAAATAAGGCTCTCGTGCCAGACCTTCTCAAAAGCCTTCGAGATGTCGAGAGAGACGGCAAGCGCTTCCCCGTGCCTCTCGGTGGCTTCACTCCTGATTTGAATGGCATACGCTAGATGATCTCAAGTTGACCGGTTCTGGCTGGTTTTGGGCTTATATTCAAATTTCGAACGGAACTCTTGCGCCCTAGCGAAACCTCCCTACTAGTTTTTCCAAATATCAAATAACCTTGTCATACAGTTGTGAAAGTGGTTAAGGACTCGTGAATAGTGAGAAACTTAGATAGGGTATCGTGTTACTCAGTTATTGAGTTGTGGTGGTCAAATAGGCAATTCGCGTTGAGTACTGGTAATCAGCTGCATTTGGTTAGACCAAAGAGAATATAACCACTAGAGAGCTTATAGGCCGATTTCTTCGAAGCACACGACTCACTGCCGCGGGCCGGGAGACGAGGAAGAACGCGCGGCTGCAATTGGTCAGTTCAAAGTAAATTGCGTAGGTATGGCTATCGTTAGGGTTGATCAACTCGACTAAGGGAAAATTGTCGATATCGATAAAATGGATTTTAACATTATTAAAAATACTCAATTAAAATCATATAAATATTATTTAATAAAAATCAATCAATTACAAATATAAATATGTGTGTCGGGGACATAGAGAAACAAAAAGTATTTTTCCAAATCGGTCAAGCCGTCTACGAGTAATCCGGGAACATAATACATAAGAAAATTCGACGAACTGAGAACACCCTCCTTTTTTTAAGTCGTTTAAAAGTAGATAGATATTTTTTCATAAATTTTTTATTAAGTTTATTTTTATTATTATCGATATCGACTTCAGCTGTTAAAAGTAACAGCACAGATATTTATGATAAAAATACAAAGGGAGAGAAAGGGATAGAAGCATTAGAATTGTCTAGTGAAAGAGCGAGACTTTTCCAAAAGACATCAACGCGGGACTCAAAATTGTGCTCGTTTACCCCATCCACCATTTTAACTAGATCCCTGCGGTGTCTCATAATCTGATTAAATTAAAAATAATTTTCGTACTGTTTACCGATGAAAAGTTATGCCATCCTTTTTGTAACTAGATGTCTTGGCATGTTTCCCATACCCCTTACGGCGCATGAGAGCATTTTTATGCGTTATAATTGCAATAAAAAGATAAAACAATTTGTATTCATTTAGCGTGCATACAGGTCTAATAACTGGACACAACTAAAATGGTTACTAGTACCGAAGCCTTTACATAGGCGACAAAATACTAATAGTTTTCGAGCGTCGGGGCACTGTATGCGCCGTCAAGTGGTTATATCGTCGTTGGGTTAGACTGAGTGCTGACCTCAATATATTTGGAGTAAGACTGGACAAATTGGTTGCTATAGGCAGGACCAAGGATTTTTGTCACGTTGCCACGAAGGACCAAAAAATACCTTAAGATAAGAGTGGTCAAGTAACGTGCGTGTGTTTTTTTTTTCTTTAGTTTTGGATCGAGCTGTTTCATTTCATCTGCTAATCCTGGTTCAAAGTTTTGGTTACTTTAGTTCTTGACAGTTAATTAAACTGAACAAAAACATCAGTAAACTCGTGAGTCGCAAACAAAATATCGATAAAATGTAAACTTGGAACACGAAATAAATCAAAACGTGAGGCGTTAGTGTAAATATTACTAAATATTTAATGTTTCTTACTGTTATGCGAAATGTTCTTAGCATGCTCAAGCCAATTTCCTATGTTTTGGGCAAGTATTTATTGAAAGAGAACGATTTACACCGTTGATACACAAATGTCGTCGTCAAATTTATAGCTTTGGTTGCTTGATCGGAATGCACAACGTTGCTGTATGCGTTGCCGTACATATAGTCTTATGAAAAACGTCTAGAATAGTTTTTTGTTTGGAGAGCATGGTGACCCAGTGGTAGCGGCCGGAACTTACAAGTTGTAGGTCGTGAGGTCGAACCCAGGCAGGCGCTTTACTTTGTGTAAATTATTTCATCACCACTGCTCCCAAAACGGTGAAGAAAAAAAACGTGAGGAAACCGGCATGTCCTAGAACCAAAAATTCGAAGACATGTGACATCGGGTTGGTGACCCGCACTGGGTCCGCGTGGTGGATTACGGCTAATTCCATCTCACAGAGAGGAGCCTGTGTCCCAGCAGTGAGAACATTAAAAGGATGATGAGTCTTTTGTTCCGTCGAAGTATTAGTCTGCGGTGAAGAGTTTATCAAATTTTAATTTGGGTTTACTGGCAAGGCGAGATTTTCGGGGCTCTTAATCATTTCGTTCACGAATAGCCTTTTAGTAACCGCCCTTTGAAGCCTACTTAATAAAGTTAACAATTATAAGCACTTTTGCCAAATATAACATCCGGTTTTCCTCAATGTAAGTGACTCACACAAATTGCTCAAGTTGATAACTAAGTAAACACATATAATAATATCATCTCATATCTTGAATTTTTATCTTCAGTCTGTTGGAATATACTTCTATCATCATAGGATATCGGACTAGATTGACTGTTTAAGATAGGAAGCTGGTTCGCCGATAAAAGAAATGGTCCTTCTTTCTTTGAAGAAGCTTGCAGATTCAGCGGTTTTTTTTCAATCCAAATTCATATCCAATCGTGGAGAGAAAATACTCTCTGTCTACAATCCTCAGTACCATAAAAGACCACAAGGTGACAACCAGTCTTGCATAGAGATTCACCTGCATCCCATCAAACTGTAAACCGACCTAAACATAATTGGAAATAAACCTAGGCAAAATGAAATATCCACTGCCAAATAAAAAAAAAATCTCCCTATATCGCTATGGATCCCTTTTGATACACGAAGAAAAATCCATGGCTCATTTACCTACATTCAATCGCTATTAAGACCGTATCAGAAATATTCACATATCTGCCTGCACCGCACTTAAAGCCCGAATAATCCTTAAATTATGTAAACACTTAAATTATTGTTTCTCACTATTTCGGCTATAAATTGGATCGGTTTGTTTGTACGACTGACTGATAAATTGATGACACTAGCCACCTGGTCGATGGAAACGGAACATCGCACAAAATGATACGAATTATTGTGTACTAAATATTGTTGGTTCATCCGGTGGAGTATGGGATGGTCCGGAGGGTCTCAAGCATGAGGATACGAATTAAGGTGTACCTTTTCTTATTTTTTTCGAGTCGATGGAAAACTCCTTAATTATTTTGGGACCAGTAGGCGGTCACACCAATCGCAGCATCAGTGGCATTTATCAGGTCCTCTTTAGTGCAGGTGTATGTGCACTTGGAGTACTCCGAGAGAGAGAGAGAGAGAAATAGTGTGAGCAAGCTGAAGTGGCAGGGGACATGTCTGTCTTGCAGTCAACTACGATAGACTTGTAGCGGCACCAACGCCGCCTCTTACGAAGAAATTTCGGCGCGATTTGAACACATACAACAGACCGACAATAACCGTCGGGCAGTTGCCTGGACCAGAAACAACACCCGTCTAGTCGAGGAATCCTCCCTTTTCTAAGGAGATGTACGGGACTTTACCTCCAAACTGGTGACCCCGACGTGAGTTATATACGGCGGTTTTTTCGTTTTGTAGACGCGGCTTTTCGGACTGACTTTTTCAGACAAAAAACTCGCCGTCGACGCGCAGACGTCGTGTCATCGTGTGCATAGGCCCTTAGATACCTACCAAACCTAACAACACTTACTAATTCCATACATAGTTCAACGACGTAAATAACACTTAAACCCACTCAGTCACCACACATTGTAAACAATGGCACAATCAATAATTACAATTTTGACAGGCCGCCAGCTCGTTCTCTATGGTATAATGGTTTAGAACGGAATTAGACTGTGCGACTGTATGCGCATGATTATTGTTGGGCAATTGAAAATGCGGCGTATGTGTTGACACATACATAAAAACATGAACTTATGCCTTTTTCTCGTGAACGTAGGCAGAAACTACGAAACTTCACCTGCTGTCATCGTAACATACTCCTTTTGGTTCGTTTAAATTCATACATTATCCCCGGGGCGCGGGTTGGATTGGATTGGTTGTTCAGATGACACAAGGACCGACTGACCAATTATATCGCGTCCACGTCCCGTTCGCTCTATATGGTGGTTGGTCAATTCGCGGAATATGCGCGAACTTACCCCCACTACCCCTTTTTACGCCTACCTCGCCAATACGTGCCGGGCACTATAGTTGGTACTATGCACCAGACCTTTCTAAAGAACATTATCAATAAGTGTATTTTAGAATGTTTTGTCTTTTCGGCGTTTCGACATCTGCCTTATTAGTCGTCTTTCATTAATTTTCTCAACATGGCCGAACCATCATGCATACTCTTTTCATTTGTGTTCAGTATTATGCACAAATTGTGGAGGATGGTAGGGTACTTAATATATACCACATTATAGACCATTATTTAAAATTGTATAGCCTGGAAACTTCCTGGAACACAGAGCGTAGAAAGAGGTATGTTCTATAGCATGAAAGAACTAAAGTCTGAATCTTGAAATAACTAAGTTAAAGTTTGATTTGACTTGGTTGTTTTCTTCAGACTTGCTTTCATTTGTATGTCTCTGTTTGTATGCATTTTGCGTCCATTGATATAACAAACAAACTTAGAAGGACAAATAATCTTCAGGTTCTATTTTTCAGGCAGCAGGAGCAACTCATTCATAATCATAGACCGTCTAGCAATATGTTGTCAACATATATTTACAATGACAAACTTGTAGCCGATGCAGTTCTATTGAAATATTTATTTGTTCAAATAATAAATCTGAATTCCTGTTTGGCAATTCAAAATAGGTAATGGCGTCACGCTGATATTCTAAATTCAAAATTTAAATTTCTTTTATAAATTGCCAGTCCACAAAACTGTATAATTTAGAATAAGAGATCGTTTTTTAAATGTATGGAAATAATAAAAACGGAACGGAAACAATGTGCTATGTGCTAAACAAGCAGACAAATTAACTGTGTCAAAAAAACGTGCCAAAAGACAAAAACATATTTTTAAAAACGAACCGCAATAAAAATGCGTTCCTTTAACAGTCATTTTTGGTGCGAAAATTAGGTCCAAATAAGTAAGTGTAAAATAAAAAAGCTGAAATATAAAATAAAACGTGCTCGAAAATATTTCAGAAAAAAAACAAAATGCTCTAGGCAAAGAGTCATTCTATCAGCTATGCCGATTGTCGAAATGCTAAAATGAAAGTTATTGATCACGTGACATTTCTATAACGAAGGCAATCCCATTCTTTTTTAAAATTTTGCCAAACGCTATCACAAACGCTATCCAAATCCCACTCATTTTTGAAATTTTGCCAAACGCTATCACGACGCTTTCTTTGATTGAATGCCACTTGTCTAGGCCCAAAGTTCTTATTCCAAAATAAAAACCTAAATGAAGAAAATAAAATATTACTAGTAACAAAAATTATACCACCACCGTACAAAAAAAAGTCAAGAAGCCACTAATATGGGACAAATAAACGAAATTAAAAACATTGTAATTATTATGAAAACAAAATGGGACGAACTATAAACTTATAGTTAAATTGTTACTACATACAAGTTACTTTTATATGAAATATTTAATAACTTACTACCAATGTACTCATTGGAGGACGACGATAAAGAAGGATTCAGATTATACCTACCCATTTTTTGTACTCGTGTATCTTTAAGCAGTTTGCCCACTACACCGTACCATATGACCGTATACGCTCTACTATACTAGGCAGTTTCAATTACGTATCATAACCATGCGTAATGGTTTTAGTGACGGGAGCGTCCGCATATCATAGCAAGTATAACTAGCAAGAGATGAGTGGTGACGCGTTTGTAACGGGCATCATACGCTGTTATAACCAGTATGCTCACCGTTTCGCCGCCTGCATGCACCGTTTTAGCAACGTCGCGTGCCATGCGCGGAGCGTATCGGCAAAATATTGTTGCCGACAATTATTAACGCTCCGTGCATGGCAAGCGACGATGCTGGTCGGTGACGGAACGGGCGTAATCTCATACTTTTTAATACAAAGAATGTATTTTTACGCGACACGTTCCTATTACGGTTATAAAGTGATAAGTTGTAGTGGTACAGATTACTTAATAGTTACGTAGTGGGCAGAGTCCTTTAGAGTTAGGAAGAACTGGCAAGAGATATGGAAGGACCAATTAGCTTAGGTAACTTTTCACTAATAAAATATAACTAACGCGATATAGGCAGATTCGAACTGCATCATGCCTCCACACTCCTCAAGCCACTGCGCAGTAACAAATTCATGCGACAGATGGGGGTGACGGATGGGTACTGCGCAGCGTATGGCGCACTTAACAGCCGCCATTAAGCTTGAATCACCCTATAATATTCGGCTTATTGGACGATTCGCACGAATTTAACTCGCACAAAACGTGCGAATCGACTCCTTTAAAACATATTATTTTTTCTGTAGTCGATTCGCACGAATTTCATTTATTGGCGTGCGAATCGACACCCTCACAAATATGTAATAGGCTATTCGCACACATATTGTTTTTTTATGAAATGCAGTTAAGATAAAGTACACTTGAGCACAGAAGTAGTAAGGTCAAATATGTTTTACTCGTAATTGATAGAAAATAAAAACACAATCTATAATCAACAATATCTGTATTAAAATTAAAACTAAGTACTAAACATCTTCTAAGCTCGTGGTTTGAGGATTAAAAATGAGCAAATATCGATCACAGAATAATAACAAACTACTACTCCACTAACCGCGTAATAAAAAATAAAAGTACCAAAAATTTACATTTTTTTTTACATTACACAAACATTTACTTTTTTAATAAGGTAGGTATATATATAATTTACAACTTTTTCTTATATTTATTATTGACGAACATGTGGTACAACAAAAACATGTTTTAATGTTTTTCAGAAGTGTACCTAAAATACACAGTTCTCATAATTATAACAATAAAACTTTTAATCATAAAACTAGAACTAGGGCTATAATCACAATTTGAATCACAGATTTTTCTTTAAAATAACGTATAAAAGTGACTAAACTTTTATATACAACTAACAAATCAACAATAATAAATCAAGTCATAACAATAATAAAATGCTTACTTCTAATTTATATATAACAGGTTACAAAATAAACTTACGAGAATTATAAAAATAGATATTTGGCTTTAATCACAATCAAAATCACAGTCGTTACCTTTTAGGAATAAAATAATCAGTTATATATGTATACAATAAATATTACCAGCAACTAATTTCGTAATTTTTCAATACAAAGTTGTATATTAATTTCGCCACGATTCAATTGGCTTACGATGTCTTCGATTCTTTTTTGAAGTTTTATTCTCTCAGGACTTTTAATTGAAATATACTGATTTTTATTATAAAGGGTTAAATAATAATTGGAATCTTTACGTAAAGTATCCAAAAACATTGCAATGTTTGGTTTAGGTTTTACCAATCTGTTAAAACGCGAGTTCCATGATTCGATGGCATTATTTGTTTTATGACACACATCAAAAAATGACCATTTGTTTGAGAAATAAGCATTTCATCTAACCAATCTCATTTTCTGATTCAATATATAACCAGCCATGTGATCTATATTCTCGAGGTACATATGCTAGAGCCATGCAACGTTTAACATGCATTTTATCAATTAATGATTTATCCATACCTAACTTCTTTGCATTTCTCCATAAAGACTTTTGGAAATGAAATAAATAACCTTGAATACGTGCGTCAGGAAATATTTTTTCAATAGCAGCCATCGCACTTTTTTCAATATCTGTGGTGAATATACGTGGAGAAAATTGAGGAATTCGACTTTTTATAAGGTAAAAAAAAAAATCGTGTTTTTTCTTGTTTGTCCGGTAGTAAAGCGTATATGGCTGGTAAAATATTTGTATGTTCATGGGTACTTCCCAAATCTATATGTAACGTGTATACTTGCAAAAATGGTGGTACGCAGTTTTTGAACGTCCCATCGCAGAAAACGCTTTCTGCTGTTTCAATATATTTTATAACATTTTGGTTTGCAAAAAGTGTAATTCTCGTTTTCTTATATCTATAATCAGCAAACTTCAAATCTTCGTAGCATGGAGGAATAATAAGATCTGTAACTTTTTTGAATCTCAATTTTTTTATCTGTAGTGATATGTTTCTGTGTCGATAGAGTCTTTTCTTAATATTTTTAAAATCAGGAACTTTTTGTATGAGATCATATCCAGCATTATGCAAGTCCGAAACCATTTCACCATAAATTTTTGGTATAGTTGTGAGCTCTTTCTCCGATCGTTTAATGCATTTGTCTAATTGATACTTCATTTCATTTTCTATGACGCTTGGTTGGCATGAATGAGGTTCTTCTTTTGTTAACAGGAGATCATTATTTGTATGTAAGAGTGCTTTACAACGTTGTCTATTGACGCACCTCCAGACTGTAACACCATTTTTGTTCTTGCGCTGCTTATTATATCTATATCCATGCCTTAATAGAAGTTCTTGACCTCTTTCTGATTTTATAAAACCAATGTCAGCCCTTACATCTCTACTCGTCGATGGTTCTGTCGCCATACTTAGGTATTTATAAGAAGCTTTCTATTTTGTCTGAAAATTAAAATAAGTATCCAATGAGATACTAATTAAATCAAGGAGCTTTTACCAGAATTGCTTTAATCGCATTAAACATTATTAAGATAATTAACTTCTTTGCTGAGCAGATAGTAAATAAAAGTTGTGCATAGTATCCATCATCATTTATGCAATACTAAAAGCAAACTTATGTTGACTCATTTTTGTAATCGATGTTTTGGTGACGCTTCCACTAGGTGGCGTCACTTGCTCTTCAACGACCACAGTTTATAATTATTTATTATTAATATGCAGTATTAAATACAAACCGGAGTATAAAAAGCTTTTTTATATTAATATTTGAACTATAGTAGATCGTTATAAAATATATTTTTATAGGCAATAAATAATAAATTAAAAATTAAGAAAGATTTCTCATAATTCTCAGTCGCTCAGAATAAAGGGGTTAATAATTATATCACAGTTAATACTAATAATTCTATTACTTACATGCTTAACGCCTGCACATTACTTTGATGTCCTTCCAGCACACAACACTGTGTCACATCACAATAATTATCTTAAATTACCGTCCAGCACGTGTACTTTCTACAGTTACAATACAAAACTAAACCAAATGTAGACCCATGACCAACCCGAGTGAGCGTGATAGCATACATATAGCTTTCTCTTTCATTTTTTCCTGTAATAGGCGAATTTTGCGGTCATGTTTATATTGTTTTGTATTAGTAAAAATGTAGATATGCCACGTTTTAAGTAATTATTATTATCACTTATTCCATACAGATCTTTCTTACTTTCAAGTAAATATCTGCTGTTTAAACTTCGATTATTTTTTATTTTTATTTCAGTGATGGCTGAATACGACTGTACTTTAATTTTTTTAAACCTTAAAATGAAATGTGTGCGAATAGTCTACTACATATTTGTGAGGGTGTCGATTCGCACGCCAATAAATGAAATTCGTGCGAATCGACTACAGAAAAAATAATATGTTTTAAAGGAGTCGATTCGCACGTTTTGTGCGAGTTAAATTCGTGCGAATCGTCCAATAAGCCTAATATTCGACTTTAATCGCGCTGTGTTAAGCACAAATAAGCCTATATCAGGTTAGTATTATTGTTAGTCAAAAATTAACTGACGAAGACAAAACAAATAGACACGATTTAGCATGATTGTCTCGCCGACCAAAGCCATCTATTGACGAAGCAGAAAGTTAACTAGTAATTATATTGATCCTACCCCCAATTTTATAAATTAATCTGAATTGGTGGATCGTATGAGTACATTGGTGATCTTATAGTTTTATGAAATTGAAACAATACGACGTATGGAAGTTTGTATGAAAACTCGTTACTTACTCAATCTTGTATGTAATGACTGGCTTGGTTGGTGATGAGAAAAAATATTTATTAAATTTCTTTTAATTAAAGTAAACTTACTATTATAAGTTGCCCTCTTTCAGTAGGATTTGTGTTTATTAGATATTTCCAAAAACTTTTGATAAAATTGCTAGAGTATAAACAAAAAATTCTGTTAATTTGGGGTTGCCATTAATATTAGTCCTGTTGTCCCAATACGCTTCTAAGAATTAATACGTCTTTCTCGGTGACAAAAAACGTAATGTTAGGTGTTGCTTTCACACAAACATGGCAACACGGCCATTCTGATCACCAACCAAACGGAGACTAAACCAAAAATAATAAAGGAAAATGAACACACTTCTAGCAACACTGCGTCTAATGTGCCACTCACGATGAGGTCCTCCTCTTTAATTTTGTCCGAGTTCTTACTGGCAGCTCGAAAGGTGTTGGCGAGGTACTTTTGCTCGTCTTTGGTTAGGAGCGTGCATTTTGCCGCCAACTTTTTGCTAGTGTTGCCCATACTGAAAAATAAAAGGTGTTATTGTTGCATGTTATTGTGCACGGATATTGCCAGATAGATAACCTATACTTAAGCTATAGATAGAAAACTAATATCTTCTGCCCGCGGCTTCGCCCGCGTAAATACTGAAATAGTCTCAAGGTAACGTACTCCCGGCATGGAAAGAATCTTATGTCCACGAAATGGTAGATCATAAAATTGCCAATTTTAGCCAATTTTATCTAAATTCCTTCAGTCATGAGGCGTGATTGATTATAAACATCCAGTCTTTAACATTTATAATATTAGCAAGATGTTTTTTTAAGCCTGGGATATCTTCCAATGACTTATTCCGCTCTGGGTGGGGCGGGAAGCTGTGTCAGACTTTTACTGAATAAAACCCACCCCTATTCCTCAGTTGCTTGTGCCAGGGCCGCGGTAACTGTCTTTCCAAATTTATCCGCGACCCAGACAGGCATTGGAACCCGACAGATTTTGCTGACATCTCTTTGAGGTGCGCGTGGAACACTACGCGCCGTCGACTCAGTCCTGGTCCTTATCTGACGGCGAGCTACGCATTTCTTGACGTCCGCAAGCCCGCGGCCGCGTTGACACACAGACACACCTAGAGCGTCTCCTGCGGCGGCTAGGAGCATGATATCCGTTGCGTCTCGCTCATGCGTTCCACCTTCTCCTTCGCGAGCATTACTGCTTCGCAGAAGGAGGTGCCAGCTTCCATGCCCTCTCGCTCCGTACCAGGGCCGGACGCGAGAGTTTAGGTCGCTACCGCCGATCGCTTCCACGAGTACCTACACGGCAGTGCTCCGCACAAGTGGGGCAGACCTCCATCGTATGTTCACCGTCCTCCGGTCGATTCACACAATGGCGGCAACCAGGCGTTTCCTCCCGCCTTATCCTGAACAGTAACCTCCCGAGAAAGCCGCGTCCGGTGAGGACCTGCGTCAGGCGGGAGGTGAAGACGCTGTGGCATCTCAAGCCACTCCTCAAAGAGGAGCCTTATCGCCGCAATTGTGGCGTGCCCAGCCGCAATTGTGAGTTGCGATAGTCGCTCCCCCAGTAGGAAATTAGCCTCTCTGTCAAATTAAATGTCCTTATTTCAGAATCAAAATATATCAAGTCTCTTGCATAAACAATGGATTTGGAAGTATCCAAAAACTGCAGATAATTGGGGTCGATATTTTGGGCAAAAGTCCCATTATTTACGAGAATCAGCAACAGGATGAAAGATTTTTCAGGAAGTCGTCGTGCGTTCATCCAAAGTCATTTTTAGACTGAAAGTCATAAGAACTAACCTATTTTTTCTGCTCTCATATACTCATTGGGCCCAATACAAAGCTGAGTGGCTAAATAATATGCTTTTTTCTGAGGAGACGCCGCGACGCCCACGAATCCAGCCTTGAAAGAAGTAGCGAGATGACTTAAACCCACGGGTTTTACGGCCCGCAGGGCTGTTTAGAGACGAAAGGGGAAAACTATACTTGGATGAAGGGTAGGGCTTTGCCCCAGCAGTGGGACACAACGGCTTTTTTACAAGAGAATAATGTGATGTTCTCAATTATTTTGCGCCGTCTCCAGACAAGAAGTATGCAGTCATCCAATAATAATTATAACGTTCAGTGTTTACAATGATACATTTATTCAATGGCCCGTAATATTATATCTTATCAGCATTATCTCCCGGCATTTTCATTATGAAACTCGAAGTAAAACTGCTGAAGTCACGCACGATGAATCACTATTATTTTAAAAATAGACAGACTTTGTCAAGGTACCTACGTAAAATTCGTCATGAAGATCACCATTGACCTTGAGAAATTACCATACAGCCTATCTATGAGCTGTATGGTCATTGACATTGAGTAACGTGATTTCAAAGAGAGGAGGGAGGGGGGCTATTGTCACGTTACTGTTACTGTCAGGCTGATAAGATTTTAATGATTGTAGTTTGAGGAAGAAGCCATCTATCATATATCATAATATCCTGAACAGGATGCCACTGACAAGACAGCCCATGCGCTGTTCGGTCATTGATCAGTAACGTGAATTGGAAAGGGAGGATGAGAGGCCGTTTTCATGTTAGTTTTAGTGTTTGAAGTTTTGGAATGCTTTTAGCTTGAGGAAGCTATGGAATATCCTGCTTGGGCAACCACAGGACAGGAAGAAAAATATATTCACAACTTCCTGCATGAATCCTCCATGGTGATGGTGTGTTGCAAGTTGCCATGTATGCATGTTGCTTTGCTACCAACTTTGCTGTTACTGTCTATAATTTCTTTTTCTTACTTGCTACTGCCAATACTAAAGCTAATCTCTCAAATTGAAGAAGAAGTTACTTTAAAAAGCTTTACAACTGTGCAGGGTTTTAAGCAAAACATGACATTCAGTTTAGTCCTTTGAGCCCAATCAAGTTACTAGGGGTTTCATCAATTTAATATTTGTGTAGTAATAAACAAAAGAAGATCGCAGACAGCAAATCTAGTTTGATAACATTTAGATATTTCATATTTTTGTAGTGCATTGTCCTCACAGACATAAATCTAACTAGATAACGCAAGTGTGCCACTTTTACACACACAATTTAAAAACAAATTTACTCACCAATGAATAAAACATTTCCAATACCTTGACCAATTTTTTCTATACATTCTTTACAGCTCAATATAGCATAAACAGGCATTTTTCTAGATTTCGGTGGATTTCCGGTGCCGATAATGCTAAATGAAAAGCTCAGATTACAATCATTGATCGTAACTCTGTTTTTTGGCACGCCAAGTACATACAATCACGTCATCTAGTTAGATTTATGCCTGTGATTGTTCTGCATACCCGTATTTGAATTAAACTTCAAAATTAAACAGCATAAAACTAATTCAAAAACTGTGCATTATGAATTTTATTTCAAGTCAGAATGCTTTAATGTTGTACATAATTTTATTTTAGTTCAAATGTAAACTTTGTAGTTATAAATTTTATCTAGTATGTTCAAATTGGAAGCATACAAATTATATACTGTATTGTAGACAGATTTTTTTATAATTACTTTGAATTACTTGATTTTGATGAATTGCAAATAAACTAGGTAGTATTTTGATTATGTTAAGGTTAATGAGTGAATTTTCTATGTAAATCTTGAAAATTATAGTTGATAAAAAGTGCCTATCCTATGTCCCAATCCATGCTATAGTCTACCAGATCGTTGTTTGTCCTACATTCAAATTCATTTAGCAGTTCAGCTGGAATTTATTAACAAACATCCAAACTCACAAACATACAGACTGACTTTTACAATATTTTGTTTCATTATTGAAAAAAATAAACAATGGGCAACAGGCAGGGGTATTTATAACAGTTTCAGAATTACTCAAAATAAAGAATCTAAAAATTGTGATTAATTTAGTGTTAGTTTTCAAATTACTATGTCCAAAAATAGAACTTGTGCCATTAGAATCATGTGATTCTGTTTGTTTTAGCACATCATTAACATGACAGAGAGGAAACCTTGTCACTTTAATAGTATACCTTGAATTAAAAGGCAGATAAGTACAAATAATAGATTAGACTCTACATTAGGACATGTACGACCTCTTTCGTTTGCCTGACATAAAACTTGCATTTCAATGTCATTGCCGACGACCTTACACGGAAAAACAAATATTAAAAAAATACTCTCTGACAAAATTTAATATTATTTTATAGCCAATAGACTGTAAGTAATAAAGCGAAATGAGGAAAACTTATAAAAGAAAATTGAATTAATCGATTTAAATAGATTTCTTGTCGTAAACCTAACATAAACATTACCTTTTTGCCGATAAAAACAATAGCGATTGAAAGTTTACGAATACACTGCACACTGAATGACTGTTTTTATCAACTGAAAAGTATTACTACACATAATCTCGAGAACCGATCATATTATTTAACTAAGTTATAAAAGATATTACGCCGCTTAAAATATTGAACGTATCCAACTAAACTAAACTAAATCAATATTTTTTTGACAAAATCACAAATTATGAAATAGGTTACCTGTCAACGTCAATGTCAAGGAATATTTTTTTAAAGTTTTTCACGGCCGGACGGAAACGGTGTTGGCAAAGCGTCTCAATAATCACGCGCGAAACGACTAGCGCTCATTGTCGCGTTACAGCAGCGACTGCCTTCTATCGCGAATTTCGGTTTGATTGGATACTGGAAATAAACCGCATAGAATACAAATATTTGAGGTTTATTTCACCTCGAAGTTTATTGATCTTTGTTTATTCGATCACAATTCTAGCTTTTGGGATAGGACTAATATTTCATTCGTGTACTTATTTCACAGTTTCAACAAAATAATAATGAACTGTAGACCAAACGTACCTACATATATGCGCAGGTATATTTCATTCATTCATGACGATCCATTAGCGTGAATCTTTTGTGTAAATAAACTTTTATCACGAGACTTTTACTTGCTTTGATCTGGAAATTGAATTTACGCGTTGACTTTAATTGATAATGGAAATAAGAATAATAAATCACATGACGCATTTCTTTATTTTATACAGATAGGCAATATCGGCTTACATTTAAAGCTTAGAGCCTCTGTACTGGTCTCAGTCGTGGGACTGAATATACGAGTACTTAGTACCTACAGTTCTCGCCAAATTTCTTGACCGCCCTGAAGCTGGCTACAATGGCTGCGCAGTGGTAAATCTCATACAAAAACAGCACCGTTTCATGCCTTGCGCATTGGAAAGCCAACTTTAGGGTACAGTACAGGGGGAAGTTTGTCGGGCACTATACCTAGGCCATGCATTACTTGTTATCATTATGGCATAAGGACAAGACAGTTTTTTTCACGTTAGGTAGCTTCATTATTGTAAACATCACATTTTAATTGTGAGGATCCATAAAATCAAATTGAACGTATTCATTGCCACACGGAGCTGCGGAGCAGGACTATCTTCCACGTTAGCTACTTCACAATGTTGATCTAGTCCAACTGGAATATATGCTCTTATTGATGTGGATGTACTTAATTATTATCTCATCTCAATAAGGATATTATGGTCCATACAACCGACATTAAAGTGATCGCTGTGTATGCTATGACACCTTTCTGAACAGTTTCATTTTGATAGTGTCGCGCCACATTTCTATTTAACAGCAGTACCATATGAAGCTGAGGTGGTATCGTCAACCCAGTTGCAACAGTTTTTAATCTTGGAAATAAGAAATGAGGCAATAATGTCCCGAATGTTATAACTAAGAACATGCCACCACTCCACTTTAGACATCCTGAGGCGTCTTCTGGGGACAATGCTTTACCAATTATGTAACTCCAATGTGCTAATGAGACCAGTCGCATCAGCCATAGAAATTTTAAGAAGACTGTACTACAAAAAATTATGAATAACGTAGTTAAGAAACACATGTGTACGAATATAGTCACGTCTTGTATAGCCGTGGTGCCGCTTTTCCTTAGTTGTAAGAAAGAACATGATGTGCTCTAAAGCTGTAAAATGTGTTAGGAGATGTTTTTCAGCTCCATTTTTTTATTTCTAGTTTTTCGTAATTATTACAATTTAGCTTTACTATTGCATTTTATTTAAACAAAAATAAAACGTTGATTTTGATTGGCGGCGTGACATCCACAATGACATCCACACAGAGATAATAACCACAATTGACATCCACTACAGTTTCAGTATACTCTGTGATCCACTCCACAATCCACTCATTCCCTATGAAATAACATGACGAAGCAGACCAGAGACTTTGTATAAAATAGACATCAATGTCAGTGATAACTTTTCAGTCACTGTGGTAGTCTTTCGGATACCAGCTGAAATTAAAGTTTTTCGCTGTTTTCACGCGTTTGTTTCGTTTTTAACAGGAAGAATTTTGTTAGTTAATTATCTTCATGAAGATAATTAACTAACAAAATTCTTCCTTACAAACTGCGTGTGTGGCTATCGATTGCAAGAGTAGAATGAGCGTATTATCGGGCAATAATCAAAGGATAACTTTCCACAGGCCAGTTCGACTAGTATACTGAAATTATTGTGCATGGAATTCATTCCTTTTGCTGTCTCAAATAAAGTAATCTTAGTTCTAATACGTGGCGGAATTACAGTTCCATTTAAACTATTCTATTTAAAATAATAAACTAAGGCGTTCGGTGATAGAGCTATGACCAATGACAGTTACGTCATATACTTACGTCACAACATACGTATAACAAAAATCAAAATAGACCGCGCCGCCCGCCGCTTAGCCCTAAACCGGCAAGCCACCAATTATGGCGAATGTTTAATTGTTTTTCTATTGTGTCTGTAATTACGCCGGACGAGTGACTTTGTGCTTATGTTTTGATGATGACATGTGACAACAGTCACAAGAAAAAATGGATACTATTTGTACAGTCGTTCGAGAGCATAACAGAAACTTTCACTTTAGAAGCATGATGTAGTATTTGCGCTAGCTATTATTAAACATTTATAACTGACTTCAAAAAAGGAGGAGGTTCTCAATTCTTCGAATTCTTTTCCATTTTTTTATGTGTGATTCCGGGTTACTTAAAAATTCTTCTTTTGTTTGAAAGGATAAATATACTTTCCAGGTGGTCCCATGGTCATCAAGTCAGGATCTGATGATGGAATCCTGGAGAAACCCCTCAAATATTATATAACAATAAATACCAAAGACACCGACTTCGGAAAAGAAAGTTATTTTTCACTGTATAGTGTTTTGTTTTGGAAGTCATTTTTTTTGCTAATATGTTATTCTTTATTTCTTGTTAGGTTTGGTAGGGACCTCCTATTGCCATTAAAATCATTTATTATTTATAGCTAAAGGACATGTCATGACGATTCCAATAAGTCCAAACACGACTAGGATACAATATTTCATTTCGAAGTTCCAGTCCCTAACTTCCGGCTTTATCATCAAATCTATTCGATGGTAACACTTTCATCAGTACCATTTATTTAAAAGTATTTGTTTCATCATCGTAGGATAACTATTCGAGATATCTTATACCCGTGACACATATACAGTAAGGGAACAAAATTGCAATCCTATCTCAATGTTTATATAGTCACCTGCACGGTTCTGTGCATATAAATGTGTGCGTACACATACACTTACTCCCTTAAATTGTTATTTATCAAGAATCCTAGAGAGCGCGGTAATAATCATTTAACTTTAAGTTAGTTTGATTAGAATGAGGTATTTAATTTCATAGTCAAACATAAGTGTCCATCTGGCCTAGGGATTCACGTAGCGTAGCGTGGCATAGTGGGGTAAACTCCTAGCCCCTTTCCCTTCTCCCCCCTCCCCGCACCTTAAATCGATGGAATTTTATGGATATTTTTATTCTAACCTGAAAACTTATATCATGAATATCTCCATAACCATGGGGTTCCAAGGGGTGGGGATGGTACAAGGGGGTAGCCCTCTTCCCTCCCTCCCCCCCATATCCACCCCGCGCCATAAATCAACGGCCCATAATGTAAAGGACAATGGCAGAAGCATATTATAGCAAATATATTGCATTAATATTTCCTTTATCTAGTTATTTCAGCATGAAATGTGAAATATACTCTTTGGAAAGAGTATGTCGCATCATGGCTGGCCGATAGATGCAAACCATCGGGAAGTCAGGATGTATTTATTCCCTTAGGTTAAGACATCGTGTATGGGCAGGTCGGTGGGTACAGTCGTGCAAATGAAATAACATAAATTATTCGATACACTGGGTTTATTTAAATAGTTCACAGTTACAATCTTGCTCACTAATATTACTGATCGATACCGATTCTACAACGTCTTAGCTCTAGGGCGGTCAGTACTCAACCCTTATATTCCGTGTCCCCACCACGCAGGTCGTAAGAGAAAGCGCGCCACAGCGTAGTTGTTCTTGATTTGCCGACAGGTGGCGTGCTCGTGATTTGTTTTGACGTCCGTACTATTGACTAAACCCGACAAGTATAAATAATTATAACAAGCGACTTTGAAATGTATCAAAAGGTCGTCGTCAACAACCGTGCTATTTTTGTTTAGACTTGGATACTAGTACTTTTGCCAATCATATATTGAAAGTAAATAATTCATTTATTTCTTCTACACTACAGTATTCTTATTTACCATCAAGGAACACCTACACTTAGACATAAACTGTATTGTTAATTGATTTACTCTATTTTATTATAATAACAAATACAATATTATACACGTAATACAGTCAATACTTGTAACTTGGCAGATTAAGTTTAAAATGGCAACACTGAGCTATACTTCATAAAAGATAGCTTGATCTCTGCGACATATGTCAAACTGACGTATACATTATTGATGCTAATGTCGCAGAGATCAAGCTATCTTTTATTTATGAAGTTTATTGAAAGTTATCGAAATAATCAATTATCTTTCTTTTAAATTGATTTTTTTTAACCGTGATGAACCAGTTAATGTAATAAATAAAAAATACTTTGAAAAGATGTAAACAAATTATGGAACATCTTTCGTCTAAAAATCACTATCAGATCTTCAAATTTAAGTCAGCTAAAATGTCGCCACTGTTCAAACCCAGAACACAACACAAGTCGTTTTGATTCATAGATTTTGAACGCTATGTTTTTTTCAGTGTGGCAAGCGTTCAAATTAAACAATTTATTGGTAGAGTTTTAGAATTTAACCTTTCTTTAGAATAGCAGAAAGTACTTTACGTAATAGAAATTTCAATAATATTAAATTTTATCCAAAGTAATTTAATATACCATTTAGATATTAAATTTAGTAACAACATTTAATTATGATATTTTTTGTTAGAACCATATATTGGTAGAATTTAGAAATTTGTAATGTCACACGTCATCGTGACTTGGAGAATATTGTGCGGCCGAAGAAATAATTGTTTTGTTGAGTTTGCATCTAAAAGTGCTTTTTAGTGAATGTGTCGAAAATAAATAAGCAAAATGACTCTCACCAAAATGGAGGTGGACTCGGGAAAAGGCGAAGGATTCCGGCCTTACTATATAACAAAGATTGAAGAGCTGCAGTTGATCGTCGCCGAGAAGTCTCAAAATCTTCGCCGTTTGCAAGCGCAGCGTAATGAGCTTAACGCTAAAGTACGTATGTTGCGTGAGGAGCTCCAACTCTTGCAAGAACAGGGCTCATATGTGGGCGAGGTCGTCAAACCCATGGACAAGAAGAAAGTCCTAGTCAAGGTTCACCCTGAGGGTAAATTCGTGGTAGACTTAGACAAGAACGTCGATATCAACGATGTGACTGCGAACTGCCGCGTCGCGCTCCGCAACGAGAGCTACACACTTCATAAGATTCTTCCGAACAAAGTAGATCCTCTGGTGTCACTTATGATGGTAGAAAAGGTGCCCGATTCAACTTACGAGATGGTGGGAGGTCTAGACAAGCAGATCAAAGAGATTAAAGAGGTGATTGAGCTTCCAGTGAAACATCCCGAGCTGTTTGATGCCTTAGGTATTGCACAACCTAAGGGTGTATTGTTGTATGGACCTCCTGGTACCGGTAAGACCCTGCTAGCTCGTGCTGTAGCCCACCACACTGAGTGCACTTTCATCCGTGTCTCAGGTTCTGAGTTGGTGCAGAAATTCATTGGTGAGGGAAGCCGCATGGTCAGAGAGCTTTTCGTGATGGCCCGTGAACACGCTCCGTCTATCATATTCATGGACGAAATTGATTCTATTGGTTCATCTCGTATTGAGTCTGGTAGTGGTGGAGACTCTGAGGTACAAAGAACTATGTTGGAGTTGCTAAATCAGCTTGATGGTTTTGAAGCAACAAAGAACATCAAAGTCATCATGGCTACCAACAGGATTGATATTCTGGACCCTGCTCTGCTTAGACCTGGACGTATTGACAGGAAGATCGAGTTCCCCCCACCAAATGAGGAAGCTCGTCTTGACATCTTGAAAATTCACTCTAGGAAGATGAATTTAACCAGAGGAATCAATCTACGTAAGATTGCGGAGCTGATGCCTGGAGCATCGGGTGCCGAGGTCAAGGGTGTTTGCACAGAGGCTGGTATGTATGCTCTTCGTGAGCGCAGAGTCCACGTCACTCAGGAAGATTTTGAAATGGCTGTAGCCAAGGTAATGCAGAAGGATTCGGAGAAGAATATGTCTATAAAGAAGCTTTGGAAGTAAAAGTAATTCTTATATTTTTAACTGTATTTTATGTATTAGGAAATTAATAAGTCTTTTTTGTAATTAATCATTTGTTTTATTTTTTCACAATTTGTACTGAATATAAGAACAAAGAGATAATAGTTATGATAAATCTTTGTATGAATAAAGTTTCTTTGGCTATTCTTAAATAAAAAACCAAGTCGATAATCAACTCACATTTTATTTGATTTGTACACTTCAATAAAACAAAAACTTAATACAATCAAATCAGTAAAATTCTTAATTATGTTTCATCATAATTACATTATTATAATATCAATTTCAAATAAAAACCAGCAAATAAAAGCCAGGCTTTCTTATAGCAAGCCTATAAGTAATAAAATTAAACTTCTGTTACATTATTCTAATTCCAAATTAGAAACCTATAATTAGATTTTGATACAATTTCATATTTTATTTTTAATACTGGATTTGCCAGCAGCTTTGCCTTTGTGAAAGTCTGAAAACATCTGCAAACACACTTCCGAGATAAAAAGTATATTATATCCTAATCCAAGACAGTCTGCTTGTATGCAAAGTTTCATTAAGCCATTAGAATCTAAGTGCTGAAACCAAAGCCCTAAGAAGGAAGATGTGTAAAAGTAACAGACAAAGGAAAGGTATTAAGCTCTCATAAACTTATTTGTATTTATTGTAGTTCTCTGGTGCTCCTTATCATCTAAATCTGATTCTGTGTCAGACAAGTCTTGTTGAGGCGGGGATTCTGGGATTGTGAGCGGTAATTCATCATTTGGCTGAAATAAAAAACAAATATGTTTTTAATAAAGCTTGAGTTTATGCTGAGAGTAGTGTGTAGCGGCTTGGGATACTAGGGATTCCCGCGGCCTTTCCAGTGTTTATAGAGCGAGATTATCATTCAGCGCCATTTTGTCGATGCTTTCATTTCATTGTAAATCTATTGATTTATCTAGACTTTTAAAAGCTTATTGCACTACACTTCACGTTAAGTGCTTATTGATCTGGCAACACTGTTCCCGCGCGGTTTTTACTAAAAAGGCGCCATCAAAATTTTATTTTGCGCTGGAAATTGTTTTTCGCATTTGGCTTTTTGGCGCCTCGAGCGACCCCTCTTCTCTGCTCTACCCCAGGATACGTAGTATCTCTTAAGTAGTCTGTGACCCCAGGGTATATCAAAGTAACAGTACTACGTATGTACTGGTAAAAGTAAAAAGAAAGCCAATGCCAAATCATTTATTTAATTTTTTCTTCTTTATGGTCTGGTGACTGTTATGGGATTCAAACACAGGATTGTTTGAAGTATTCAAGTGCATGTTTTTAACCTTTTGGTACCTATTGTTTTTACATAATTCACTTTAACACGGGTAAAATTATTGAAAAATACCAAAAAATTTGGACGCGTTTTTTCAAACTTGTTCTATATAAATTAACGTGACGCTGATCTGCTGGATCAGCTTTACTTAAAAATCCCTACTATCAAGATAGTTCAACTTACATTAGGTTGCGTAGGCTTTCGGATGAATGAACCATACCAAACGTTCCTCGCGAACTGGAGAGGGTTCACGAACTCGTGCGACGAGCCGCTGTAGACAAATATAAGTTATTTTACTTTAAACACAACATATCATCACGCCTGATCTCCCGATCAGTTCAGCAGATGGGCACCTACAGTACACGGAGTATACACTCATTTCGCCAGTTATGTTTATAGGTGAACGGGCGCCTAGACGCGCCGCAGGAGCCGCAGTCATCGCATTTTCGCACGCACTGGTGAAATCCGTACACCAACAGCATTTTGATGAAATGCGGGTAGTGCTCGTGCGGCGCGGATAGGTACAGCGCGAGGCTGTATACGATTTCATATAAAAAGATTTATAAAATGCGATGACTGCGGCGCGTGCGACTCCTGCGGTGCGTCTAGGTGCGTTCACCTTAAGTCCTATAGGGGCGAGCCTATTGCCATCAACAAAGTCTAGACTCCGGGCTGCTGCTACTGAGAAAATCCAGATGGAAAAATCCAATACCACTTTACCTTGGAATCGAACCCAAGACCTCATGCTCAGTAGTACAAGAGCAACGAGGCATATTAAACCGACGAAATCCCAACACTAGGGGGACCAAAATTGTGAACTGAATCTATGGTACTCTTTTCCGTGTCGGGGTCGCAGACATCCTGTGTATTTCTTAATTAATATAGGTATGTGTAGCAAATGGAGTATTAGTATTTGCTTCGATAAATAAGTAAACACCTGTTACGATCCATATATACCTATGTAAAGATGGTAACTGGTGTCGTTCTGTATTTTCTGACTACCCCCATGGGAAAATGCGAATATGTATAAAAAAACTAGCACCTTTTTTTAAAACAGTCACTCATATTAAGTCACTCTGTAATTGGTTGACAAAAACCACGACAGCCAATCAAATTCGTACCATGACTTGAGTTGGACCGCGTGAAAGGATCACACTCTGAGGCAGAGTCGAAGCGAAGCTTGAATCTTACAATGTTAGATACATACAAAGCATATTGACCCCTATCTCCACTACGTAAAGTCGAATAGAAGCGACGCGTCAGATTTTGAAAAAAATATCCTACATCTTCTTATAATAATTGTACATATTTTCATTCTATTTTAGTTATAATATTATTTTGTAAATAATGTACTTATGTCAATAAACAAGTTTGATGTCTTTTTATATATAAAATTCTCGTGTCACAGTGTTTGTCTGCAAACTCCTCCGAAACGGCTTGACCGATTCCTATAAATAATTTTGTGCATGTTTGGTAGGTCTGAGAATCGGTCGTTAACTATTTCTTAAACCACTAGGTAGGGTAGGGTAAGTAGGATAAAAATACAATGAATTCAAAAAAATAATGTTTGGTGTTTTTGTGGCAAAACAACGTTTGCCGGGTCAGCTAGTATTTTATATTTTTTGTAGTGTAGGCTGAATTCGCGTCTTATAATAATCTTGATACGAATATGTGGAGATAGTAGTCAATATGCTTTATACGTTTTTAGACTTCTTTCTGTTCAGCGTTCGTTCTGCGTTCGTTTCTGCGTGTCAGTGGCAAATAAGAAATACTTATTTCTAACTGTGGCCACGGCTTCGCTCCCTACCTACACTACCCACCTTTTTTGTTGTTTTTAAACCTTCCCTGTATTTTGTCATGTATAAGAGATGGCGCTGTGTTCGCCAAACGTATGGGAAACGTAAAAAAAAATCCGTTAAATTTTTTGGTAATTTTTTCGTTATTCAGGACGGAGATAAATCGATCCAATAAAAAATTATGTAAATCGGTCCAGCCGTTCTCGAGTTACAAATGGTATAGGTAACCATAGATATAATATCCTTTTTTATTTCTATGGGTGTAACTAGCTCGAATTTGTTTTTTTATATAAAGATTGTTTGGCCTAGAATTCAACTACGGCAACAACATTCGGTGACGCAGTCATTATGTCTTCGCACATACAGAATCAGATGACATGCACTGCGATAGATGGGCCATGGACTGCGGAGAGATGCCGCACAAGTACTGAAGATTAGAGCAATACGAGAACGCCCACCTACGGAGGTTGTCTTTGCTGCGGCTGACCCGACTCTGTAGAGTTTTCCAGGTTGGCCACGGCGGACCATGTCAAGGTGGAAGGCTCGATGAAATACTTAGGGGGCTTGAGCTTCTTTCGCCAAAGGTCGCATCTCTCCGGGGTGGCGATGCCATCAGATAGACAATTTTAGACTGACGCGTCGCTTTAATTCGACTCTCTCGAAGAAGTAGGGTACGTTGTCATGGCCTGGAAACAGACATACTTGCCTGGCTGTGTTCATCTGAACTGTAGGATCTGCAGGAAAGGGCTCATCATCTACCGTCGAGTTCTGGAACCGGACCCTGGAAAAATAAGAATTACCTAAGTACTTAATAAAATAATAAAACCGTCAAGCTTGTTATAATAGGAAAAATGAGGGAATTTCAAAGAAAAATCAGATTAATCATTTGTTAGTAAAATATACGTAATAATAAACATTACCACCAAATTTAAAGGTCATAGGCCAATGGGAAGTTACAAATTCTTGTGTATTTTTTTTAAAAAGCTGATTTTGGTATATTTCAAATGTATATTTGGTGGCTGCTCATTCCTTTGTTTGACAATATAAAAAAAAAAACAGTATTTATCTACTTAACGAGCTCTAAACAACGATACCCCACTCGATGGAGTAAGTACTCTTGAGTATTATTGTTTTGTGAGTAAGTCAAATATTTATTTCGGGCACTCCATTTGCTCTATGGGGGGGGCACCTATTTGAATATTGTAGGTAGTTCCAACCGCTTGGCTGTAAAACAGACAGTGTGACAGACAGACAGACACGGGAGTAACAACAGTAGGCCCGTTTGGATCCTTCGGGTACGAAACCCCTACGAAAACGATTGAAAATGTTGAGATGGCGTGTATATATTTATATACCTAATTGGTAGCCCATCCTTCGGAAACCGCATTTGTCATTCCAACCAAACGTGTATGAAAAGTTTTAGCTCAATCGTAAAGGGAAAAATGTTTTATAATTCATTTGAAAGATTTGACCCTCACATACTAACTAACAAGTCAATTTAAATCTTCTACTTAGCGTATCGATGGCAAATACAGCTTTTATATATTATGTTTGAATCAGTATTCAGTAATTAAATAAAACCTTGTAGAATAACTCACTCAGTATAATTAGACGCCCTCATCTTTTTTTTTGGCAGGTAAACGAAGTGGTAATACACGAACACACAGATGTAGAGCGCGGCTAGTGCCACCACCCCCATGATGATGGTGAATGATACGCTGTGGGCCGTCGCAATCTCCTCGTCCGACCAGCCGTTGAACAGAGGTTGCTGGGGATGGTAAACATAGCAATAATACACGAATAGGCGGAGGCAGATCACCACCACCAACACATAATGGTGAATGATACACTGTGGGCCGTCTGCAGCTCTTCGTTCGACCAGCCGATGAAGGGAGGCCGCTGGGGAGGGTAGACAAAGCAATAATATAGGAGCAAACAGGTAGATTACTACCAGCAGATGTTTGGGTGAGACGCCGTGGGCCGCCGCCAGCTCCTAGTACGACCAGCCGTTGAAGTGAGGCCTCGACATTCATTTAGTGTAATAAATCTATACTAATATTATAAAGAGGTAAAGTTTGTGACGTTGTAGAGGGTAATCTCTGGATCTTCTGAACCGATTTTGAAAATTCTTTCACCAATAGAAAGCTACATTAATCCTGAGTGCCATAGTCAATAATTTATTTGGGGATCCTTATGAAAATTGCAATAATGTAACTCAAAGTTGCAAAATGTTGTCTATAAAATTCATTCTTTGGCGTGCGCTGAGAAAACTATTGATGAGACATAACAATTATGTACTACATGATTAAAGTACTCATAATTACCTACAAAAAAGTCTGCAAGAAAATATATCTAACTATCATAGTTAGGTCACAAAAGCAGCTTTTATATTCTAAATTTTAATTAGATCGCCAGTAGAACCAAAACATTCGTGTTGTAGTATAATTCTTATTCAAATAAATAGTTTAACAATTTAGTAAATTAATTAATATATTTAATTTATACCAGAGTAGAGCAGGTAGGGTTGGGTAGGTAGGGTAGAGAAGGTAGGGTAGGTAGGTAGCCTGTTGACGGGAGCAAAGCCGTGGAAGTCAACTAGTAATTTCATAAATTTAACATAAAAACATCACGTTTTTTTTCTCAGCGTCTACGGGATCAGAATCTAGACTGCTACTGCTTGCTGCTGAGAATATCCTGTAGGAAAACCTACCTTGCCCAACTCGGGCATTGTCCTCAGAATTAAATTTACTTGGCGCATTTTTGACCACCAGAGAGAGGCAAATGAAAGTTTAAAGAGCCAGTTTAATAGGTAGATGTTTTAACAATAAGTAGGTAGATGTTTTAACTTGTCTTTTAAAATTATCATCCCGTGCGTGGGAATAAAAGTCTCTCAAGACGGGGTTAATCTTTTCGCATTTTAGCCTCTTATTTGCTAGCCACAACAAATATTAACATATACCAATACAGGGCTAAAAAAGGTATCAATACTCACGTCCTTCTTATCCAAAGTCGGACATACCCCGTCCTTCATCAGCGACCCGTCTTCGCACAAACATTTGGGGCCATCTTCCTCCAATGCACAAACATTGTCACAAGAGATTCCTTCACAAAGGTTCACCAAGTCATCTCTTTGGACGCTCTCGTGGCGTATGACGAACGCGTTGGCGTCGAATACTCGGTAGATGTAAGTCTCGCAGTGTTTGGGGCCGAACATAAGGCAGCGGCTGAGACGGAAGGAATTGGCCACTTGGTAGTAGATGTAGTCTTCGAAGATGGCGAGGCCGTGTGGGGCTTCTAGCTGAGGATCTTCGGCTAGGATCTTCTTGCTGTAATGAACATTTTTTTATGAAAGTAATGTGATATTGTGGTTGTAGAAAAGCCTAGGTAAGTTTGGTTGATATCACAGTATTAGGACCTAGTATTTGCAAGCAATCAAGTTTAAGTACCAGCAGGTTGAGTTTGAGGCTTATGTCCAGCTGTGAACGTCTTTGATGAAGTTTTAGGTATTTATTATCTTTCCGTTCTTGCATCCTACATTATTTTTAATCTTCTTAAAAAAAAATAACCAAAAAAATATACCTACTGACTTCCAAATCAAAACACTACAAAGTGAAAAATAACGTTATTTTCGGCAGTCGGTGTCAAAAACAAAAAAATAGGATCAAAGACACCGAATTCCAAAAAGAAAGTTATTTTTCGCTTTGTATATTTTGTTTTGGAAGTCAGTTTTTTTTTGTTGTTAAATTGTTGTTTTTAATTTTCTCTTTTTAGTTTGGTAAATTAAACTACATGAAAATCATTTACAGCCAGAGAGCTTCTCATCACTATTCTAACAAGCCTAAACACGACTAGGATACATTAACTATTCGAAATATCTTATACCCAAAACATATTTATCGTTGAGAAGTTCCAGTGGACATCTGTGGTCTTCTTCATCAGTTCCACTTCACCAAATGATGCTTTCTGAACGCAAATGCTTGCAATGTTGATGAAAATATCAAAATTGCTATTATGTATGACTAAAATTTGAAGTTAGGATCTGATGGAAATTGAGGGCACTCCGCCGCTCAATTTCCATCAGATCCTAACTTGGTAACAATAGCAACACCTCGACAGAGAGAAGTCATTGACAGAGTAATCGGTGAACATGCATAAAAAAAATACAAACCTGGTAACAATAGCAACACCTCGACAGAGAGAAGTCATTGACAGAGTAATCGGTGAACATGCATAAAAAAAATACAAACCTGGTAACAATAGCAACACCTCGACAGAGAGAAGTCATTGACAGAGTAATCGGTGAACATGCATAAAAAAAATACAAACCTGGTAACAATAGCAACACCTCGACAGAGAGAAGTCATTGACAGAGTAATCGGTGAACATGCATAAAAAAAATACAAACCTGGTAACAATAGCAACACCTCGACAGAGAGAAGTCATTGACAGAGTAATCGGTGAACATGCATAAAAAAAATACAAACCTACAGTGGAACTAAAACCTCCTCCTCTTTGGAAAGTTGGTTAAAAAAACCGAGAAAAAAGATACAGGGGCGAGCGAAGCGTGCTCGAAAATTAACGTCCAGTTCTGATGTTCTTTTTTTTCAATTTACAAGGGTTAACTTCCAGTCCTAACCGGATGCAGATGAATACCAGTACTTTTCATGGAGCGACTGTCTCCCCAACCCAGTCACTGGCTCACAGTGCACAGTAGCAAAATACCTGGCTCTCCACCTCATAGTCCATCCTGAGAATATGCGCGGGCCCGGTCTCTGCCACATACAGCTTCCTCTTGAAGGAGTGCTCGGCGAGACCGGTGCAGTTGTAAAGATAGCTGACTAAATGTATAAACTGTACAATACTCACCGGCTTCCTCTTGAAGGAGTCCTCGGCGAACTTGGTGGAGTTGTAGAGCTAGCCGACTTAATATATAAACTGTAGAATACTCACTGACTCTCCCCCTCATAATCCATCCTGATGATATGCGCAGGGCCGGTCTCTGCCACATACAGCTTCCTCTTGAAGGAGTCCACGGCGAGCCCGGTGCAGTTGTGCACAGTCGTCAGGTCCGTCATTTGTCTGCCGGCCAGGGTGGCTGACCAGACTACTGACTCCAGGTTGCGGGTCACGCAGTAAAACATTCGCGCTGAACTTGGGTCTACGACTAGGGCTGTTATCTGGGAAATGGATAGATGTTTTTGATGAATCGTTTCATAGGACTAGAAATAAAACATCACGGATTTACAGCGGTATTTCCAAAAGATTTAAACAGTAGTGTTCAGTGCACCTATTGTTATACCATGTGGGGAGACTATTATCGTTAACCATCGTTATCAATAGGCTCGCGCTTGACCACTATCTCACCTGATGGTAAGCGATGATGTGCTCGACGGTGAAGCATGCTTGCCTAGAAGTAACCTATTCACTCTTGACTTAAAGACCCCTAGAATGTAGCGGTTGTTGTGTGATTGTATTGTTGAAGTTAGTTTGCTGCCGAGATATTCCTGATGGGGAAATACAATCTTGTTCCAGGGATTAATCGGAACCGGAACCATCCAATCAGTAGTCGCTTTTACGACCATCCAAAGAGGCAGCTGGGTAGGTCTAATTTCGAGAAAGAGGTCAACCGTAGAATCCGACTCGGCTGGGCGGCGTTCGGGAAGTTGTGCGGTATATTCTCGTCCAATTTACCACAGCGTATCAAAACAAAAGTCTCAGTGTGTGTTGCCAGTGATCACCTATTGGACCTAATCCGAAAGCTTAAAGTCACACAAAGGGCAATGGAGAGGGCTATACTCGGAGTTTATCGCATCAGAAATGAGGATATCTGCGAGAGAACCAAAGTTGCCGATATAGCCCGGAGAATTGCGAAACTTAAGTGGCAGTGGGCAGGGACATTGCTCGCAGAACGGATGGGGCCGGTGAGTTCTGAAGTGGCGACCGCGATCTGGAAGACGATGCGTTGGAAGGCCTCCCATTAGGTGAACCGATGATCTGCAGCCTTATTGCGTAAATGAATTCGCCAAGGTAAAGGGCAAAGAATAGAACAATTGACCAAAGACGAAAGACGCGATGTGGATTTCCGTCTATGTGATTGCAGATTTTTTATACTCTTTGCACCTTGGCTTGCCGAACTCACTTCAGCAATAAGGCTGGTAGTTAAGGTTGTGGGCATCCGCTGGATGCGAGACGCACGGGATCGGTCAATGTGGCGACGCCTGAGGGAGGCCTATGTCCAGCAGTGGACATCTTTCAGCTGAAATGATGATGATGAAGGAAGCGGTTTTCTTATTCTTTTTTAACGGCGCATTTTGCATATCAACATATTACATGCAAATGTTTAAATATCATCACTGTTATGACAAGACGTCCTTAATAGGATTTTGTTGAAACCCCGTTTAGTAAGAATATATTCATAAGATACATTGGTAGACCTATAACCACATACCTTAGCATCAGTAGGTAGTTTCTGCAGGGCAGCACATCGCCTCCGTACGACGTGACACACTCGTATGCGACTGTTGTTGGGCGTCGTGTCCACGAAGTATACGTTGCCTGTCACCCAGTCTACTGCCACCTGGAAAGTTAATTTTATTTAGATAATAGACCACTAGAATAGAATAGAATACTCTTTATTATGTACACCATAAAAGTTACAGAAAGTATAGAAGAAGTAAACATTACACTGGGTGACACAATGGGCGGCCTTATCGCTAAAAGCGATCTTTTCAAGACAATCTTTGGATGGATTTTAAAAATGAAAGGAAAAACAGTACTGTAGGTAGTCTTTGGTGTACTATTTATATATAAATAAATACATATACATATATATTATATAGACAAATATATACAGTAATAAGTATGGAACAAAAACAGAGAAATCAAGAAAAACAACTATTAAAGAGAGAGGTAGTGATTCTTTACCATAGTTTTAAAAATGGGCAGAGATTGAGCACGCCTTATTGACACGGGCAAAGCATTCCACAACCGCACCGCTTGAACCGTAAAAGATTTGTCATAAAAGCTGGTGGAATGCATCGGCATCTCTAGTCTCAAGTTTTCCGATGACCTCAGATATCTATTATGTGTGTCATGAAGGAATTTGAAACGTTCTTTGAGATAAGAGGGGGTTGTAGGATTGTATAGAATACTGTAAAGAAGAAATAAAATATGAGAATCCCGGCGAAGACGTATGGGAAGCCACTTGAGCTTTGTCCGAAATTCAGAAATGTGATCATATTTGCGCAGGCCAAATATAAATCTTATGCAAAGGTTTTGAAGACGCTCAAGTTTAACTAGTTGTGCCTGGGTGAGATCGAGATAACTGACATCAGCATAGTCAAGGATAGGAAGCAGAAGGGACAGTGCCAGCGCAATTTTAGTGGCAGTGGGAAGAAAGTTTCGCAATCGTCTAAGGGACCTGGCAGATGCAAAAATTTTGCGGCTTACGTCCTGAAGCTGCGGACCCCAAGACGATACCCCAAGGTACTTAACCTTCTCACATATTGGAATAGTAGTTCCGTTAAATTGTACCAGAGGAAGTTGTGTCCACGGCGGAGATCCAAGAAAGACCTTCGTGCCAGAGACCAATATCTGCGGAGGGATACTGCCATCGCCGCGGGCGATATACTATACACATGTTCACATCATGTATGGGTTATTATTTTTTATTATTGTTGTTTTTCTGTTTTTACTTATCACGTGTCTCACAAATAAATAAACCTACTTTCTTTCTTTTATTCATTCTTTCTTTCTTTTTGTTCTCTTTCTTTCTTTATATTATGCGATAACATAGGTCCACTCTCTTTTCCCTCTCTCATAGTCCGATGGGACAATCCGACACGACCGAAGAGAGATCAGGCGTAGAACTAATGGCTTAACTTGCTTTCCGAGACACAGGGGTATAACTGCGAACTTCTAAACTCCGGGTTACAACGGAGAAACTTCCCGTAGCAACGTAGAATTTCCCCTACTTTGCCCGACACGGGCATCGAACCCAGGATCTCATGGTTTCAAATTTCGGTGTGATGCGTTTTTCATCAATTGTTAGCCTAATAAATGATCAAATAATTTGGAGATTAAATTATTTGACCATTAGTTGAGCTAAACATTGATGATTGCAATTTATTCTACACAGCGTAGACACAAACTCCGTTTCTGGATTATCGCTATGCTGTTCTTTATTTTTGATATTAACGTGATATAAAGTTTTTTTTCTTTCAGTTACCTGTGGATAGTCCGTCAACAAGTCGTCTGTACTATTGATTTCATATATGGTACCTTACGATATAAGAGTAGATAAAACAAGTAGGGATCGAGGGAATACCCTCGATCCGGGTGAGACTGTAGATCCCAAACTACTTAGAAGAATTTACCGAATTTATGATCTATGTATACTTTAGCTGAGGGTTACTAATATTACAAAAATATTATTCATTATAAAATCTTTTTTTAAAACAAGCATTGTCATCCAAACTTAACGTGTATGCAAAATTTCATCTTAATAGGTGAACGATAACTGCTTTAGAATTCAGTTGCAAGATTTGACCCGAACACTCTTACATACATACATTGCAAGTTAAATATATGCTTGTAAAAAACACAAAACAATACAGCAACAGCAACCACAGACAGTAACTATTACTCCACTCGACCTACCGCAGTTCACTGCCGAAGTTAGACCCCTCCCAAGTCGTACTGTAACACCCATCGAAGTGGACAATCAATAGAGTGTTATAGTACACGTGGGAGAATGTCTCAGTTTATTCCAGCTGCTTTTTTAAGGAAATCTAAGACAGAAATAAACACAACAACAAACAAAATCCAACAACAGAAAGATAGGAAATAATTGGAATACTCAGTAAACAGGAAAAATATTATTAAAGCCCTCTTCCTCTCTCCTACTTATTTCAAAGTTTGCTGTGCCCAACAGGGTCCATAAATTGTAGCTATTTATTTTTTCTTACCACCTGTATTGGTACATTATGGATACAATAAAAATGGAAAATTAATTTAATTTGAGGTTAGATTTGATTTGAAGTTTGATTTGAAATTTGATTTTATTAGAGATATGATTTGATTTGAGATTTGGCAACAATCTGTTCCACAATATACTTGCCGATTCACGTTCTTCACATCCATCGTTCCTTTGAGAGACTAGAGTATCTAAGGCTCCAGACGAGTGCCATACTATCTTCGATAGCGTCGCTTTAATTATGAGTAAAAAGTCAAAAACTTATAGGAATGCCAAGCATGACTATCGACATAATATCGCACGATCAATCCCTTTCATTTTGGTATTTCGACCATCATCGCCATCGCTGACAGTATGGCACTTTGTCTTGAGTCAATGGTTTGCCCTCTAGCACTAGAGGCTGCTAGAACTATTTAAAGAAAGAAAGAAATGAAAAGAAAAGAAAAGGAAGAAAAGAAAAGGAAAGAAAAGAAGAGAAAAAGAAAATTAAATTTATTTAGCACAAACTTAGGAATCTCCGCCCAGTTAGGTATATTAGTTAGTATTGTGAGAACCTTACCCGTGTTGGTTTGCCGATGTTAGTGACGATTATCGCGTTCTGAGTGTTGTTCACTTCTATCAGCTTGCCGGCTTCTGATGATGTCACGTATAGATTCTTTTCCCTGCAGAATAAGCATAGAATAAGTGGCTAGTACATTCAGTAGTAGATAGATATCATACCCATACCTCACTTTCCAGTATCATTAGAGGCATCCTATGTAGTTATTTATTATCCCTCGACGGAAAAAGAGAGGTGTTATAAGTTTGGCGTGTGTACTTATGTATTTGTGTATCTGTCTGTGGCATCATAGCTCCTAAACGGATGAACCGATCACGTTTTAGTTTTTTTTTTGAATGGTGACTTTATCGAAACTGCTATGTTAAATGAAATTCGGTTCGGCCGTTCAAAAGTTATGGGCCGTTTTACTATTTGAATCGGGGCATTTTCACAAGATACCGTGTCATAATTACATGTTTGATAGATTGTTGATCGAAGCGTGTCTATTTCTAGATAAATTATGTAGTATAAAAAATATGAAAAAAAAACAAATTGTCGGTGGTTCAGGAAACTTTTCAGTTTTACTTGTTTTTTACTATTCCGAATTGTAATAAGAATACAAAGTACACAAACACAGCAACGGAAAAGGACATATTTCAAATTCGTCAAATTGTGTAATGGAGTAACATATTAATACTCCAAAACACGCATCGCATAAAGTGCCAACCACTCCGGAATGTCTAAGACTCATCACAGAGGAACTCATCATCATCTTCCTTGCTATTTTCCCAAGAATGTCAGAACTACTTCAAGTCAAATCGGGTCCAGAGTGACTGCCCATCGAACCCCAACTATCCAGTTACTGGGTATCGCGATTCTCCAGAAGACCTGATATCTCTTTAACAACGAATACTAACCTGACATTATAGTCCATGTCGGTGATAGCCGGCGCATCCGCGGCAGTGTACTCGACGGCGCCGTACCCGTCGGCTGATATGGAGCGGACCGTATTGCCCGAAACGTACAGCACCGACATATTGCCACGCGTCGCCTTACACGAGCGCCGATCTGACCTGGGGATGAAAAAAGGTATTTTATACTACACCTGCTCGGAAAGTACCTTGATACTTTATCAAATTTACGGTAGAAAGTACGTCATTGCATATCGAACAAATATGCGGCGAGAAAACGCATCTGAGCGGGAGAGAAAAGTGTATGAAAATCCATTTCTTACGTGGTTTTTCTTTTTTAATTTTGGGTAAGACTATGCGCTGGTAACCTAAATATCAAAAGCCAAAAAGTTTTTACAGTGAGTTTTTATCTTCAAGTTCGCAAAATGACACTGGACACTAGCTGTGTGTTGGATGGTGTCAAACAATTTGATAAAAGAACATGTGAAAATTGCAGACGCCATTGGCGCCATTTTCAATTTGTGTGTTGTTTGAGGATTCAGTTTTCGTAGAAAAGTAAAATAAAACTATCAAAATGATAAGTAGTGATAGTGATGATGAAGATTTTTTAACTCCGCCGCAGTTGAAGGAAACAGCAAAAATACTGATTGATAACCTTTTACCACAGAAATCAATTAAAAAATATAATAAAACTTATGACGATTTTTTGCAATGGAAAAGTGAAAAAAATGCGGCATCTTTTTCTGAAACTGTTTTGCTAGCTTATTTCAGTGAAAAAGCGCAAAAATACAAACCAAGTACGTTATGACAAGAAACGACATAAATATTCAAGAATACAAAAAAACTTACAGCATTTCTGAAAAGAAAGTCGGAGGGATTCCGTAGTAAGAAATCAAAAGTGCTTACTACAAAGGATGTTTATTCCTTTTTGCAGAATGCTCCAGATGACAAATATTTGTTGATGAAGGTAAGTTTATGAACAAAATGCACTGGTTTATGATTTATTACGTACCTATTTATGAGTAGAAATCTACTAGGTTTTCATGATTGATATTTTTGTTTACAGGTTATTTTGATTTTAGGAGTAAATGGGGCCTGTCGTTCGCAAGAACTTGTGGATATGACAACAGACGATATCGAAATCCTCGAAAATGGAATAATCGTCAATATTCCTAAAACAAAAACCAAAATTCAGCGATCATTTGTTATATCGGGCTTATTTTATGAGATAGTGAAGAAATATAACGAAATTCGCCCCAGTGACCCCAAAACCAATCGGTTTTTACTACAATATAAAAACAAAAAATGTACGAAACAAGTAATTGGGAAAAACAAAATAAGTACTGTGCCAAGAGAAATAGCTTCCTACCTTAATTTACTCAATCCACTAGAATACACTGGCCACTGCTTTCGCAGAACTTCAGCGACTATTCTTGCCGATACTGGTGCTGATTTAACCACAATAAAACGTCACGGTGGTTGGAAATCGTCCGCTGTTGCAGAAAGCTACATAGAGAATTCCGTAGAAAACAAAACACGAATAAATAACCAAATATCGGGATCGATTAATGTGCATCAAGACTCATCTCCTCAACCATCAACGAGCGCGGCGATGCCAGATGCCCCTCAGCAGCCAGTTGCCCCTTTGGCACCACAGCCTTCTACGAGCGCAGTGCCAACAGCACAGCCAGTTATTCCTCCTACATTGTCGCAAACATCTCAAACAAACATTAATGGAAAAAGTGTTACATTAAGCTTCACTAACTGCAACAATTTCAATATAAATTTCAATTAGTAAAGATTTAGTTTTTTATTTTCCTCGTAGGTGTAGTATAAAGCACTATGTATCACTCGAGAGAAAGTGCGATTCCCGATCTCGGGTGTTTTAAAGCCCTCGCCTACGGCTCGGGCTTCAAACGACACCCTCGACGGTAATCGGTCACTTTCTCCTCTCGGTGAACAATGTACTATTCTTTCCTTCTTTCCTTCTTTCCTTCTTTCCTTCTTTCCTTCTTTCCTTCTTTCCTTCTTTCCTTCTTTCCTTCTTTCCTTCTTTCCTTCTTTCCTTCTTTCCTTCTTTCCTTCTTTCCTTTTTCCCTTTCTTTCTTTCTTTTCTTTCTTTTTATTTCTTTCCATTACTTTCTTTTACTAGACAAACGAGACTGTATTTTTGATATAAAACTCAAGAACTTCAATAACTAACATATTTAATTTATCAGGTAAGTAAATAAGTTGTTTCTTACTTGTGCAGAGCATAACCATGATGACAAGTACACAGGAAAGACCCCGGCACATTGATGCATCCTTGCAAGCAGACTGCCTGGGTACACTCGTCGATATCCTCGCAGAAGGTCTTGTCTGCTGACAGACGATACGGAAGCAATAAGGAAGTACCATCTTACCTGCGCAGAGCATATCCATGATGACAAGTACACAGGAAAGACCCCGGCACATTGATGCATCCTTGCGAGCAGACTTCCTGGGTACACTCGTCGATATCCTCGCAGGAGGTCTTGTCTGCTGACAGCCGGTAGCCGAAGCGGCAGAGACAGCGCGGGCCTACCGGGGTGGGCTGGCACATGACTGAGCAGTTGCTATTGGAGCACGCGGTTTCTGAGGAGATGGACACTTTAAATTAACACAATTTATCTAAAAGGGAATAAGCAGTAAATTATTTTCTTTCAAGCTCGTTGCCTCGCCTTTATGTCAGTGTTCTACATCTGACTGCGAATATGTACAATCTGCACATCATATCTTATGGGAGTTTATTCTTTGGCAGAATGAACGCAATATTATGTTGAATAATGTACAGGCTGCATCAGGAGTTGTTTACTTTACGGACCTTGTAAAAACTAGAATAAATTGCCTTGCGATCAAGCGTTTTTGCCATACCTATTATTGGAATCAAATATAACAAACAGCTCACAATGTCAGGACCCATTAATATAAATGATATTTTTTATCCGTGGTGCTAGGCAACTGGGCTTTGGGTCGTTTACAACTGGCCCAATTGTAAACGACCCTTTGTGCCTATTGGCCTTGTTTGTTCTGTCTCCTGCTGTATGGAGGGAAGTGGAAATTTGTATTTTCCCTTTGCCCTCCGTTATTATTTTCCGATTAATTTCGTTACGGGATCCAAGACAGTTAAATTCATTCTCCTTTATTGCCTCGGCGATTTTCTGGTGGTAGCCACTGTTGATTCTGGCTTTCAGGAGTTGAAATGGTTTGAGAATAGTGCGGTGGGTTTGTCCAAAAAAAGCCAATCAGCCTGATACAGTGGGGCTTGATTGAATCGAGACGCTCGCAATGATTATTGATATAACGATGTTGATATGACGGCACCTCGTGAATATCGAGACGAATAAGCAAATGAAGTATCTTGACTTCGCTCCCGAGGTTGTAGATGTGGACTCAGCAATCATTGTACCGATAGTCGTATTGACCAACACAAAGCAGGCTCCCGTTAGGCAGCTGGAAAGCGGTACTTCTGGACACCACTCGTACCGTTAGGAAGTTCATCTCGCTGGAACCGACACGAGGAACTATCTTCATGATAAAAATATCTTTTGGTGACAAACAAATAACAACGTTATCTACTTACCACAGAGTCCCTTCTCGTCCGAATCGTCTGCGCAGTCCGTCCTCTTGTCACACACCTGCTTCCACTCGATGCACTGTCCATTCCGGCAGATGTAGCCGTCTTCGCATTCGGCAACGGGATGGATTAGCGGGTAGAGGGGAGAGGTTTTGTTCACTAAAAGAAAGTAAAGTAGATAAGTTAATTCATCATTATCCATCATTCTTGTTTCCCATCCAATTCTCCCATCGCAGGTCTACTGGAAGACATTTTTTTTTAAATAAGCACCACATTTGTGCTCTCAGCCACCAACGGAGAGATGTCGGCAAGTTTTGCTGAACTTTAAAGATCGACCCATGCACCTGTTATTATTTAGCCACAAGCTCCAGACGAAGTGGAATAATACTTACCTAATGGTTAGTTCACCGCGAACCGGGAGACGCAAAGTAGGAAGGCCTCCCTCTAGGTGGACCGATGACCTGGTCAAGACTGTGGGAATCCGGTGGCTGCGAGACTCACAGGGCCGATCAGTGTGGCGAAGCTTGGGGTCGGCCTATATCCAGCAGTGGACGTCTTTCGGCTGAAGTGATGATGATGCTTAGCTTACCCGTGACACAGGCATCATAGGTTTCGTCAGAGCCATCGGAGCAGTCTTCCTTTCCATTGCACACTTTGCGCATGGAGATGCACACGTTGATCTGTTGCTTGCACGGAAACATGCCGAGAGGGCTGCAGCGATATTCGCAGCCGTGCTCGTCTGTCCCGCCTGGGCAATCGATCCTCATGTTGCATCTAGAGAAGAGTTCAATAAGGGCACATATAATATATTACTTGCATACAGGTGCCTCATCCCATACAAAGAAACCATGCCGACGTAACTAACATTTTTTGACGGACTATTTGTTTCTTAGCGCTGGGACTCGTATAAGGGCTTTGGGCATGAAACAGTATGGGGAAGCCTCTAAACCCCATGGGCAACAAAAAAGAAACAGCAAGCTGTATTCATTAGGGCCACATATTTGACAAAACCGTCACCCAAAACTAATGTTAAAGTGCGCTTACACGGGCTACTGAAATTGGGCAATTCTTGGCAATTTCTTTACAATTTTTTTTTTGTTTTGTTGATAGGCTCGAGATTAACCACTAAGCGATGATGTGGTTGACGGTGAAGCACGCTTGCCTAGCAGTAACCTATTCACTCTTGACTTTAGACCCTCAGGTTGCAGCTATCAGGAAATATATAATATAAATATAAATTTGCAAACGCGGTAGCCCCCATTGGCAAATCGTCAAAAACGTGCAGGATTGCTCAGCGCTATCGAAATGTCACGTGATCAATCCCTTATATTTTGGCATATCGACCGTGGTCATCGTAGAATGACACTTGTCTAAAGACTGAAGATGTTTTTTCTTTTCAGTTACACGGTCGGGTTTCTTTATTTTCTTAATTTATTATAGCCTGTCCAACCGATTTTGACTTCTACTGCGTTGATGACAATAAAAAATGGCATCTTTAGTAAACGGGAGAATCACCCTCTTGGCATAAAATTTTATGGCATAATATTGTTTGGCATAATGTTTTCGAATAACTTTTATTATCGTAATAATACAGTGGCATAAACATAATCATCGTCAGTCTTTTAATGTTCCCACTGCTGGGACACAGCACTGGGCCGTAATCCACCGCGGTGGCCCAGTGCTTGTTCGTGGATGACACATGTTTTCGAATTTTGTTTCTAGGAAATACCGGTTTCCTCACGATGCTTTCAATCACCGTTATAAGAGCAGTGGTGATGAAATTATTGTTTATACAAAGTAAAGTGCCTGGGTTCAAACTCACGACCTACAACTTGTAAGGAATGGCCGCTACCACTGGGCCACCATTGCTCTCTAATAATAATACTTTGGCATAATGCAAAGGTTAGAATAACTGTCATTTGCTGTAATTTGTTTTGGCATAATTTGGAATTGCATAAATCTTAAGGCATAATATTTTACGAAAATAAAAAAAAATGTTTTTATGTACCTACTTAATTTTTTATTATAATTTGAAAATTATTCTATTGGACTAGGTTAAGAAACGGCGGGGGTGGCCCTTGGGCCAGCCTTGATACGCCAAAATGTTTTATTTTTATATGAGTTATATCGTAAATAAAATTATGCCTTTTTAACGTATAAAATTATTATGCCAACAGTATTTATGGCCAACAAATTATGCCTATTAATATTAGTGCGTAATGATCATTATGATTAATTTCATTCATCATAGTGACCCCATCACCAACAAGTAAGGACATCACGATAGTTATATAAGCAGTTCTAACCGAGCCGTGTGCGGCAAACAAATGCTAGTGTTGAGTTCGCAAGTGTATTCCCTCGGTGAACATCTTGGGGTTATATCCTGTGAAGATATGGATGAGGAAGAAAAATATTATCATCATAGAAGCACATTAAATAAATAGCAAGGTATTAAAATAGAGGCGGAACTGATAGGGTATTTGAACAAGCATATTCAGGGTGAAAAGTTGCCCTAAATCAGTCGACTTACAACAAAACTAAATCGAAGTTTTAAAAATCGACTATTTAGAGAAAACCCAAAGCCAAAGCTTTCTTTAGATTTGCCTATGTCATTTGGCGTCAAACCGCACTCGATGAAATGAAAATATAAGCTTGCGTTAAGTGTCCTTTTTGGAAATCAGAAAGTGGAACCCTGACCAAAGAGCTCCTATCTGAAAATTTTGTAATACTCACAGCAAGCCACACCTACTCAGATATCAACTTTTTTCCCTTAATGAACTTGCTCTAAAACCCAGCCTTCTATAATGAAATATGGCTTTTTTTCGAAGAAAATATACAAGAGACCAAATCATCATGAACATTTATGACTCCCATTAAAGTCCAAAAAAGTTAGGGTGTGCGTAAACTTACTTTGTACACAAAATCAGGCTCTTCTTCGCAGTCGTCCTCATCGGAGAAATCCAGGCAGTCCTGACGGTGGTCACATCTTCGTCTCAATTCTATGCACTCTCTATTCCGGCACTGATAAAAGCCGGGCTTGCACGTCGTGTTCACTGCAAAGGTTTGGACCGTGAAGGTTTATATAGGCTTTCTGTTGCAAGGTTCTAATGACCTGAAAACTTCATTATGTAATGGACTTAAGTCTACAGCCTATTTTTAACCCCCGACGGAAAAAGAAAGGTGTTATAAGTTTGATGTGTGTATGTTCTGTCGGCTAGAAAATGAAACCTCCGTTGCTATTGGATGCTAGTTTATTACTCAGTAAAGAACACAACTTAACCGTGCAGGCACGCACGCTTAGATACATACACCTCAGTGTTCCTGTGTATTTGTGTATTTATGTATCTGTCTGTGGCATCATAGCACCTAAACGGATGAACCGACTTTGATTTCGTATTTTTTTAATTATTGGTGTTTTACTGTTGGAATCGGGCTGCTCCTGCAAGATGTCGTGTCATAATTAAGTGTTCAATAGATTGTCGATCAAAGCCTGTCTACTAATAGATAAAATATGTAGTATGAAATAAAAATAAGTCGGGGGTTTTAAACATTTCATTTTTTTTTGTCTTTACTATTAATGACGTTGTAAACAAAAATGACGTGATGAAATGTTAATTTAATAATTTTGTTTTTGGAACGGCGCCCCTTAAGCCGGCTTACAGTAGAAGTTGCTTAGAAAAAATCATCACGTCACGAAAAAGCGTTATGCGAGATGTTCGGTTACGTCCGGCGAAGTCTGGATATTATCGTCAAGCGCTTGCAGCCATACTTGCTTACTTCATGTTTTAATTAATCCGACTTTTGTTTGACGGTTGAAGAAAAGGCATGAGGAACTTCGTTCCTGACGGGAGTCCCTCAACCGCCCACGTTTTTTTAAATTGGCAATCAACACTATAGAATTTGCTCAACTTTTGTGTGTATCAAAATAGGTTTCCATATTTAATTAGAATAAGTAAGTGTTAAATGTAACAAAATGTTTTCATTCAAAACTGATTTTGTTTCAATGATTTCTTTCAAAGGTCAAGACGTTTCACAAAAATAGTAGTTTATACCATTCCCCCTCTAGAAAGCACTTTTAATCACGTTTTGGTGTTTGAATTTAGAACACGCCAATATATTCGACCTCCATCTTAATGCTATATGTGCTCTTTGTGCTAAGAAAACTCGATATACAAAGTCATTGAACATGAGTTTGTTCATGTTAACGACAAAACTCCGTTGAAGCTTACAATAAAGCTACCACCATTTTACTGGGGCCTAACTAGGACATTGTACTAAAAACTAAAGGAAATAAAACTTCTAAACGTGGCACTGGCTGAATGCACAAACCGTGCGAAGACAAAAAAAAAAGAAAAAGAAAATACTGTTTTATGTTCTTTGCTGTAATTTTTATTGATCTAACCTTCCTTTTTATCATTAAATGTCTATATTCGCTTAAATCTTTCTTTTTCTCGTAGGCATGGTATAAAGTATAGTATGCAACTCTTGAATAAAACAAATTTATATCAAGGGCCATGAATCACTCGCGTGGGCTCAGGATTCTAACACTTGAATCACTCGCTATGCTCCTGATTCAATCATCGTCAATCACTATCTACGGTCTTGATTCAGTAGTTAGAATCCTTCACTTACTCGTGATTCATCAATGGCCCTCGCTTTAAATCCGTCCGTTATTCACTAGTTGCATAATACACTATTCATTTATATTTTTTTTTACTTACCACAGTTAACTTCATCAGATCCATCAACGCAGTCCACATCGCCGTCGCAATTCCACGTCTTTGGTACACAGGAGCCCGTCGCACACCTGAGGAAGATTTTAACATAATGGTAAGTACTTAACATTCAGATTCCCCGAAAGTTTGTGCAGAGGAGCAACCACATTCCGCTAATCATGTTTAAGTCTCATTCAATAAGGGGTCTATTGCCATTAAGCGGGTATAAATCAGACTACAGGCTGCTACTGAGAGATTCCAGATCAAAAAACCCAATAACACTTTGACTAATAACCAGATATAATTCGAGACTCCAGGCTGCTACTGATAATTCCAGATCGAAAAACCCAATAACACTTTGCCTGACCCGGGGATCGAACCCAAGACCTCATGCTCAGCAGTAGCGCTTGCGACCACAAAAGCATCGAGGCAAAATTTTATAATGTGAAATCTCACGGAGTATGCTGATATACCTACTACTAGCTTATTAGGGAATATGCATGAAAAATATATTTATACCGTTCCCCCTCTAAAAAGCTTATTTTATTCACTGAAAACAGTGAAACTTCTTGTGCTTTTCGCTTAAATCTTTCTTTTTCTCGTAGTCATGGTATAAAGTACAGTTTGCAACTCTTGAATAAAACGCATTTATATCGAGAGCCATGAGTCACTCGCGTTGCTCAGGATTCTAACACTCGAATCACTCGCTATGCTCAGGATTCTAACACTCGAATCACTCGCTATGCTCGTGATTCAATCATCATGAATAATTCCCTAAGGTCGTGATTCAGTCGTTAGAATCCTTCATTTGCTTGTGTTTCATCTATGGCCGTCGCTTCAAATCCGTCCTTTATTTACTAGTTGCAAAATATACTATTGTTATTAGACCAGTTTATTGATAAAAAGACTAAAATAGAATACTAATAGTGAAAGAGAATCAAAATTAATCGAAAAACGAATGAGATATAACAATTTAAAGAAATATATCTGTCCCTCTCTACGAAAATGCCGTTTTCTATGGCAGCTGTTTGAGCGTCGCGCCATCTGACGTCGTCATGTCGTAAGTCAGACTCCTCTTTCTAATTTTCAACTTTGGCGCTTTATAACTTCGTCTCTGAACGAGATATTTCAAAAAATCTTTCATATTTATTTACAATAGTTAATAAGTATTGCATTTAGCAAATAAAAAAAATACATGCATGTTCCTTATTTAGAATAATCCCTTAATAATAACAGCTGCATGGGTCGAACTTCAGGTTAAGCAACACTTGTCGAGGTAGCTCCATGAATGGGTGACGCTTCTGTCCTTTTGAAGCACAGAAACCGACCCCAACATAGTTGTGATAAAGTTAGCTAGATTGTTCAGAAAGTTCTGGAGTGGCGACCGCGAACCGAAAGATGCAGCATTGGAAGGCCTTCCTCTAGGTGGGCGGATGGAGTTCGATGGATACGAGACGCACAGGACCGTCAGTGTGGCGACGTTTGCGGAAGGCCTATGTCTGGCAGTGGACGTCTTTCAGCTGAAATGATGATGGCCAGGTTGATTGACTTATATTAACTCTTCGTTCAGGCAAGTATGGGTGTCACACTTACGACCATCGCATAGCTGCAGCCGGGGTAGGCAGACTTGTGTAGTTTATATGATACCATCCACCCGCAGTTTCACCCGCATAAACAGTGTTTTATCACACTAAGGGAACACGCTACCAGGTTAAAAATCCTATATCCTTACCAGGGTCTCAAACTAACTCCATACCAAATTTCATCTAAATCGGTTCAGCCGTTTAGTCGTCAAAAAGTTACAACCAAACAAACAGATTTATCTTTCGCATTTATAATATTAGTACGGATTACTTACATAAACTCTTCGTCCAGGCAAGTATGAGTGTCGCACTCAGATGCCTTCTCATCGGCTCCGTCGGGGCAGTCGTTACGGCCGTCGCACACTTGCAGCCGGGGTAGGCAGATCGAGGAGTTTGGGCACTGGAACTTCGTGTCGCTGCATATGGTCGGGGCTGGTGGAAGAGAGGAAAAAAATTAAGATGAACAGTGAAAACTGGTTTATAATTTAAACTACATTTTTAGTTTTGGTGCATAGTCTCTAAAAAGTGAATAAGTTCTGAAGTAAGGTACTTATAAGATTGAAACACCCAAAATAACTCAATTTACAGAATCGGGGTTTTTGATGTTAAGGACTTCTACTGTATGTTTCATAATTATCTTGAAAATGATTGAACCAATTTTGATTAAACTTGCACTATTAAGTCGAGAGATACTGAATCTAATAAAATTGTAATCTGATTTCTAGTTTCTGAGAAATACGCGAACAAACATACAAATATACAGTACTCGCCAATCTTCTCGACCGCCCTGAAGTTAGCTTCCCAATACGCATGGCTTGGCGCGCTGCTGTTTTTTTATAAGATTTACTTCTGCGAACCTATTATATCCAAATTCAAGGCGGCCAAGAGGATTGGAGAGTACCGCAGCCGTATTGCGTAAGTGAATACGGCAATGCAAAGAGTTTGACCGCTATCCAATCGACCAAATCAACCAATCACACAGACGGAAATCCACATCGCGTCATTCATCTCGTATGTGATTGGTCGATTGGATAGCGGTCAAACTCCTTGCGTTGCCGTATTCACTTACGCAATACGGCTGCCATACACTTTTGAAGTTTGACACACCTGTTTTAAGAAAGAAAGAAAGAAACATATTTAGAAGCCCACACAGTGAAATATAAATGTGGATATTGTGCAATACTCGTATCAATAATATTAAATACATATCGATAGAAATGATAATTGATATAATCTTCCCTTTTTGGACTCGGTAAAAAACAGTTCCATACCAGCATACTTCGACCATTCAGCACTCTACATTTCAGCCTATATAATATCTCGAAAAATATTGGTTCTAATAGAATTTTGGGGAAATTTTTAAGGACAAAAGTTTACAATTATTATTAAAAATATAATTCAGTACCTGGTTTTTCAGTAGTAGAACACGACGAAGCCTTGTTCTTGTTGATACACAGTCCTTGGCAGAAGATCTCTTCGGGCGAACAAATATTAGGCACCACTGAAAAAGTTAACGAAAATTAATAATTCAATGAGGGTGAACGTTTTATAATATTGAAGAAGAGACAAAGAAGACATCGTCCTCACGTACGCTCTTTAGCACCTACCTTTACTACGGTAGAACTGTGCTACGGCGTACGTAGCTTCAAACTGCACTACGGCGTTATTTCTACCTGCCCTATCGGACAACCGTGCTACGATGTAGCTTCTACCTGTACTAGGGCGTAGCTTTGTCTACAATGTGCTACGGGAGAACAGTGCTACAGCTTAGTTTCTGCCTGTGCTTCGGGAGAACTGAGCTACTACTGGCTAAAACCCACCCCGCGGGCCCAGTGCGGGTTGGTAATGTCACATGTCTTCGAATTTTTGGTTCTAAGACATGCCGGTTTCTTCTCGATGTTTTCCTTCACCGTTTTGAGAGCAGTGGTGAGAAAATAATTTATACAAAGTAATTAGCCTGCCTGGGTTTGAACCAACGACGTACGACACGTAAGTCAGGGCCGTTACCACTGGGCCACCATTGCGCTCTGCACCCACCTGTACTACTGGAGAACTGTGCTACGGATGAACTTTACTACGGCGTAGCAACTACCTGTTCTGCGGCCTAGCATCATCGATATTCTGCGGGAGAGCTGTACTACGGGTGTAGTACCTACCTGTGTTACGGGTGAACTTTGCTTCGGGTTTAGCAACTACCTGCACTACGGGAGAACTGTGCTACAGCGTAACAACAGCCTGTGCTAGTAACGTATCTTCTATCTGCGCTACAGAAGAACTATACTACGGCGAAGCTTCTATCTGCGCTACGGAAGAACTGTGCTACGGCGTAGCTTCTACTTGCGCTACGGGTTAAGCATGCTACGGCGTAGCTTCTACCTGTGCTACGGCGTAGGTTCTACCTGCGGTTCGGGGTAGCGTAAATGAAAGAAATGTTGTCTCACCTATACAGCCTTCCTCATCTTCAGCCTTCGGACAGTCCACCTTGCCATCGCACCTGCCAGATTTCGGCACACAAATATTGCTTCTATGGCAAAGTATCTCATCCACACCGCATACGGCCACCTTGGTGCATTGGCCGTCCTTCACCAACAAGCCAGGGGGGCACAAACATTTGTAGCTCATTTGGAAGTGTATCGGGTTCTCGCTTGGGGTCACGTGGGCTTCTTGAACGCAGACGTCGGAACAAGGATTTTTGAGACAGGGGTGGTTCATTAGCGGGTCTTTCGGGTCAGGCAGACCGGTAGTTGCTTGAATTAGGAGTTGCGTGTTGTTTGGAAAGAGGACTGAAAAATAAAAATAAATTCTTGTTCTTTTACGCTGCGTATTTTGTTTTGTATTGTTACCAATTATAGCTGAACCATTACATTGGAAATCATTTAAGTACACACAAAGTGATTCAAAATACTTTTCGGAATAGTTAAGACGTTATAAATGCTCCGATGTTTTTTAACGAAGTTCCTTATAGATGTGTGATTTTATTTCGAATTACATTCGGAGTTAGGGGGGTCTCCTGCCACACACGTATTTTTTGGACTCAATATACAGGGTGGATAAAATCAATGTGTCCTGAAGGGAAACCACTTTAAATACTTAAGAAAGATGATTTTACTTAAAGGAAACATTCTTTTATAAAGAAACAAAACTTCATTCACAGATTTCTCGATAGTTCAATCTGACGTTAAATTTTCGTTGGCTTACCATTCCATTTAACCATTCACTATGAAACATTTCTCGATAACGTGTAACAAATTTTTGCGAAGGCCAGCTGGGCCACTGTGGCGGATAGCTCGCGGTAGTTCTCTCTACAAACATGAAGAAGAGTTTGTGTTTTTACCTAGGTCGATCCTGCGTATCTTGTGCGAGGTCTGGTGTATGTCGGACCAGAAGAGGCGTGAGGTTCGTCTGTCTGACCAGAACACGTAGCTGTCTGCGATGGCCAGGCTGGTCACTGTGGTGGATAGCTCGCGGTAGTTCTCTCTACCAGTGCCTGGTGGAACTTGTTATAAGCATTACGGTGTTGGGTGTTAAGGTTACGGTGGTAAGCAGCAGTACTGGCATGGTGAATGGAAAGATCAGCCGGTCGATTGTGCAGTGTTATTCTTTAAGAATCTCATAGTGTTTACACCACCTATGTTTTCACGGTGAAATGTTTACAGTGTGCTTATGCCGAGTTATTTAACGTACTCGATCGTGATAACGTAAACGATCTCTTATGTCAAAATATATACAAAAAAATAGGTTTCTCCTTACCGTCACCAGACGGCGCTTATCCAGTTTCAATACAAATTCATGTTTACGTTAACGCGATCCAGGGTGAGACAAAACTCGCACTAAGCCCTCTGAATAGGCTAGCTGAACAAAAACTCACTGTGACAACTTAGATGAAGTAAGTTTTAAAGTGTTGTCATTCCGATTGATGCTAAGGATTGACAACTCTCTTCACCTTAGTTACTACGGTGAAAATGTTACAAAATAGTCTGCAGGATCTCAGTCACATAACCGACCACAACACAAGGCGATGGCTACCTCCGTGGCTTGCTTACAAGTTCTATCGCAACGACCATCCTATTCCAAAAAATCTGTATAAATATCAGTTGGTTGGGTTGGTGGTACGGATCGCCAGGCCCAAACTGGTATACACAACATAAGTTTGGGCCTGGAGATCCGAAACATAGGGTTTCCCTAGTACAAATGTTTTAATATAGTTTTAAGTCGTAATTTTTTTTAGGTAAATAGTACATAGTTAGCCAAATACCCTGAGCAGTCAGGTCCGCTACTGTTTGCTATTCCTTATTAGCAAATCATTCCGACGTTCATATATACAGGAGAAGATGGCAAGGAAGATACACTTACCTTCAGGATGTATGTAGTCGATGATACCATTGCTCTCATCGGATATGTACACCTGATCCATGTGTTGGACGTAACGCAGGCGAACATGAGGTCCTAGAAACATTATATGACAGTATTTTACAACATCAACCCTGTATTATCTGAATGGATAGGCAGATTTGTTACAAGACCTAGATTCTAAAAATACTCTGACGCCGTTTTTCATTTTTTTTATTGATAGGCTCGTGCTTGACCACTATCTCAACTGATGGTAAGCGATTAGGTGTTGTTTTTCATTAATTGTCCAAGAGTCGGTCTATTATTCAGAAAGCTCAAGCTAGAACAAGCAGTAACCGGACAGTCTTCTGCTAGTAAGTCTGTAAATAATCGAAGGTCGACAAAATAATTCTTTGGGAGGTTTTGTTTTTATAATAAGACAATTTAAATATATTCAAAGGAAACCGACCCTAACACTAAATATAGATAGAGTTAGGAAGAACGAATACTTATTTAGGAATGTTCACATCTACACTTAGTTTATCCCACTTCTGATGACAGAGACACCCCACTTCACACTTCTCATTGCTCGTAGAGTGTGAACAAAAGTTTTCACACCTAATGGTATTATTTTATGACCTAGATACTCTTCCTCTCATCATGTCTTCAACCTTGTTTTTCTTTGTTTTGGAAAATCATCCAATGACTTCGCCCGCTCTGGGTGAAGCGGGAGGACATGTCAGACTTTTTCCGTTTAAAACCCATCCGTGTCCCTTCAGTTGCTTGTGCCAGGGCCGCGATAACTCTCTTTCAAATTTATCCCCGACCCAGACAGGCATCGGACCTAGCGGACCTAGTTATACCCTTTCTCTCATCATGTCTCCAACCTACCGTTCAAGTTGTTCATAATGACGTGCCTCCGTCCCTCTCCGTCGAGTCCGATGCTGTCGATGTGGATGCTATTGTGCATCTCACTCTCCACCACAGCTACCATCATTCTCCTGCAGATATTAGATTAAATAGTATTATTTTACCGCTAAAAAAAATTTACCTACGAGTGATTTTATTCTTAAGAAGAAGATCCTGCGATATCTTTTCGATTTGTCACAATTTTAAAAGAACGCCTTGTTGCAAACGTGTGTTCTGATAAACTATCATGGGAGATCTTAGAGCCTCCCAGGCAGATGGGTATGTTTTCAAAATACCCATATGCCACCACAACAACAACATCTCAAGTAAGTATCTATATGTAGAGCTTATTACAGTCCACGATAACAATTTGAAATTGTCAGCGGAACAGTAAGAACAGTTTCTTAGTTATCTGACGCGTTTCGGTTGACTGTTGACTGGTAGTCTGAGAATTTTGTTATCAATAAAAATCGTTTTTACAAAAAAAATACTACCGACTTCCAACTAAAAACACTACAAAGTGAAAAATAACTTTATTTTTCGAAGTCGGTGTCTTTGGTAGGTACCAAGTTTTTTCGTTATGGACACCGACTTCGAAAAAGAAAGTTATTTTTCACTTTGTAGTGTTTTTAGTTGGAAGTCGGTAGTATTTTTTTTGTAAAAACGATTTTTTATTTTTCACTTTTTAGTTGTACCTATTAAGCAACTTGCCTTTAGTGAGGTACTTATAATGCCAGAATATATTATCCGAATGCCATGAAACTTGATCATAACCGATGAAATGAGAGTATACCAAGGTGAACTGTACACATCTGAGTACCCCTTTAGAGCGTACTGGCGTGATGTTATGTTATGAAATGGTATAAACAATAAACAGACATGCGATTGCACTAATCCCGAGAGATTTGCCTTTAATTATTGAAGAGTTCTGCTGTATATCTCCGAAGTTCTTCATCAGATCTTCACCAAATTAAAATGGGACCAATTTCGAAAAATATTCTAACAAACAAAAAAAGATGTTTCATCGGTGAAAATACACAAAAAAAAAATGACCTCGAAGTCGAACATAGAACCTCCTCCTTTTTGGAAAGTCGGTAAAAACAATTAAAATTGAAGAAAAACAGCATTTATTATCAAAACCAAATAAATCTTTATGTGGAAGAACTTACCCATAATCTGGCATCACACAGAAGCTGATAGGCACCTCCTGGTTCTCGAACCTGTGCACCACAGCGCGCTTTTGCGTCCTGAGAGAGACTACTTCTACGAGACGAGACGGCCCGCGTGCAGTATGTGCAGGTTATATAAACTATCTACATCAGTATGAATATGAACATACCCATAATCCGGCATCACACAGAAGCTGATAGGCACCTCCTGGTCCTCGAACCTGTGCACCACAGCGCGCTTCTGCGTCCTGAGAGAGACTACTTCTACGAGGCGACGGCCCGCGTCCAGTATGTACAGGTTATCTGTGGCGTAGTCTAGAAGGAAGAAGGAATTTATTGCGGCATATTATAATAAGTCAGGTGTTATATTCTATTCTTGCAAGGGTATGAATATATATGTGAAAATGTGTCGCTGACTATGCTTTAACTCGTATTCTGCCATATGTGCCTCAAAAGTTCGTAATAAAAGCTACCGACGACGCCGTGAAGATGGCAAAGTTTTCGGGTAGAATATGGTGTGCTATGGAATTCGCAAGTTAGCTTTACGTCCCATTATTGCTAGTACTATGCTACTATACTAGTAGTAATAGAGAAAACGATGTTTTCTAAAAATTAAACCTAGCTTGATCGATTTATCGCTCCCGAAACTCCCAGCATACTAAATTTCATGAAAATCGTTCCGTTTCCGAGATTCAGATTATATATATTATATACAAGAATTGCTCGTTTAAAGGTATTGTATATTATAGATTAGATTAAACAGGAACAAATCTTGATCCCGGGCTGTTACTGCGTAATTCCACACGGAAAAACCGAAATGCACTTTATTTGATCTCAAGATTGAACCAAGTATCCTATGCTCAGCAGCCTGTTGCGTTCGCATCCTTAAAACCATTAAAGAATTCGTAAGCGGTGGTCTGGTCTAAGTAATGCCACGGTCAGGCCGTGCCTGATTTGTCGCAGGTCAGATCGTGGGAACCGACGCGTGCGATGAAGCCTGTGGTGGCCTGTCGTCGCCCGTCCGGTAATTTCAAAAGCGCGGCCTGGCGCGGCGTGATAGCGCCCGTCACGGTCTGGTGCAACCAGCAAGAGATCTCTATTACCTCCACTGATTAGCGAATATCTCGTAAACGCCTTGACCGATTTACACTATTTAAACGCATAAAATGGTTCACCGTCTATACCTTCCATTTGTGACCAAAAGTATCAAAACCCATTCGATAACACAACGCATAGAATAGATGAAAAGCAGAAGTTTTTTTTTCAGTGTTTGTCTCTTACCGTAATCCATGTCCACAACATTGTCCATTCCGTTATAGATCAGCGGGTGAGTGATACCGAGACTGAAGTCGGTCATGTTGATGTAGCTCACAGTCTTTCGCTGACCATCATATAGGAATAACGAATCTGAATTGAAGAAAAATATTTTTTTTTAAATAAGAAAGTCAAGAAAGATACTCGTAGGATAGCAGGACCAAACAAAATGTTCATTTAAAAAATCTTTTATTAAAACAAGCTTTTTTCTATTCTTCCCAACAAACCCTTTCATTTGGTATCCATATCATGGCAGTATACAAAAAATAACTAGTCCGCCATATTGGGCCGTCCGCCATATTGGATTTAGAATGACATGCATTGTCATCCAAACTAAACGTGTACGCAAAATTTCATCTTAATCGGTTGGGGATAACTGCTATAAAATTCAGTTGCAAGATTTGACCCGAACACACGGCCGCTATCCCGCTGGCGTTTGACGAGCGTTGGCGTTCTTCCAACGTCTGCGCATCTTCGACGCTGCTCAGACGCGACGTTGACATCGCGAGACTCTAGTAGCAAGCGTTACATCCGCTGTACGCAACGTCTACGTCGCGCACATGCTACAATTTTAGGCGTACAATCAAAGACAAAATGGATTCCGACGAGGAAACACTATTGTTGGCTTTGCTTCTTCGACGTTAATTATGTAAAAAAAAGAAAGTCTCATCGTCAATTTTGGGTAAATCCTTTATGGTCTAATCGATTACAAGAAAGTGAATATTTCGCACTGTACTCTAATAATATTAAAAATAATGAACCGGAATTTTATAAATATTTGCGAATGCCGGCGACTACATTTAACGAACTTTTAGAAGTGATTCAAAATAACAAACAATATTTAGACACTAATCTCAGAGTTTGGGTATCACCAAAAGAGAGGCTTGATATAACTTTGAGGTATGTATATAAAACGCTTTTGTGTATATTTTTAACTACCTGTTTTATTTATTCAAAGACACCGGCAATAGTTTTACTATAATCAATGTACGGCGTGATTGTACCTGTTGCCAAAAAACGCAAGGCTACCGTCGCGTTGACGCGTCGTTACCGTTGCGAAGTCTCAGCGCTAAAGCTTGCCACTAGTCTCGCGACGTCAACGTCGCGTCTGCGCAGCGTTTACGCTGTGCACACGTTGGAGAAAAGCCAGCGCTCGTAAAACGCCAGTGGAATAGCGGTCTTACATACATACATAATTAAAAAAAAACATACAATGCAAGTTAAATAAAAATAAAATGTATAATTTGACTTCAGAATAAGCCTTGTTTAAGAACCTCGAATCAGGTTATCCTTCGGCAACATAACCGATTCTAAATACTTAGATATTTTCAATTAAAATTTTAGCATCCTTTCAGCCCAGAATCACTGACTGGGTGCAAGGGTCTCAAAATTTTAAAGAGTCTATACTATCCCACCACTAGGCACCCTTTCTTGCCAGATTTCACGATGGTGTGCAAATTCTTGAGGAAACCATTCAATATACCAAAATGTCCATAGCCTTAGCCCTGTAATATTCACAATTTTACTGTACGGTACTGTATCTTGGTGAACATGATGTGTTCTCCTTCCACCACCAGATACTTGTCAGAACACCTGAAGACACTCTTACCTCTGAACTGGTCATAGGCCATGGCCTGCACGCGGCCGATGTCGAAATGCGTGGCGTGACACTCCGGGTTACCGAGCGCGTCATACTGTATCTTGGTGAACATGTGTCCTCCTGCAACCACCAGGTACTTGGGGCGGTAGTCTCCTACATCTGTTTATATGAAAAACAATAATGAAATTAGAATGAGCTTTAGAAAAACGTAAGGGTCTAAACATACAGACTGCAATGAACTGCAAGCCTGGAAGCAAAACTGCTGTTTATGTGCAGTTTCTAAGTAGACATCATCGCAACTCTAACCGACTGCGCAGTACTCATGCAGATACGATGCAGTTTTAAGGCCAGGTTTCTACCTGCAAGTAAGTCACTTGGTAAGTTTAATTACATTGTGCGGCACGATCGAGCGGTTGATCACTTTATACCTCGTTATTCCGCAATGTAAAGCAACTTGCATGGGAGCTAGTTTCAGGTGGAAGCAAACATCGGGGATGAGGCACTGGTTAAGTCAAAGCTCCAGAGCCTTGAACACCGTCGCCGAGTTGCCAGCTGGTCGGTTGCCAGAGGTCAGGTGCCTTGCCGTGTGCGGCAGGGCACCTGACCTCAACTAATATGAAATATATAATTATGTTTCGTGGGCCACTTGCGCGTTTCTAGGTTATCCTAAATCACCCGGTGTTAACAGCTAGCTCAGAGTTAATAAGGTTAACCATCTTGCGCCACCCAGAGTTAGAGGTAAACCTAGAGTTAAACTTATAAATCACGTTTAGCCGAGTTAAATAGGTTGCCTGGAAGAGATCGCGGATTGCGATAAGGCCGCCCATATATATTAATTTTAAGTTTATTTTTATAATTGTATTTTAAGGTGTACAATAAAGCATATAATAAATAAATAAATAAATATAGAGTTGGTAAACTTACAGTAAAGTCCTAAATATTTTAACTCATGATACGCGTTGCACCATTAAAAAGTAATGCCGAGTTTACTAACCCAGTATTTAACCTGTCATTTGTCAATGCCTGTGTCCTGAAAATATGTAATCCGACCAAAAATAAATGGATGAACTACGAACGGAACTTGCACGTGTGTCTCTTTTACACTACATTACGATACGTAATACATTCTTGTCTTTGAATTTTTATCATGACATTTCATTTTAATCGTATTGTATTTGGATCATTCGTCACCGTCGCCATTAGCCAACACGATTTTTTTGCGGTAACTTTATGGAATCGTGTTTTCATGTCACTAATTTTACATCTGTCGATATTTTATTATTATTATATAGTCACAAAATATAGACATGTCATAGAAAATTATCTTCGTCATCATCAGAAAACAACGTTTCCTTTACACTGATTAGCGAATATCTCGTAATCGATTCACATTATTTAAACGGATAAAATAGTTCTACGTTAATTTTTTCATTATGCTCATGTTTTCTTTTCATCTCTTCCACTTCCATTGCCCACAGCATTTGTTTATGTTCCATTTTATTATTTTCAAAGTCCAGCTGACGCATAGTTGAATTTACAAAACAACCAATTCCATTTTTACTGCAAAAATATTAATTTGGCTCCCATACAACAAACGTATTCTTTTTCGCGATGATGGTACGGAACCCTTCGTGCGCGACGCCGACTCGCACTTGGCCGGTTTTTTTTTTCTTTTAAATACCACGTGCATCGTGACATAAAACCAACCCGTTTGTATACTCGAAACACGCTAAGCGACTAGCGAAGGCACCAAGCGCCCAACGGCCGGTTTCCAACATTCAAGAACGCTCGTTTTACTAAGCTACTCGCTAGGTGACTCGGTAGGCTCTAGGCGCTAAGCAAGCCGCCTTTCAGTGCGGCCGTGGCCATAGTCAATTTTCGCCCCTGTATATTGTATTTGAATGGCCACAAAAAGTATACTATGATAAATTGCAGAAAAAAGTAGTATGCTTAATAATATTTCGGACATGCAATTTTTGGGCTGTCTGCTCAATCTTCAGTAGTGAAATAATTAATAAGTTTTAATATTTATGTAACATATTATTATATAATTATTAAAATTACAGGTAAGCAGAAACTAAAATCTGAAGCACCAACCAAAAAAACGGTTGCAGAAAAAATTATTACAGTTATTACAGTGACACTAATTTGCTGCAATAAATCAATGATCCCATATGCGCCAATAAATTACAAAGTAAAAATGTGCTATAAAAATTAAAAAGTTATTTTAAGATGCAGTTGTTTGAAAATCGAAGGAAAATGTTGCAGTGTAATGGTTATTTTCTTTAATTTCACATATCCACGAAAAAATAAAAAATCGTTTTTACAAAAAAAATACTACCGACTTCCAACTAAAAACACTACAAAGTGAAAAATAACTTTATTTTTCGAAGTCGGTGTCTTTGGTAGGTACCAATTTTTTTCGTTATGGACACCGACTTCGAAAAAGAAAGTTATTTTTCACTTTGTAGTGTTTTTAGTTGGAACCGTTGGAAGTCGGTAGTATTTTTTTTGTAAAAACGATTTTTTATTTTTCACTTTTTAGTTGTACCTAATAAGCAGCTTGCCTTTAGTGAGGTACTTATAATGCCAGAATAGATTATCCGAATGCCATGAAACTTGATCATAACCGGTGAAATGAGAGTGTATCAAGGTGAACTGTACACATCTGCGTACCCCTTTAGAGCGTACTGGCGTGATGTTATGTTATGAAATGGTATAAACAATAAACAGACATGCGGTTGCAGCAAGCCCGAGAGATTTGCCGTCATTTATTGAAGAGTTCTGCTGTATATCTCTGAAGTTCTTCATCAGATCTTCACCAAATTAAAATGGGACCAATTTCGAAACATACTCTAACAAACAAAAAATGAATTTTCAAACTCGGTCCACAATTGACGGAGATATCGGTGAACATACACAAAAAAAAACCTCCTCCTTTTTGGAACGAACATAGAACCTCCTCCTTTTTGGTAAGTCGGTTAAAAATAGTACGTGTTTATACAATATTTTTGAATTCATATTTGGAACATTACGTTGTGAGTGTAGCTATAAACATTTATTTAACGCAAAATCGTGGCGGTAAATGACGTCGGTGAACGAATGATGCAGGTACAATACGATTAAAATAAAATCACATGTTAAAAATTCAAAGACAAGAAAGTATAAAATCGTAATGTAGTGTAAAGGAAACACGCATACAAGTTCCGCTCATTGTTCATTCATTTATTTTTGGTTGGATTACATTTCAGGGCCCAGACAAATAATTACACGCATTTCGATTTTCGGCAACACATACGGCTGCTACCAGCCGTCCTGCGAATATCGTCGCTCCATCTAGTCTGAGGGCGCCCTACCTTACGTTTACCAGTTCTACCTGTTCTCATGGAAAAAACTTGCCGATTATTGGAGATATTTATGGATTGGATAAAGAGATTTAGTGCAAAAACGAGTAACTACTGAGCCGAGCGTTTACAAAATGTTTGGAAAACAAGACTGATGATTCATAATGGCTCTTCTTCTTCTTTTCGTGCTACCTCTGGTGTCAGAGTTAACTAAGCTGCCTCTGGGAACACCACAGGCCTCTGACTTGACTATTTCAGACTTACATTAACTATATAAGTCCAGGTTTCCTCACAATGTTTTCCTTCATCGTTGCCTGCGATGTCCAAGATAAACTTACAAAGTACATATGAATTTGAAATACTCACATTGGTACTTACCCGGATTTGAACGCACGACCTCCAACAAGAGGCGAGGTCTTAGCCATTGGGCCACCACGACTCATGATCACTAGAACAGTAATACTTACGATGACACGCGTTGTTGTCGATTTCCATGCCATCAGGGCAGGCGCACACGTGGCTGGCGTTGGAGTTGACGAGACACATGTGCGAGCAGTTGTTGTTGCTGCAGGGGTTGATGGTTGCGTTCATCAGGACTGGGTGGTACATGTGCATGCCTACGAAGGAAAAGAGCTGTATGGAGTTAAGAATAAGAGCGTTTGGATGTCTCCAAGTCTTCATATCAAAAAGGGGGCACGCCTCTTGAATAATATGTGCCTGATCGATGCAATAACAGAGATGTCTCAGATGCGTTGCCATCACAGATATAAAACTAACTAGATGTAGCGATTGCATTTATTTCGCGTGTCAAAAAACGGAGGATATTACGATCAATGATCGTATTTTGAGCTTTTTATTTAGCATTATCGCCACCGGAAATCCACCGAAATCCAGAAAAATGCCTTTTTATGCCATATTGAGCTGTAAAGACTGTATAGCAAAAGTTGGCCAAGGCATTCGAAATGTTTTTTTTCATTGTTAAGTAAATTTGTTTTTAAATTGTGTTTGAAAAAGTGGCATGCTTGTTTTTGATACGGATGGCGGGACATGCGTTATCTAGTTACATTTATGTCTGTGGTTGCTATCCTAAGGGCAAAATTGAAATGTATCTGATAATTAATCGGGCACTAATAGCATAAAGAGAAATATGAACAGACACGAAATCTAAAAAATATCTTCGTCTTTACTATTGCAAAACATGAAATTTTGGGTTCTGTCTTTTAATTAATCAGATAAGAATCCTTGATACAAAAAGATTACAAGTACCGCGCCTTAAGCTTTCATTAAGATTATTCTTAACAATCTTACTATAAATGTGGAAGTTTGCATTTGTAGATTTATGTTTATTACTCAATCACGCCAGAACGGCGAACGGATCTGGATGAAATTTGGCACAGAGATAGATTATAGTCTGGAATAGCATATAGGTTTTTATCCCGGTATAATGTTCGATTGGGGTGATAAAACACATTTCACGCGGGAGAAGCCGCTGGCAGAAACTAGTACACAAATGAAGTAAATTCTCTCGATAGTATAAAGCTCACCAATCACAGGAGTATCAAGCTTCAGCAGCAAATTCCTCTTCTTCGCGGTGCCGTGCAGTTTGTCCAGGGTCTGTATGCTGTTGGACATCCAATCACTCCAGAACACGGTGTTCTCGAACACCACGATGGAGTATGGATGGTGGAATGGCTCTTGGAAAAGAGACTGTTGGGGTCAAATATAACATAAGAAATTATGTTGCCTGTATTTCTCTATACTCCATTTGTTTAGGTAGTTAACTAAAGGTAAACAATCTTGATATGTCTTTTTATATAAAATAAATCGTATAAAAGACCAACAAATATTATTTAAATTTAGTTACTTACCTAACATCGGTTTAAGTAAATACCTAATTGTAAACATTTTTAGATTCAATTTTTAGACATTTTTTTAGATAAAAGACATGTTAAGATTGTTTACATTTAGTTAACTACCTAAACAAATGGAGTATAGTACCTTTTATGTCCTTTAATCAATTACTTTTCTTATTATATGCATTTTTTTTAATAAAATAAATAAAAAAAAGACAACGGTTTGGCATAGTCAAAATGTTGAACATTGTTTTGTGGGACTAGTACTGCTTTTGATCGGTCTCGTATCCCTTGGCTTACCTACACTAAACACAATCAATTATGCTAATAACACTTTTTTTTGCTATATACCATCAATACACATCGAGGAATAGGCAGTCGATATGTTGGTAAGCCCACAGTCGCAGTTGGTATTATGTAGTGGAGCGAAGAATTCACCTTAACGTTAAAAAAAACTTTTTTTTGCACCTTTCCACTCCAATAGAATAAAGGTGGAAACATACTAACAAAACGCGACGCCATCTGACGCATTGCAGTACTAATCAACCCCATAAATATTGAATATGGTCAGAAACAAATAGACAACACGCCATGTGATCAAACGCACTCCCACGTGGTATCATCCAGTCGGTCTAGATCAGCGTGTTGCCGGGAGAGCTTCGCACGCAGTGCGTTTCTAGTTAACACCCGACGCTACTCGTCAGTAATTCGAGAACATTCCTGGTATAAAGATATTTTTTTTAGTATTTATTTAAGATGTCGGATGAACAATAGAATTAGTGAAACGGTACTCAGTATTATATGATATGAGTGCAGGCCAATACCGCGAAACGAAGATAGCGAAGCGTGTTGTATCATCACGTGGCGTGTTGTATATGTGCACGATTTGTACCGGGTGTTGACAAGACACGTCACGTTGCGCTTTAGTAGTATGTTTCCATCTTAAGGTTTGATAAAAAGATGTTTCGCTAATATAGTCCCACACGGAAAAAGAAATAAAAAAAAACTCACATAAACATGCTTCCCATTAACCATGACGACTTTGACAGTCTTATCGACGAAGTAGAGGCGTTCATTGGGCGCATCGATGGCCAGTCCAGTGGCGTAGACGTCCAGATGGTCCACTAGCACGTCAGGATGACTGCCGTCCATGCGCGCGGTCATTATCACGGCGCGACGGTGCCAGTCCGACCAGTACATTTTACTGTGGAAGATGATGACTTTGAAAGGCACAAAAGCACATGTATACCGTTATCAGCCTATAATGTTACACTGGCATCCTTAAACACAGGCCACCTATCTGGGAGGGGCCGCACGTTCAGATAGTCCACCAGCACGTCAGCGTGACTGCCGTCCACGCGCGCGGTCATTATCACGGTGCGACGGTGGGAGCCAGTCCGACCAGTACATTTTACTGTGGATGATTGTGAGTATAAACAACTATGAGAACTTTCAAAAGTTATCCGTCTGACCATCACAACTGCCAAAAGCCACCTCATTTTGAGTCAATAAACTTCCTTGTTCTAAACACCATTATTTCTTAAACTTGGTGTTTATAAGACCAGATCCTACTACACTAGTGGCACCTGCGTTCATGTGATCTTTATTTAACCAATTCGTTGTGGATGACACACCAGGCCCTCGATTAGTTTCTGTGTAACGTATGACACGCGAGTCGTGTATTTAGAACATACCAATATATATTTCACCTCCATCTCAATGCTATACAACCTCCTTGCGCATAAAATACTCGATACAAACTTCTTGGGCAAAGAATATTCGACTTTCAAACTCCTTCGTCGATTTAATTTTGAGTTTGTTTATATTTAGGATTTTAGTAATTTTTTTGATTTTGGTCTAGGATGTTCAATGAATACTTGTTTGGATTGTAATTCTACTATTAATTGCATTGGTGTTTAATTAATTATAACTAGCGACCCGCCCCGGCTTCGCACGGGTGCAATGCTGATACTAAATACACTACAGAAAAACTGTGAACGTTGTATATAAAAACATCGTTTGCAATGTAAGCGGAAAAAATGTAATTATTTACGACATCACATTAGAAACCTCAAAAATAACAGTACTTCTCCACTATTTAATGGATGTTATTATACATATAAACCTTCCTCTTGAATCACTCTATCTATTAAAAAACACCGCATCTAAATCCGTTGCGTAGTTTCAAAGATTTAAGCATACAAAGGGACATAGGGACAGAGAAAGCGACTTTGTTTTATACTATGTAGTGATTATGTAACGTAACGGAGGTGGTCTCTGGCCCCTGAAACACAGGTGCTGTTATTTAGTTCAGCTTCAATTTACAAAAAATGTGAAACCCTATGTAAATTTTGAAGATTGTAAACCATTTATTTATTAATATTCCTTGTGCTTTTGGCTTAAACCTTTCTTTTTCTCGTAGTCATGGTATAATACATAGTAGCAATTCTTGAATAAAACGGATTTATATCGAAGGCCATGAATCACTCGCGTCGCTCAAGATTCTAACACTTGAATCACTCGCTATGCTCGTGATTCATCTATGGCCCTCGCTTCAAAACCGTCCTTTATTCACTAGTTGCATAATGTACTATGTTCGCCCCACAGCTCGAAGTTTTCGAAAACGGGAGTCGCACTACGAATTGGCGGAAAGGCGTTCACGTATCAGTAAATCCAATCTCTTACAGTTGCAGGTGACTTAAAATAATTTAAATCATTATCATTTTAGACGAAAACTGTCTACTGCTAGACACAGTACCTCCCGTAGGAATAGTCACATGATCAGCGCAGCGTTGCCCCCATTTCAGTTAATTGTCATAACCTCTCTAGACTCCAGGTCATCGGTTTACCAATTAAATTGTAGTAAGCGTACTCCAGACTGAGGAGAGAACGAAAGATAATTTGGGTAAATAAAGGCATTCTGTGTATGAACTGGCAAGAGATAAAGCTTGCCAGTATTAACTAAATAAATTAATTTAGAACCGCAAGAGAACCACGGTTACCAACACAACTCAAAGATTTGGCAAACTTAAGTGACAGTGGGCAGGGAAAATTGCTCGCAGAATGGATGGCCGATGGGGCAGAAAATTTCGGGAGTGAAGACTGCGAACTGGAAGACGTCGCGATGGAAGGCCTACCACCTGGTGGACAGAGGACCTGGTGAAAATTGCGGGGATGCGCTGGATCGGTCAATGTGATGACGCTTGGGGTAGGCCTATGTCCAGCAGTGGACGTCTTTCGGCTGATATGATGATGGTGATGAAATTTATTTGATTATTCTTTCATCCGCGTACTGTAACGCCTTGCAGTAATTACAATATGTAAAAGTGTTTGTACAAATCAACTTACAGAAATAAAATCATTTATAAATTCTACACAAACTTACCCATTCTTAGCATCAAGGATAACGAATCTGGGATACTGAGTGTCAGTACGGATGGTGGCACAGATGGATCCGTCACCTTTACATGCAGAGTACCGATACCTCATTCCGCGTCACTAAAGTAGATGTTGCCTCCCAGAGAAATAACGAAAGGATTTGAAGAGAACTCACCCATTCTTGGCATCAAGGGTAACAAATCTGGGATGCTGAGTGTCAGTATGGATGGTGGTACAGATGGATCCGTCAACTCTACACGCGGAGATAATGCCTCTCTCTGCATCACTGAAGTAGATGTTTCCTCCCAGGTAGTCTATTGCGATGTCACCAGGGTCTTCGAGTCCGAGGCCTACTAGCACCTGAGAAAGGAATACATTTTTGGTATACGAAGAGTACGCACATGCATGAATGCTGAGATTCTTGTAATGAGCGTTTTGTCTATGCAGAATAAAATCTGTTCTTTCTTTCTTTTCTTTCTTTTTGTTCCTGAAAAAAGTATAGGATCTCACATGTTACAATATCAAAATTTACGCTTGCAACCTTTTGATTGGTTATTTAATCGACATAGCAACCCCCGACAGACCATTTTGAAGGGTTACTACGAGTCTGCCCCAAAGTGTCTTCCCTCAGAGTTCCCAAACTTCCGAAATGTCTCCCGCGGCTGGCTTTGGGAGTGATTATGAAAATTATTTAGAATGTGTGGTTTAATGATTTTGCTTGGAATTTAAACCTACTTTATACGAGACAAAAAATTGTTTCTTAGCTTATTTATGACAAAAAAACCGGCCAAGTGCAAGTCGGGCTCGCGCACGAAGGTTTCTGTACCATTATCGGAAAAACGGCAAAAAAAAAACACCTTTGTTGTATGGGAGCCCCACTTAAATATTGATTTTATTCTGTTTTTAATATTTGTTGTTATAACGGCAACAGAAATACTTCAGCTGTCAAAATTTCAACTGTCTGTCTATCACGGTTCATGAGATCAGGGCTGGATTTAGAGGTGAGGAGGCCCTGGGGCAACAAGGGAGTGGAGTCCCCTTATTATTTTTCAAATAGTTTAAATAATATTTTTCTTGCAAGTGTTGCAATAATTTATTTATATAATCGTATGGCACAAAAAGATAGAACAGGCAAATCAAGTCAAACAATAAGTAAAAATAATCTTTAAATTAAAGCATCTCATGCAAATGGCACCTTCCGAACTTTTTCAGCGAAAAATCTTTGATGATTTCGCTGAAATGCAGCTCCCGCAGTAAATCACTTTCAATGGTAAGTAGACATAATTTGATAGGTGGTTTTGTCCCATCGTAGTACTTAGCCTATCTATAATATAAAAATGAATCGCAAAATGTGTTGGTAAGCGCATAACTCAACAACGCCTGGGTCAATTTTACCAATTCTTTTTTTTAAATGTTCGTTAAAGTCCAATGACGGTTTTTACGGCGAGAAAAAATCGAATAATTTCCGGAAAAACCCTAAAAACAGCCCTTTTCTTTTTCCCATACAAACGTTTTCTAACTAAACTGAATTTTCATGTGATCTGACGTCCGTCTGTCTTTAGGGTAGGTAGGATAGAGTAGGTAGGTTAGGGTATAGGTAGGGTTGGGCAGGTAGAGTAGGGTAGGTAGGGTAGGGTAGATACGGTAACCCCACTGCCAAGACAAATCGCGGCTTGGCGGACAGAACTCCGGCAGGATCTCATGGCGACATGGGGAGAGCGACTGTTGCAACCCAGTGCTGGGCACGCCACAATTGCGGCGATAAGGCCCCTCTTTGAGGAGTGGCTTGAGAGGCGCCACGGCGTCCTCACCTTCCGCCTGACGCAGGTCCTCACCGGACACGGCTGTTTCGGGAGGTTCCTGTACAGGATAAGGCGGGAGGAAACGCCCGGGTGTCACCATTGTGTGGATCGCCCGGAGGACACGGTAGAGCATACGGTGGAGGTCTGCCCCGCTTGGGCGGAGCACCGCCGTGTCCTCATGGAAGCGATCAGCGGTGGCGACCTCTCGCGTCCGGCCTTGGTTCAGGCCATGGTACGGAGCGAGAGGGCATGGGAAGCTGTCACCTCCTTCAGCGAAGCAGTAATGCTCGCAAAGGAGGAGGCAGAACGCGTGAGGGAGGCGCAACGGAGACGCCCTCACGCCCCTAGCCACCGCAGGAGACGCCCCGGGCGTCGGGAGTCGCAAGCCGATTCCCGGCCACCGTAGGCGCGGGCTTGCGGACGGCGAGTAATGGGTAGCTCGTCGTCCGATAAGGACCAGGCCCGAGTCGACGGCGCGTAGTGTTCCACGCGCGCCTCAAAGAGATGTCAGCAAAAGTGACGGGGTCCGCTAGGGACGATGCTTGTCTGGGTCGCGGATAAATTTGAAAGAGAGTTACCGCGGCCCAGGCACAAGCAACTGAAGGAACACGGGTGGGTTTTAGTCAGTAAAAGTCTGACACGCCCTTCCGCTTCACCCAGAGCGGGAGAAGTCATTGGATGATTTCCCACCCAAAAAAAAAAAAAAAAAAAAAAGGGTAGATACGGTAGGGTGGGTAGGGTAGGGTTTGTAGGGTCCCTATACATTCGCAGTTTGATTTCGATGTTTGGGAATGTAGATCTGAAATTTTGATTTTAAGTGTACAGTTTACTTTACTAATATGTAATTTGTTTTAATATGTAAAAAATATAATAAAACTTAAGTTGAATTGTTATTCAAATTTGACTCTAAAAATCAATAAATATACTTAGAAATCGCGCCTTAGTCGCTCGAAATTTCAGCAGTTAAATCATATGTATCTCGAAGTTCTTGTTAAGTCGAAAGCTCGTTAACACGATTTTTTTCGAATTTCCCTTGATATTCGAGTTATAGAGATGGCACTATACTAGATACCGTTATGTAAGTTGTGAAGGCCCCGGGCAGTTGCCCCGATTGCCCTCCCTTAAACCCAGCCCTGCATGAGATACAGCCTGGTGACAGAAAAACGGACCGTGGAGTCGTAGTAATGTCCCGTTTTTACCCTTTGGGTACGGAACCCTAAAAAGAAACAGTTTTAATATTCACCTGTTTAGTGTCTTGGATATCATCGAGTTGAGCCTTGAATATAGACTGGTGGCCCTGTGCTGTCTCTACCCAGTAGATGTATGTGCCGTCAGAGGCAACACCATGCGCCTGTAAGAAAACAAAGTATTATGACTGTTGTCACTATCGGATGTTAATGTTCATGGATGGTGGACAAAGAGATGTATGATGATATTGAAATAATTTAATTTGATAACATGTATTTTGATCGTATTGGAATAGCAATGTTTTAATAATATAACTTGACATTTTACTTTTTCTCTTACAGTTATTTAGTTTTTAGGGTAAATAACTGTTGAATTCTAATTTAATCCATGACATATATACCTATATGTCTTCATTATTTTTTTAATTCTCTTCTTTTAATTTTATGTTTGTTTTATATTCCTTTTTAAAATACATGCGACGTACCCCGAGTTTCTCAGCTCAAAATTATCGCAGAATTAATGTGACAAATTGTCAAGCACGCGTTATCTGCTGTGATTGGTTCAATGAATTCTCAACAGCCAATCACAACGGATAAAGCGTGCTTGACAATTTGTCACATTCATTCTGTGATAATTTTGAGCTGAGAAACTCGGGGTTAGGTATGCTGTAATTGTTGTGCATGCCTGTAAGTGACTTGCTTACACAGTAATATTAATATTACTGTATTAATTTGTAATATTAATGTGTAATTGAATTATTGGTGTGCCTTGTTAATAAATAAAGAGAAATATGTATCCATGGATATTGCGGTAAGAATTTTACCTTTGTGTGCATGAAGTTTAAATAAATAAATAAAGGAGGGAGTGGTAAGGTAAAATTCATGGCAACTGATAGTTCAAAAGTATACATGAAGCCAGAGCAGGCAGATAAAGTCACCAACAATGGGATAAGGGCAGAGGATAATGTTTTAAAAGTCTATATAAAGGTTAATACCAATACCTACAATATTATGGGGTTCTTGACGGTACAAAGATTACCATCTGAGTTTACAGAGGTTTTATAGGGATTTTCATAGCCGACTGACCTGCTTGATGCCGGTAGCAACAGTGACCATCTGCTTAGACTTGATCTTCAAGTATTTGATTTCGTTGCGTGTACTGAAGAACAGCATCGCTTCGGGATCTAAAATAAACAACAATTCATCATGCTTGTATTCCTAGTAGCATGGTCCGATCTAGGGAGGGCGAGGGCGAGCCGAGCAAATGCCCAGAGCGGCATAAATGAGGGGCGGCAAAATTGAACTGATGGCCCTGTTAATTTCATCAGAAAAATTAACTTATCTGTGTTCTCGTGCTCAAATTTTCAAATGGTTACTGTTGTAAACCACCGTTAAATAATTTAAGTTTCATCATCATCATCATTTCAGCCAAAAGACTGTGACAAAGTGTCGTCACAATGACCGGTCCCGTGCGTCTCGCAGCGGATTCCCTTAACCTCCACCAGAGCATCAGTTCACCTAGAGGGAAGCCTTCCAACGTAACGTCTTCCGGTTTGCGGTCGCTATTCCAGAACTTTTCTTTTTTAACTTTTATCATGTGGAGAAAATTCTTAGGACACTTCGTTTCAACTTTCGCTCGAAGTTGTTTATAAAAAAAAATTTACAAAAAAATACAACCGACTTCCAAAAAAAAACACTACAAAGGGAAAAATACTTAAATTTCGGAAGTCGGTTGTATTTTTTTGTATAAAAGTTTCTTTATGTTTCAATTTTTAGTAGAACATAATGTACAAGTTCTATAGTAAGGTACCTATAATGCCCCACAGTGATGCCAGAATAATTTACGCGAATAACATGTAACTTGAACATAATCAGTGGAATGAGAGTGTACCAGGGTCAACTGTACCCATCTGCGTACCCGTTAAGAGCATACTGGCGTGATGGTATGTTATGAAATGGTGTAAACAATAAAGAGACATCACACTAACCGCTGCAATCAGAATGATATGATGAATCAAAATGGACGAGGATGGGTAGGTGAGAAATGAGTATATTAAAGAAAGTTTGAAATGACGCCAATGACAGAAAAGTTGAAAGGAAACCGTTGGTCCGTATGGGCATGTGATGAGGGGGGATGAAACACATGTAACTAAAAGAGTTATGAAAATAAATGTGGATGGAGAGGGAGGGGACGACCAAAGAAAAGATGGATGGCCTGTGTGAGGAAAAATATGAAAGAAAAGGGAGTCGGTGATAACGTGACGGGGGACAGGATGGTATGGAAGAAAAAAACGTGTTGCGCCGACCCCAAGTAACATGTAACATGGGACAAGGGCAGGAAGATGATGACTAACTGCTGCAATCAATAATGACGACCACCAGAAAAGCGCCGAGGCAATGCCAGAAACCTGCCTTGGATCACGTAAAGGCTACTAGAACTAAGAAGTTCGTAATGCCAAACACCGATAACACATTAACTCACCTGGGAATCGAAACCATGCTTCACTAGACCGATGGTCAAGCAGTAAGTAATTTCAACTTGAACATACTTGAGGCGATATATACGCCCCAATGTAAACTACTAGCCGTGCGCCCGCTCTATGCCAAAATATCAATATTGAATTTCCTTTTGAACAGTTTTGTTTGCAAAATATTATTTGATTTACAAATGCTATGCCAGTTATGAAGAAATTCCAGCCATACATTTTTCTGAGTAAAAATATTTTTAAACATCCAAGTTCTTTTGGAGGAGTATCCAAAAGTTGCGAAAAAATATCGTGTTGTTAATAATTTTTTTAAAGCAAAAGTATTAGTTATACGAAAAAACCTTGTTTCAAAAATAATGTACATGAATCAATAATATATTTTTTTTCAAACCTTTTAACCTAGCCGGAGTATGCTTTTACTACGGGGTATGCTTTAGAAAGTAACTGTTTTACGGCAATGAAGCGGTGGAAGGCCCTTAAGTCAAAATGGTACCTGCCTATGGCGAGAAAGGAGGCGAATATTGAGATGGCAGCAAATAGAAAAGTATGAAAGAAGAAGACCTACTGCAGGAGGAGGATGATCATGGCAATGATGAAGATGAAAATGATGATGATGATGATAATGATGATGATGAAAATGATTATGATGACGATGACAATAATTTTATTCGTCGTCATTTGACGATGACATTAAACATGAAATATAATCCTTACTCATTACGCATAACAAAGATACCCAAACGCATCCTTCCGATAGCCAGGATCGTACTCGCAAAGAAAGTGTCAGTCTGCGTTCACACAGGTGTGAGAACACTGGGGCCTCTCCATGAGGCACTCATTAACGTCATCGCACTGCTTCGTGACGTAGTTGTACCGGTACATGGAGAGCGCGGGCAGGCAGATACAGGTGGGACCGTAGACCAACGAGAAAAGTCGGTAATTTCAACATACACATACTTAAAAATGGTACCTACCTATAGCGAGAAAGTAAGTGACTGTCATGATGACGGCAAATTAAGAAGTATGGAAGAAGATGTGCTGCAGGAAGATGATGATCATGACAATGATGACGATGAAAATGATTATGATGATGATAAAAAAGAAAAAAATTATGATGAAAATGATTACGATGATGATATCAATGATGACGATAACAACTAACATGAAACAAAATCCACTCACCATAAGCATAACAAAGATACGCAAAATTATCATTCCGATAGCCAGGATCGCACTCGCAAACAAAGTGTCCGTCTGCGTTCACACAGGATTGAGAACACTGGGGCCTCTCCATGAGGCACTCGTTGACGTCATCGCACTGCTTCGTGACGTAGTTGTACTGGCGCATGGAGAGCGCGGGCAGGCAGAGACAGGTAGGGCCGTAGCGTTCCGGGGAACATTCAGTTTTGTTGCCAGAGCAGGTGTAGTTGTTGCACATTGTGTGCCCTGGGGAAAGTAGGGCTCTGTTAGACAACATTATCATCATTTCATCAGAAAGACGTACAAGATACATAGAAGAACTGTTGGACATACCTAGATACACAGAAGAAATGAAAGACAAAGTGTCATTTGTTAAAAATTGTTACCGCACAATATCGAAATTATTTCCTATTTTACCCGACTACGTGGAGGGTTATTGATTCTAGGATCGGAAATGCTAGTTTCTTCACGATGTTTTCCTTTTCAGTTTTTGAGAGCAAAGATAAGAAAATAATTTATCCACAATGAACTACTCATAGGTACATATCGGAACCTTAAAAAACGTAAACTCCTTTTTTAAGAAGGAAAAAACTTACAATTTTTACAAAACTCTCCTTCATCAGTACCGTCGCGGCAGTCCTGAATACCGTCACACATCATGCTAGCTGGCAGGCAGTAAGACTGGTCCAGGCACTTGTAGTTTCGTTCTCCAAGACTGGGCAGCTCTAGGCAGTAGGAGCCGTCCAAGATCGCGTGGGGAAGGGTCACCTGGCCTGTGGAGGAAAAAGTAGATCAAGAACATTGATGTCCGGAATATACAATTATGATTTTTGTAGAATAGAATATACTTTATTGTACACCAAAAAAGATACACATTCATTGTTAACAAACTATTGTTTTGAAGAACCTATCACGAAAAACATATCATTTTAATTCGGCACAATTTTATAACGAAATCGATATTTCGAATAAATTATTAGTTTTATTACCATTCTATTCAAAGTTCAATTAAAAATATAATTACGATTATTGATCCATCAAGAGCACATACGTACTCATCGCTCAAGTCGTCGCAGACCCACAGGAGCGAGATGCACTTGTCGTATGATAGTATCAAGAGCACTTATAACACAGATTGCGGTCGTACTCGTCGCTCTTTTCACCGCAGTCGTACACTTCGCAGACCCACAGCATCGAGTTGCACCTGTCGTATGATAGTATCAAAAGCACTTACGACACAGATCCCGGTCGTATTCGTCGCTCCTGTCGTCGCAGTCGTACACGCCGTCACAGACCCACAGCATCGAAATGCACTTGTTGCCGTCGCACTGGAAACCTTTGCAGGTTGACTGTTGACAAAGGATTAAGTTTAAGTTTGTACAGCCGTAATTTAGATTTATGTCTGTGGCCGTAATGAATTAACATTTGTAAATTCGGAGTGGAATGCCCTGCCGGAGTCTGTGTTTTCAGATACCTACAACCTAGTGAACAGGTAGAGTCCTTCTAGGCAAGCGTGCAAATAAACATATTATTTGATTTCATTCACCGTCGACCACATCATCGCTTACAACGACTGGCCTACAATAAACAATAATAAAGCCGTAAAAGTTAGGTAAAATCACTTTACTATAAAATTGGCAGCAGGGTTAATTGCCAAAGGTTCTATGATTACTCTGTATCTATTTATTTAAAATACTAAAAACACGTTCCCTCTCACAGAGATGAGGCCTGCATCTCAGCAGTGGGAACATTAAAAAAAGGCTGACGATGAAGATCACAAATATCAGTGCAGACCTCGCAATATACAGGTAGACCATATTTATCGAAAGCTTTAAATGATAATGGTACATAAAACATGATAGTTGTAACTCACGTTATCCTTAATAGGCGGTAGCGCGGTGCAGTTAACTTCGTCGCTCCCATCATCACAGTCGGTTTCATTATTACAAAGCCACGTCATGGGGATACACTTCTTCGTGTCCTGGCACATGAACTGATGGGTCTGTTTGCAGTAATACTCGTCAGGATGGTGTTCCGCTGCAGAAGAGAAATGGATACTTGGTTGAATAATTTGAATGAGTACATAACTCTCTCTCTCTCTCCTAAAAAAGTAAATTTAAGAATTCTAAAATCCAACTGCTTAAGAAGCTAACTAAAAAGATGTAAACAAGAAGAAAATCATGCTGTGAAGTCAGAGGAGGATTCATATTTGCGAGCTGGCTGACTAAAATCATAATTATGTATTAACTTTAAAACTTTTGCGTTGCTGGTTTCGTTTTCGCCTCATCGCGTTAAATTCCCGTGATATATTGTTTTACATAATTATGTATCCTCCGATTGCATAGTTATGATCTTTTACTTTTTAATTTACAACTTTTGAGAAATCTTTTTTTTTTCGAATTATGTACTTTTAAACATATAGTAAGTGGTTCATATTTTTGTGATAACTCTAAAAACCATTCATTTTGATACCCCAGTCGATGGGTTTGGAAAAAAAAACTGGGTTCCCACAATATGGGCCCAAAATTCGCCATCTTCTTTTTTTGAGTTCCGTACCAGAAGGACCCGTCCATTAACGTGTCTGTACGTCTGTCAGTCCGTCTTTCTGTCCATTATCTGCCACACAATTCGGTTCCGGAGAATTTTTCAATTTCCCATTGACCTTGAAATTGAAATTTGGTGATAATGGTTATTATTACGTATATTTTACTAACAAATACTCGTACCAACATATTCTGTTTTTTTCTTGGTCCGGTTTAATCCTAAATGTGCGAAGTCCGACACGCACTTAGCCGGTTTTTTTTACGTCACTTATCTAAGAAAACTCGTGTGGTCAAGACAAACTAACGATGTCTTAATTATATAAATGTCTTGCGGTTTGAAAGACATGAAGTAACTAGCTTCTGCCAGCGCCTTCGCCCGCATGAAAAGTGTTTTCTTATCCCAAGGGAACTATATACCGAGATGAAAAGTATCCTATGTGCCAAAAAAGATCCCAATGGTTCGAAGTTCCGAGTTATTTCTCGGCCCCTCCAAAACATAAGATAAGATCGTATGTGCTATTCCTCTCTATAATCTATTTCTGCGCCAAATTTTATCCAGATCCGTCCAGCCGCTTGAGCGTGAAGAAGTTACAATTCAAAAATACACACACACACTCACAAACTTTCGCCTGTAGTAATATTAGTTTGATACTGTTATTTAAAATGAAAAACCCGACTACTGAAAAATCGCACTCTAAAAAGTATGAAACAAGAAAATATTCTCAAAGACAAAGATATTTTATTTCAACTAGGCCACCAAGCGGCACTTTTGAACGTTACATTAAAATTTACAAGGAATAAAAATTGATTCAACCGTGCATTCGGAAAGTAGCTTGTTATGGAGAAGAACGCACAAGAAACTCGATACTTACTCTTAAAAAAAAAGCTTTTTTACAATATTTAGGTACATAAGTTCATACATTAATAAATTCATAAATGTGAGGACAATGCACATGATGAACGTGGTCGTATGCCATCTACCGTAACAAAACAAAAATCTGAAAAGTATGACACCTACCGTAACAAAACAATACATTCTGCAAAGTGGCATACGATCACGATTATCCTCTACGGAATAATTTGTACATACTCGTAACAAATCAGATGAGAATATATTCTTGTTTCATAATTTTTAGAGCGTGATTTTTTGAACGAATTGTGTAGAGTGGACTTTGCGACGCTGTAGTCGGGTAAAAATACTTTTCGTGATTTTGACGGGATATATCTCGCAAACGGTACATTTGACAAAAATATGATGCAGCAAACCCAACTTTATTTTAAAATCCCTGTTCAATGATACCACACATGATGGGGTGGGGAGAATTCTTTTTTTGTCTTGACTGAGTGCCCCATTAGAGGGCGCCATATTCAATTTGTGTGTTGAGTGTTATGTCACAAAGCCTATAACCAGCGGACAAACAAGACGCTTCCAACGACACCCCATTTTTCAAATAAAGATAAGTAGTGTAGAAGTTTGGGCGCACGGTTGGCGCAGTGGCTGAGCGACTGGCTGCTGCACTGCGCGTCGCGGGTTCGATTCCCGCACGGAATAAATACAATACAGCGACGTCTATGTTTACCCGACTGCGCGTCGTAAAGGAGAGTACCTATCTAATGTGTTTATCAGTCTATGTTTACCCGATTGCGCGACGCAAAGGAGAGTAATGTGTTTATCAGTCTATGTTTATTCCTATGTGGCGTTCTAGAGACCAAACGCGTAGGCTGATCTTAAACTTGTGAGTGTTACTAACATGTCATGACAGTAATCAAAATTCACCAAGGCGTCACCCAGACGCCATTATAGTCAATAAACACATTACCCTCCTATCATATATGAAGCTATAATATGGTCAACTAGTTTCGAGCTCAAATTCTTTTATCTTGAAGTTAGTTCGGCAAACTCAAAACATTCAAATACCGTCATAGATAAATATACACCTTCAGCAGCCATAATTAGCAGACAATACAAAACAATGGCATCCACGCCACTGATTCAGGTGTCGCGACCGTCGAGAGGACATTAAGAATCAGGAAAGTTTTTCAGAAGCACAAAAGCAACCTACTGTAATACAGTTCATGCCTACGTTACTAAGATCATTAATCAAAGAATTGTAAGCCCACCAAAATCTCATCGAAAAAACGGGTCAGATAAATAGCTTTTTTTTCCTTTTTCCATCTGCAATCAGCCTCTGAGCATCAGAATGGTTGTTCCTTCATTGTAATTTTTTTTTACTTGACAAAATATAATATGTCGTTTTCCAAATACGAAGGTAGTTACAACTTACCGCAAAAGTTCTCATCCGTCCCATCATCGCAGTCGACTAATCCATCGCAGTATTGTTCCTGTGAGATGCACCCTCCCCCCATGCACGGGAACTTATCTTCACCCATACATTCTTCATCAAACTCTTGCATGCTATCGGAAAACTCCGCTGAACACCACGCGAGGCAGACCACAAATATTATACATTGATATTTCATTCTGGGGATAAGAGAAATAATGTTATTTAGTTTGTGAAAAACAAGCGAGATTTAGGAAGTTTAAAAAAATCTGTAGTACCTACACTTTTTGGTGTCTGTATTTAAAAAAAAATGTATAAAAATTATCTGAGGACCTAAAACGCCACTAGTTCCGCGATTGACGTGGCCACCTTCTGGGCCCAAATCATTTATTACAATAATCACATTTATCATGGACTCAAAAAAAGAGGACTGAAGATTTTTATTTCAATAAATGGAACACGAGTGAAACAACAGATTCACTATGAAGTTAAACCATGATAAAATTAAATAAAAAATCGCCAATGTAGCGATGTTTAAAAGAGCACATGTCCAGCAGTGGACGCTGTTTGTTAAAAGCGCTGTTTTATTCGATGGGATGATAGTGACGATGAAAGGTTCAGAAAAAAAAATGAAAATAAACTTACATGGGTTTCTATAGTTTCTTCATTGAAATACCAAACAATATGTACCTATCTAAATACAAAAAATGTAAAAAATCTTGATAAAAAATTTTGAAGATTTCACGTGGCGTGGCTGCAGCAAAAAGAGCGGAAGACAAAAAGAGCGAAACGGAAATTGAAAAGTGTCTCCTAAAGTTGAAAATATTTTTCATATACCCGCCTTTTCATTTTATGAAATCATCACAAAACGTTGTTTAGATGATATCTGAGATAAAATCAAAGAAAATATTGACAAATTGATAAAAAAAAACTAGCTAATCGAAATCAAGTGACTATAAATAAAATAAATTAATTAAATTCTTTAATATAAAATTAGCATTTGCAATGTAAAGTTTACAATAAGTAGAAGATGCTGTAACAAAACGTAATATTGACAGTGGAGGATTTAAGTTGCCAATTAATCTTCAATTTTTAAGTGAAAGGGTAAACTCGAACCACTTCATTTTGCCGCTGCAACACGTTATCTGGGCGGTTTCTCAACAGATAGGTATCATGTTTAGTATCAAACATTTTATTTCTTAACGGAATAAGAGTATCGTAATAAATAAAACATGAAATAAATAAAACATTTCCCTAATTTCGTTAAAAGGTTTTTAATTGAAGCTGCGCAATTTACAATTTGATCTTAGCAACCCTGTTTTTACTTTTTTTTTTTTTATATATATTTGTTCCTAACGGAACAGGCTAAGGTCTGAGACCATGCTGCCTAGTCATCAGTATTTTTCTCTTCTTGAATTCTTTAGTATGCATTAGAATGCGGATGTAACAGATTCTAATGCTTTTTTGGAGTATTTGGCAGCAAATTGTATCGAATCAGCCTTCCCAGTAAGCTTTGCAGAGGTAGTCAATACTACAATAAAATTCTCCGCTCCACTATCCCGAGATCGCTTCTGTCAATAATTTCACATATTGTCCAGTTGCATAGACAGTTGAGACACAAAACTACACCAATTTTATATCATAATATCCACTAGGAATCAATTTGCAAATAATATTAACAGCCGCTGAACTACACTCGAAAAAATCCCGCCAAAAAACTCCCTGTTTTTACTCTGTGCTGTGGTTGACAGGTCAGAGTCCAACTTTCCTATAAGTTTATTTTAAGTTTTAAATTAGTATTTTCTTTAGTTTTTAATTTACATTAATTGTTTTAGAAGTCTCCGTCGTGTTCAGTGATAATTGGTATAAGTTTACCGGCAGCCATGGCATCTCAAATATCAAAATCTTTACTGAAAGTTTCCCACGTCGGCTCCACGGCTAAATTCGGTAGGTTTTGTAATACTTTTTTAATTTTATATCACTCTACGGCTTTTATAACCATAATAAACGCAATCTCTTTTATATAAAACAGTCTATATATCTGAAAAGTTTATTCATCAGTTAAACATTTAGTATTTTCTCATAATTTGTGTATGGACGTAAACTTTGGACTTTTGTAAGAATTTTTTATTGGCATTGATGGCAATTAATTTTGTTCAGTTTCGTGCCAATTTATGAGTGCAACGTTCGAGTTAGATACATACTGGAAGGTATTATGTGCCCTAAAAACATACTGTTCCTACTTTGATATGATTTCAAGGACATTTTGTATTTATAATTTTGCTTATTTTGGGCAATTGTACTTTTAGATACTGCCCGAAGGGCTCTCAGTGTAGGAGCAGCATTACAGGGGAAGAGACAGTCGCTGCCGGACCGCACTGGCAAAAATGTGGTTCTTGTTGATGGAGTACGGACACCCTTCTTGGTCTCCTTCACTGACTACGCCAAGATGATGCCCCATGAACTTGCCAGACATTCCTTGTTGTAAGTATTCTTTCACTTCATGCTTTTCCTCTACATGTTTGGGAAATATTTAGATATTTATGTATAAATATGTAAATGTTTTTACATGGTACTTACAACAGAATAACCTGTAGGCCATTAGTTATGTTAGTTATTAAGTTTAATTTTATTCAGTGAATATATTATAGTTGTAGATGCAGAAATATTTAGAGACAGAACATGATTCCAGTATACCATTCGAATTTATAATATTATGTGTGGATAATGGACTACAAAAATAATTAAAATAGGTGCTCCTTAGTATAGTCTTTGTACTAAAAATCTATAGTAAGGAGAGCTTTAAGTAATTATTAACGTCTGACTGTGGCAGTTAGTTTTGTTTAGAAGTTTGTACATATTTTGTCAATTGGAAATAAGTAATTTTATGTAAAACTCAAAAAAACCAGTTTAGCTTACTGTAGACATTGCTAAGATAAAGATCACTTACCATTAATGTTTATAAATAAGATTGACCTTGATATCTCTCCTAGTTTATTAGTGTAATAGCTTAGCCTTTACTCTGATAACAAACTGTAAATAACAAGTAAATATAACTTACTAGCGTCCCGCCCCGGCTTAATCCGTGTCAATTTACACACAAAAACCATCCTCGTTTTTCACTCTTTCTATTGGTGAAAACCGCATGAAAATCTGTTCAGTAGTTTTTGAGTTTATTGTGTACAGACACAGCGGAGGACTTTGTTTTTATACTATGTAGTTATGTTACCATCCTAACTCTAATAACTATCTGGATTCATACCTGATCTACAATATTCTGCAAACATTTGTAAACTTGGCTGATGGCAGCATGTTCAATTATCTAAATATTTTTGGACTTTTAAAGCACAGTATAATTTGGTCTTGCAGCTGTTAAACTCGACTCTGGTTTTGAAGTTGAAGTTCTGGGAATCTGCTATAAAATTCCAGATGGCATGTATCCTGGATACCCGAAAATCTGTTAAATTAATGAGCAGCAGCAGGGGTACAGCTTTTATTATACTTTTTCTTTCAAAATAATATTAAAAAAAATAAACTTTTTTAAAACATAAACAGGGCCCTTGAGTCAAATGAAAGGGTGATTCGCTCGCGTGGTCATAAATTTCTGTACCCATCTAGTAGTTTTTTCTCTTGAACAGTAAACTTATAGTACCGAGTCAGAGTCAAGGGTGGGGCAGGCTGCCCCATCTGCCCCACCCTAAGCACGCCCGTGTACTCAATGTGTACTAGTCTCAGTGTGCACTAGTGTACTACCACCTTGCCTTAATTAACTGACCAAAGTCCAATTTGTTAGATACTCCTACTCTAGCAACTGATTATAATTGAGTGATACGGTACAGTTTATTTCTGTTTATGATTAGAAGAATCTTATTGAAAAAGTACCTATTTAATTATGAAAACAACATAGCATAAATAACAGCATGATTTGAAACATGCTTTTAATTCAATTTATTCAAAATCACCAAACATTAAAACTTATAAAACCAAAAAAAACTAAGATGCAATTTTATGGCACCAGAGTTTGTTGCAATTATTTTACAGCTTAGTTTTTTTCACATACTTAATGTAATTGTATTGTGAAAAGAACAAAAACATAGAATCAAAAATTGAATTTAAATGGAGTGCAATTTATCAGTAGTTGCTTGTGCATTTCTTTCAAGTAGGTACTTATTAGAAAATAAATATGGTATATTTATCTGAAAATGCATTTTCAACTAAGACTCAAATTGTAATAGAATTGTAATTTAATGCAATATTTCATGTTTTTTTGAATAGGTAATGCTTGATTGTAATATGACACATTGTCAGAGTTCAATGCAATCTACTATTATGCAAAATTATTTGTTTTTTTAACTTTGAATTCTCACGGATTCTATTTATGTATATCTAATCAATTCAATTCAATTCTTGATTAATGGCTTTTGTGGAAGAGTAACCACAATTCTGCCAATATCCCGTACTTATAATGATAGACCATCAAACGAAGGAGATTGTACAGTGATGAAATTTGGACAGTATTGCATTTTCTACGCAGAGCAAGACTGGAAGACAGTTTTTTTTTTTTTTTTTCCCTAATGTTGTAGCTATCGTAATAGTGTATGAATGTTGCAATACTTAAATAATCAAATAAATAGAATATTATAATAGTTTACAACATAATTTTATTTATTTCAATGAACTATATCTAATCAAAAATCTTTCCATTGCTGTTATAGAACAGTCGATAACTCATGTCTATGCCAAATGTCATCAAGTATGTGGTGTACCTTCATATATTTTGGCACTGTATGTCACTAGGCTATGTACGTAAGCATAGAATATGAACTTGTATATTATTTATGATAAAACATACTTCACAGGTATACAAACATTAAAATCGCGCCTATACTTCCCGAAGAGATAGTCAGAAGAGCATATTACCCACATTATGACGGCTAGACAATAAGGGCCGTGTTTAGGATGCTATTGAGACCCATTCTTCATATTGTTACTAAAGCTTCCTAGATGGGTAGATAGACTCCCTTTTCCACACTGGGGCTCCCATTTGGTACACTGGCTAACATAGCCAACCTAGCTCCGCTCAAAAGCGCAGAAGCTTCGTGGAGGCTTCACGTGCTTCGCGGAACGACCTCACTGTTGCGAGGATTTATGCATGTTCGGAAGCCACGGCCTTCCAATCATTCCAAGATGTCGTGGGCGTTAAAACTTCTTAATTGTGAGACTTGTTCATTGTTTGTTTGTGACAGGTTATCTCAGGTTAATTCTATGGCGGATACAAAGCTTCATTGGCACTAAGACTACTTTTCATCCTGGAAAAGTATACTGTTCCAGTGGAATCAGCCACTGGATTAGCTAGTACAAAAGAAAATCATTTCTAATCTCGCTCCCTATGAGGTGTCGAGATTGCGAATATCCCTATTATCATTATTCTCATATTCTGTTGTGCGATTTTCTTAAGTTTAAATAGAAAATGTAATAATAAACATTCTTCCGTCTAACAGGGGTCTCCTCCAAAAAACCGGCATAAACAAGGAAGTGATCGACTACATCGTATATGGCACGGTCATCCAGGAGGTGAAGACTTCCAACATCGGGCGCGAGGCGGCGCTGGCAGCCGGCTTCAGTGACAAGACGCCCGCGCACACCGTCACCATGGCGTGCATCTCCTCCAACCAGGCCATCACCACAGGTATAGTACTGTAGCGACATTTATGCTACCACATTAGAACTTCAAAAAAGACTTGACGTCACACAAATCCTACGTCGCGCAATCATAGTTCTCCGCGCTATTTGGTCATATACAACTGCCCGACAAGAACCATCAGGCAGTTGACCCGATCAGACACAAGACACAACACTCACCAGCACCCTAACTTGTGTAAGTTCAAAGAATAGGGCATGGTATGCTTTCCGTGCATTAATTTCTTCATACGTTCAAAAATCCGTCTACTCGACAGCGTAAAACACGCGTGAACACTGTTAAGTTATCAAAATGAAAGAGAAGGAGTGTGCTTCGTGGTGTCAAAACATATGCGCAATTAGGGTGCTAGTCTGAGGGTCCTCCCGTTTCAAAGAAGAATGCGAATCTACTTCCTATTCCGCATACTTATGATTCAAAGTTAAAGGTAACTCGGAACACGAGGCGAGTCGCTGCGCAGTATTAATTTCATGTGACTGCGGTGATGAGGACTAGATACTGTGCAGCGAATAGTGCACTTCGCAGATGGGTAAAAACAACGACTCATCTGGTTGACAGTATTTTTGCCATTGAATATCGTCGCACTATTTCCAGATTGTGCTATCCCGTTTTTAGCCATAACCCCTCACTTTAAGATCGATTTTAACTTATCGTTAATGTTACTGTGTGAATATCAACATTTTCTAGTAGCAATTTATATTGTGTGTGTCCAATCATAAAGACTAGGTTGACTTTATTAACCTTTCCCCCTTTTTCCTCAGGAATAGGCATGATAGCGGCGGGCGCATACGACGTGATCGTCGCAGGCGGCGTGGAGTTCATGTCCGACGTGCCCATCCGTCACTCTCGCAAGATGAGGTCCCTGCTCCTTCGTCTGAACCGCGCCAAGACTCCCGCGCAGAGGCTGTCGCTCATCGCGTCCATCAGACCCGACTTCTTCGCGCCCGAGGTGAGTTATAGATTACTATGATTTATAGCTTGTCAGGAATAAGTAGAAAAATAAAAATAAACTTTTACAAAAAATAATTCGACTTCTTCTTATCTCGGTAGTATATACCATATCTTGAAAACTTCTGAACCGATTTTGATGAAAATTGCACTGTTCCCGAAGTTGAAAGATACCCAATCCAATAAAAAAAAGAATGGTCACGAACCGATAAATAGTTTCGGAGTAATGTGTGGACATACATACAAACAAACATACATATGAAATTTTGCACACGTGTTTAGAGGCCCATAAAGAGTAACATATGTGAATATTGTGCAATACCTACAATATTACATACATATGTGGCGAATTGATTACCTCCGTAAAAAAGTCGTAATGAAAGGACGTAATTGTATATTGAATGGCTGGCTCATAGTGCGACCTTTTTTTAAACGGTAATAAAACTTCTCAGTCCGCAAGACAAACTTGAAAATTACCTACAGAAAATGTTCGACTGTATACAAATAAAATGTAGAAAACACAAGATAATTTTTAGGAATTTCTATACCTTAGCATCGAGAAAAAACTAAAACTGTCTATCTAGCAGTGTGAAAGAGAACGATAATTCGATATCGACTTTTTACCATCATCTTAAACGTGTCCAAAAACCTTAACGAAACTAATTATCAGCTCATCACTCTAGTTACCAGCCGTAGCTGAGTTCTCGTCCGGCGAGACCATGGGCCACAGCGCGGACCGGCTGGCCGCCGCCTTCGGAGCGTCGCGCCAGGAGCAGGACGACTACTCGCTGAGGTCCCACAAGCTGGCGCACGAGGCGCAGCAGAAGGGGTACTTCACCGATCTCATTCCTGTCAAAGGTAACTTATCATCTCATCATAAACAAAAAGAAGTCCTCTGCCGGACAACTGTCGTCACATCAACCAGTCCTGTGTATCTCATCCACTGTTCCCCTTCCTCTGTTAGGAAAGATGGTCGGCGAAAAGATGGCTCGTGGCTAAAAGTGGATACTCACGATGCTACTCCGTATTCAATCTGTCAATTCAATCTGTCAAACAAAGATTTTGGGTGAAAAAGTAGCTATTGTTACTTTTCATTAATATTAGTTTTTACCGACTACAAAAAAACGAGGTAATCAATTCGACACGTATGTTTATATATATAATATTGTTGGAATTGCACAATGTTCACATATGTTGCTCTGGTTCACATATGGACTAAACACATGTGCCAAATTTCGTAAGTATATATTTGGATTTATGTATGTTTGTCCACGCATTGCTCCGAAACTACTTATCGGATCGTGATCATTATTTTTTATTGGATTGAGTATCTTTCAATTTAGGGAACAGTGCAAGTTTCATCAAAATCGGACCAGCAGTTTTCAAGATATGGATCATATAATCAAGCTCCTTAGCGACAAACAGCACTAATGTGTAAATTGAGTTATTATGTGTATTTTGTCAATTCTTTACGTATCTTACTATTGAACTTGCTCAATTTTTAACCAAAAAGTTTAACAACGATGGTGTAGCATAGCGAAAGTATCTACAAACTTCCGACAAGCATCACATTCGTATCCAGAGCGCAAAATACCTCAAATTGTATCAACCGCTCTATTCAACATTCAATCTGTTGATTCAACTCGTCGATTAATAGACCGGTCGACTCGACATTCAACATGTTGAAAGTAGCCGTCAATTTGCATCCTCACTGCGCAATTTGTCAAATCACCACAAGTTGAATTAACGGATTGAATACAAAATGGCATCGTGAGTAGCCACTTTAAGTGATAACAAGTGCACGAAGCGATTATAACAACCGCACATACTGAATCATCTCTGCGAATAAGAAAGCCTTTGGATGAGTCCGACACTGTCTTTTCCAGATCTATGTCAGCCGTCACGGGTAGTTGACACCCAAAACTCCTACACCTACAGCCTAATTGCGTAAGTGAATTCGCCATCAATCGACCAATCAAATGCGAGACGAAAGACGCCATGTGGATTTCCGGCTATGTAAATGGTCGATTGATGGCGGTCAAATCTTTTTCCTTGCCAAATTTACTTACGCAAGTAGGCTGCCGGTCTTAGCGAGTGTGACTCGTGTTTTTTTTTACAGTTTGTACATATAAAACTCTACTGTTTTGAAATTCGCATCAGAACCTGCAGTTTCTTACATTACCACAATATGTTAAATGACATTTCACAGTGGATTAACCAATAAGATACTTTATAAGCTTCGGCTACCTATGCTGTTTTTCTGTTCTTCTCTAACACGTTCCTTCCTACAGTTGACGGCAAGGACGGCGTGGTAGACAAGGACAACGGTATTCGCGTGTCCACCCCGGAACAGCTCGCCAAGCTGAAGCCGGCCTTCGTCAAGCCGCACGGCACCGTCACCGCCGCTAACGCTTCGTTCTTGGTACGTAGAACAAACCGCAATAAACTGCTGATAATCTAAAATTGCAGACATCTTGAAATGGATTGTCCTTATTTTTGACATAAGCATCCGCAAAAGCCGCAAAAACTGTTATTGTAATCGACGCCACTTTGGATTTGAAAAAAGGCTACATTTTCGGTATCAGCACCCCCGACAATAACGAAGTAAAGGTGCAAACGTTAGCTGATATCTTCGACTGGGTTTTGCATCGGCCGATCTAGTTACTACAAAATTTACTACTCCGAAAACTACGAAATTACACCCATGTCTGCCCATGTATACCATCACCAATATCAGAGCCAAAAGAATTCTTCTCATGGAACTTTCTGAATTGAAAATAGTCGGGCAACATTGCCTAACAACTTTTACTTACAAAACCAACTCTTCTTGTCCCTACAGACTGACGGTGCATCAGCTTGTTTGGTAATGTCTGAGGCCAAGGCTAAGGAGCTCGGCCTGAAGCCCAAGGCGTACCTGCGTGACTTCACGTATGTCGCTCAGGTAAGGCAATAAAGTTTAATACTGTGAAACATTCTGTGTTTATTAGTGTTTGAGTAAGTTTCCATAGATTTCATCAACAAATTTTATCATAGTAAGTAAATGTTCTGGGGCCTATGTTCAGCAGTAGGCGAAGTCGGGTTGCGGATGACGATGATAATTAAATAAATATACTGTCTTTCATACTGATGACTGTAGCAATGAAGAAATCTTATATAAGGATAGAGAATAAAGTTATTTAATTGCTTGTCTGTTCTTCTCTACTTAGGTATTTACCGAACGGATGGTAGAATCACTTAATCATGATCCAGCCTTAGTTATCCCCCCAGCAATGCCCTGAGCCGAGGTACGACCCCATAGGGGGTAGCTCTCAGCATGGTCGCTTAGTTTTAGCTTTTTGTGTCTGGCTGGATGCTCTAGTTTAGTCTCTACAGGATCGCCCGGTTAAGCAGTAGCTAATCACTCTGATTGAATTGCGAGATGTCCATTAAAAAAAAAGATAAAAGATCTTTAATTAGTAAGTGAAGTGTTTACACAGTGAAGATCTAAAACAGTCAAGGAAACAGGCATGATTGTCCTAAAACATGTTGAAGATTTGAATCTCACTGAGCCTGTATGGTTAATTACAGAATTCACTGACCACTCGCTTTTACAGAGAGGAGCCTCCTCTCTGTAAAAGCGAGTCCTAGTCCCTAGAAGTGTGCTGATTACAGACTGATACTATGCGCTACATATCTTGTTTCCAAGATACTTGTCATATAAGTTGTTGTGCCCCGACAGGGTCCATAATTGTTTCTGTTACTTTAATTTATCATCTATATGTACAATATGGATGCAATAAATTTTATTAGAATTTCGAGCTCTATCCTGTGGCTTGTTTTCCATAGAAAATCCCCGAAAAACCGTTTTTCGGGAATAAAAAGGCTAAATAATTTTATAACAGCAATCACTACAATAGTTCTTCCATGTATACAGGATCCCGTTGACCAGCTGCTGCTTGGACCCACGTACGGCATCCCCAAGATCTTGGACAAAGCCGGCCTCAAGATGAGCGACATCGACACCTGGGAGATCCATGAGGCCTTCGCTGTGAGTACTAATCATACATAAAATATATAAAAGTAAAAACCGGCCAAGTGCGAGTCGGACTCGCGCACGATGGGTTCCGTTCCGTACCATTATCGTAAAAACGGCAAAAAAAAACAGGTTTGTTGTATGGGAGCCCCACTTGAATATTTATTTTATTCTATTTTTAGTACTTGGTTTTATAGCCGCAACAGAAATACATCATCTGTGAAAATCTCTACTGTCTAGCTATCACGGTTCATGAGATATAGCCTGGTGACAGACAGACAGTGGAGTCTTAGTAAGAGGGTCCCGTTTTCACCTTCTGGGTACGGAACCCTAAAAACGAAAGAAATTGCGATTATGACCTAGGGGCACACTGAATTACAGGAAATTTTATAACAAAACTCATTTTTAATCTATCTAAAACCTTTAAACAAGCAATTCTTGTATATATTAATTTATTTACTTATTTATTATATGCTTTATTGTACACCTTAAAATACAATAAAAAGAAACTTAAAATTAATACACATACAATGGGCGGCCTTATCGCAATCCGCGATCTCTTCCAGGCAACTTGGAATTTATAATCTGAATCTCGAAAACGGCTCCAACGATTTTCATGAAATATATGTATATGTTACGGCTAATACCCGAAGTGCGGCTACACCTAGTATTAGTGCGGCTACACCTAGTTTTAGCCGGTTAGAACTAGGTGTAGCCACGCGACGGAGCCCCGCGCAGCGGGGCTGCTATTTCCGTCCGCAGGGTCTAAAATAACCTAACACGAACGAGATGACGGGAGCTGAGTTCGCTCGCTTTGCTCGCTCACTTCAGCTCCCGTCATCTCGTTCGAACCTAACCTGTCCGTGTCGGGGTGCCCTAAGCTCCGGCTAATACTAGGTGTAGCCGCACTTCGGGTATTAGCCGTAACATATAATATAATCTGAATCTCGAAAACGGCCCCAACGATTTTCATGAAATTTTGTATGCAGGGGGTTTTGGGGGCGATAAATCGATCTAGCTAGGTTAAATTTTTAGAAAACGTCGTTTACTCTATTTTCACCCGAGCAGAGCTCGGTCGTCCAGGTACTAATATTATTGTATGCAGCCTAAGTAGTTCATAATAAAGGGTTTTATTATTATAAACCCTGCGAAATAGGGCGTGATATTAATAAAAAATACAACACAAAGCGGCATCATGGTGGTGTAGTACGGCCCGTAATCCATAGACAAAACCTCAAAACTCTTTGATCGCGTACGCAATACATGATTAAACGTATAGTGCGTAAGATTTTCATGAAATTGTACATTTTCAGGGCCAAATTCTGGCGAACTTGAAGGCTATGGATTCCGATTGGTTCGCGCAGACCTATCTTGGCCGTCAGTCTAAGGTAAGATAATAATTATAAATTATACTTCTCAATACTATCATCATACAGAATATCAATTTATTTGCTTTGTTGACATTACAAGTTTATTTATTTACAAAATTATTTATTTACTGAAAATAAACGGTATTGATGAACGTGGTGACACTTGGTGGAGGCCTTTGTCTAGCAGTGGACGTCTTTCGGCTGAAATGATTTATTAATATTATAAGACCTAGAAAACACTTACTGAGACCAGATATGGGACAAATTGTATACTTTCCTAAACTAAGAAGTACAAGCCCTTTCTAAAGGCCGATTTAACCAATGAAACTAATCGCGATTAGTTTTATTAGTTTTTTGGCTCTAAGAAAAACAGGCTAACAGATAAAAACTTTTAAACATTTAGGATTAGCGAGTTTGCGGGAGTCTCAAGCAAAATGACTTTCCACCCCTCTCGTTACAATCGCAAGCTTGAACATTATTCACTTTTATTTTTGTTGTGTGCAGGTTGGTGCTCCGGACCTGAGCAAGTGGAACAACTGGGGAGGATCGCTCTCTATCGGACATCCCTTCGCCGCCACTGGGGTGAGTCACATTCATATTGGATTAAGATTATTTTTCATGGGTCATTGGTCCATCTGGTTTCGAGGCCTCCCAACAAAGCGTCTTTCGTGTCGCGGTCGCCATTCCAAAACCTTTCGGGCCGCGGGCGCTCGCTAAATGCGAAACGCGCCTATGACATCTTTCGAATGAAATGTAAAATGATGATATTAAAAAAAAACATATATACAGATTAAATGCAATGCTGCCTCTAGGGGAGCTGTATATTCAATATTAGTGACAGACATTGAAAAATCATGACATCGACCTTTCACAGGGAGACTAAATGATTAAAAAGAACTTGAAAAGTAATCGAAAACATTGTAATTATATAATCCATTTTTGCTGAGCAACTAATTTGAAACAAATGAAAACTACCGCTCTACTCAAGGAAAATTATATTTACTCCTATAAAGTATAGCATAGAATTTATGCTAGTAATGGGCAATAAGTCCTCTCCTATATCTTTCTTTCCAGGCAGTCTTTTCTTGCGCCACCTCGAACTAGGCACCTGTTACTTTGAGATTGTTGCTGTGGCGTCTGTGTCGAATAAATATTTTCCATTCTTTTTTTTCTATTCTTGTGTAAGTTAAATGAATAAATAAATAACCCTTCTTACTCCTCAGGTCCGTCTAGCCATGCACACTGCTCACCGCCTGGTGCGTGAAGATGGTCAGTTCGGAGTCATCTCAGCTTGCGCGGCCGGTGGACAGGGAGTCGCCATGATCTTGGAGAGACACCCTGATGCCACCTGCAATTAAATCATCATAAAATAGACGTAGCGGGACGAAAACTTAGTCGATAAAAATATTGGCAGCAGAAATAGTGATGTGGCAACACAAAAGTAATGTTGTGACATGGCAACACTGAAAATAATAACATCGAAAATATGCGTCGAATACATAATCTCCTTTTTTAAGTGGATTGCTGTGTGACAATATCCAAGAAAAGCCGGAAAATAAAAACAATGGCCCCCAGATACAGGCTACGTCTATAAAAAAAAACTGTCACTCTGCACTATGATAACATAAGAGAATGTCTTGTAAATGTATGGATGTGTAACCTAAAAGAATTATTCGAATTGTCTGGATTAAATGTATCGAGAATCCCTAAAATAAGCCAAAATAACTTTCAATAATTTATACTAGTTAACTTGCTAATAGGCTTAAATACATTTGCTGGCAAAATTCAGTCAAATTACTCAAAAAATGTATAAAATTAGTTCTATAAAACATTTTCTATATAAATTGTACACTCGATTGTCGTACAAAAGGATATATTTTGTATGTATTTAGTTTCTTATCATTTTGTCCTGTAATCTGTTATTTTGTAACTGTGTTAGGTCAATGTCCTGATATTTATTTCATAATCATTAGTTTTAAGAGTACATTATATATCTGATCATTTACTGTTGTTATTAAAATTTATTTAAAAAATCTATTTTGTTTATTTAATTAAGTACTAGCTTCTGCCCGCGGCTTCACCCGCGTAAAAAGTGTTTTATCATCCTTAGGGAATACAAACTCCTATATCCTATGTCCTTCCCAGGGTCTCAAACTATATCCATGCCAAATTTCATCTAAATCGGTTCAGCAAATCCAGAGATTACCCCCTACAACATCACAAACTTTACCTCTTTAAAATATTACTAGCTGACCCGGGGAACTTCGTTATGCCTAAAAATTTTCTAAAATAAAAGATTTTTCTAAAATAAACGTAGTTACTCCTTATTACATCAGCTATCTGCCAATAAAAGTCCCGCCAAAATCGGTCCAGCCATTTCAGAGATTAGCCGGAACAAACAGACAGACAAAAATTCTAAAAAATGTTATTTTGGTGTATGTACCGTATATATATTCATATACATGTAGTAAAAAACGGTTATTTCAATATTAAAAAACAGACACTCCAATTTTATTTATATGTTTAGATTATTATAAATGCGAAAGTTTGGATGGATAGATGTTTCAGAATGGCTGTACGGATCTGAATAAGATTTGGCACAGAGATAGATTATAGTTTGGAATAGCACAAAGACTTTTATCTCAGTAGTAAGTTCACGTGGGATATTTCTTTATATTTGATGGATATATAGATAAATGGATATATCATTCTAGTGTGTGGGTATGCGGAACAGAGTGTAAAATCCCACAAACCTCCATAGAAAAGGGAGGATCTTCTGACCAGATGGTTATTGTGTCTGGTCTGGGCATTGAGATAGGAAATATGTCTATGGGTCTGGGCAACTGCTCAACGATTATTGTCGGACTGTTGTATGTGTTCAAATCGCGCCGAAAACTTTGCTTTCGCGATGCAGGATTTGTGTGACGTCATGTCATTAGTTCGTAAGTGGTGGCGTTGGTGCCGCTACATGTCCCCCACTGGAGACTGGAGGTCGGAGTCGTGGTTGAATCGTCCGTACATCTCGTGAAGCGTACCAGGCTAGTGGAAGGTTGGTTCTCGTGAGTCAGAATCGGCCGTCGCAGAGTTCGAAGTGAGTCGGAACTGTATGCGGTTGTGGCCCAGGGAGTCGAGGTGATGATATCCCAGTGAGTCGGGAACTGGCTGGCTGTGTGACTCGCTGCTCGAAAGCTTGAGGAAGTGATGATGTCGTCACGATTAAGTAGCTCTGCACGAAGGCTGCACTGATGTTCATGTTCGAGGGACTTCTTCCGAACGAACCTCTTCCGCGTCTGACTTTTCCTGCCTCTCTGCCGATTACTCTTCCGTATACTCGTAACTGTCTCTTTGGTGTCGTTAATTGCGCTCATCTCAGAGGCGCTCTCAGAGACGCTCATCGTTTCTTCGATGACACATTATTATGTCACTATAGTGATACCAAATTCTCCAAAAATATCCGGTGAATTTGGACGTTCAGCAAGTTGGCACCGTTTTTCACACAGAGAAAGATTTTTTTGCTTCTTAATGGAGGCCTACGTCATAAGAGGAATATGTGTGCGAAATTTTAAGTTTCTAGCCCTGGGAGCATGGCCTGTGCGTTTATCTAAATATTTCATACCCTCTTAGGAGTTCAATTTTGGTAAACACTGAAATACGTAACTTATTATTTTTGCCGTACTCAGTTCATACGAAATTTAATGCAATTATATCCAAGGAATAAAAAGTTTCATACAAACTTTTATCCCCTATGTCAAGACCAGAATCCGTCGGAAAAATCCGTCCTTAGTGGATGACTATGTCATAAGAGGAATACATGTGCGAAAGTTTAAGTTTCTAGCCCTAAGGGTTTGGCCTGTGTGTTTATTTAAAACTTTCATCCCCTATTTTAATTTTGGATAACGCTGAAATACGTAACTCATTATTTTTGCCGTACTTTCTTCTTCTTCTTCTTCCTGCCCTTGTCCCATGTTACTTGGGGTCGGCGCAACACGTTTTCTTCTTCCATACCATCCTGTCCACCGTCACGCTATCACTGACTCCCTTTTCTTTCATATCACTCCTCACACAGTCCATCCATCTTTTCTTTGGCCGTCCCCTCCCTCTCCATCCATCCACATTTATATTCATAACTCTTTTAGTAACATGCGTTTCATCCCTCCTCATCATATGACCATACCAGGACAAACGGTTTCCTTTCAACTTTTCTGTCACTGGCGCCACTTTCAAACTTCCTCTAATATACTCATTTCTCACTTTATCCATTCTCGTCACTCCACACATCCATCTCAACATTCTCATCTCTGCTACATGCAATCTCTTTTCATCCATCTTTTTCACAGCCCAACATTCTGATCCATACAGTACGACAGGTCTAATCACGGACTTGTAGATTTTCCCCTTTAACTTTAGGGGCATCCGTGGGTCGCAAGTTGTTCCAGTGACCTGTCGCCATTTCATCCATCCCGAGTTGATCCGGTGCGTTATGTCTCGGTCTATTTCGCCATCCCCTTGGATAAGCGACCCTAGGTACCGGAAGTCGGAGCACATCGGTATTTGTGTTCCAGCGAGGGCTAGAGGCACGGAACTGGAGAGACCGCCAAAATCACAGAACAAATATTCGGTTTTAGATCTGCTCAATTTCAAGCCAACACTCTCCAGTCTGTGCCACCACATCTCCAATCTACTCTGGACCTCTAGGCCACTCTCGGCAACCAGCACAATGTCATCGGCAAACAGCATACACCAGGGTGCCTCTTCCTGTATGTCCGACGTCAGCGCGTCCATTATCATCAGGAAGAGGTAAGGACTGAGAGCCGACCCTTGGTGCAAGCCGACTGCCACACTGAAGCTGCCAGTAGTTCCCACTGTAGATCGGACTTGGGTACTGGATCGACTGTACATCGCTCGGACCAACTGTACATACTTCCCAGGCACACCTTTCTTCTTAAGGGCCCACCACAAAACCTCACGGGGCACCCGGTCGTATGCCTTTTCGAGGTCAATGAATACCATGTGCAAGTTTTTATGTGCACTTCTATATTTCTCGTACAACTGGCGGATTGCGAAAATGGCATCCGTTGTACCCCGACCAGGCATAAAACCGAATTGGCATAAAATTATTTTTGCCGTACTTAATTCATACAAAATTTCATGCAAATATGTCCAAGGAATAAAAGTTTCGTACAAACTATTATCCCCTATTTCACCCCGTTGGGGGTTGAATTTTGAAAAATCCTTCCTTAGTGGATGACTGCGTCATAAGAGGAATATGTGTGCGAAATTTTAAATTCTTTCATTTTCTAGCCCTAAGGGATTGGCCTGTGCGTTGATGCATCAGTCAATCACTTTTGCCTTTTATAGATATAGAAGATATATAGATTGTATTGAAGAGCAGAAATACAAGTTTCAAGTAATTTTGATGATAAATAATTTATTTTTCTTACAAATTTTAACACCACTTTTTACCCCTATATGGGATGAAATTAAAAAAAAAACATAAACATGCGTTTCTTTTATTGTATTGAAGAGCAGAAATACTAAGTTTCAAGTAATTTTGATGATAAACAATTTATTTTCTTACAAATTTTTTACCCCTTTAGAGGATGAAATTCAAGAAATCCTCAAAACGTATTTTTTTATTTATATTTAGAGGCTAAATACCATACTTCATTCATTTCAAATTAAAAACCACAGAGTCGCATATAAACTTTCATCCCTTATCTAACTCCCTTAGGGGTCGAATTTCAAAAAATCCTTACTTATTCCTTGTCTACATTATAAAGGGAACCTCTGTGCAAAATTTCAGCTTTCTAGGTTCAAAGATTTGGGCTGAGCGTTGATGAGTCAATCAATCAGTCAGGACTTGACCTCTTTTTATTAATTAAAGTATGTGTCTGTCGAAACTTAAATGTTGAAAATAAAAAACAGAATAGCACAGAAATTCTTATCACGAAAACTGGAACTGGAATATTTGTGGGTTTTAGAGCCTTGTGATTCGTCTTTCGTCGTGTTATGGTTAGGTAAAATACATGGTACGTACTACTGCATCCGTGCGTCAATCTCCATCAGCAGTACTGACCAAAATTAAAGAAAGTCAGTAGCTTTATAAAGTACGAGGGTCATTCAATAAATACTTAGCCTACAAAAACTAAACGAAAATTTTGGAAAAGTGGCAATTTATTTTTCAACATAGTCTCCTTTTAGTTCGATACACTTAGCCCAGCGATGCTCCAACTTTTTTAACCCGTCGGAAAAATAATTTTTGTCAAACTCTGCAAAATAGGCCTCCGTGGCGGCGATGACCTCCTCATTCGATCCATATCTGTTCCCGGCGAGTGATTTTTTCAGATAAGGAAACAGAAAGAAGTCACAAGGGGCCCAATCTGGAGAATACGGTGGATGGGGCAGCAATTCGTAGCGTAATTCGACCAATTTGGCCATGGCAGCGGCAGACGTGTGAACCGGTGCGTTGTCGTGGTGAAACAGCACTTTTTTCTTCGCCAGATGGGGTCGATTTTTCTTTAATTCGGCGTCGAATCGGCCCAATAAATCGGCATAGTAAAGCCCTGTAATTGTTTTACCCTCTCGAGGTAATCGATATAGATCACACCTTGTGAATCCCAGAAAACGGTGGCCATAACTTTTCCGGCCGATTTTACAGTTTTCGCCTTCTTTGGAGCACGTTCCCCGGTCTGGATCCATTGTTTTGATTGCTCCTTGGTCTCTGGTGTGTACCAGTGGATCCAGGTTTCATCGACGGTTACAAAACGACGCAAAAACTCCGCTGGATTCCGCTTAAACAGCGCCAAACACGTCTCCGATGTGGTCTCACGGTTGCACTTGTTTTCTGGTGTGAGTAAACGCGGCATCCATCGCGCCGACAGCTTTCTCATGCCGAGTTCCTCGTGAAGAATATGATGCACTGTTCCTTCTGAAATGCCTACAGTCTCAGCTAGCTCCCGAACTCGGCGATCTGCCAATACGAAATCATGGATTTTTTTAATGTTTTCCTCCGTAGCAGCTGTTTTCGGTGCACCTGGACGTGGTTCATCAAAAACCGACGTACGGCCACGTGCAAACTCGTTGAACCAATTCTTGACGGTGGCCATCGATGGAGAAGAGTCACCGTACACAGCATCCAAGCGCTCTTTGATTTCGATGCGCGTTTTCCCTTCCAAAAATAGGAATCGAATCACCGAACGATATTGCTTAATCTTAAACATTTGTATTTACCGAGAAATCAAAGATGATAACTTTCGATCGCTCGTTCAGCAGGACCACGACTTTGAATGTTGATTCCAAGGTTGAGGAGTCTGTCGCTTTCCTCAAACCTACATGGAAAATTACTACCCTGCAATATAAAATGAGTACCCCAAATTCACAACTAGTACTCCAGTAGTTTTCGAGATATACCATGCCATTGGTGGGGTGGTTTTCATTTTAAGATTTCCCTATTAAAAACTCGGTGACTTGTGCCCAACTTTATAAAAAAATTACTACTTCTAAAGAAGTTATATCGACCAAAAATTCAGATACCTAAGTGTTGTATTTTAAGAGAAATTAGCTTTCATTATAGAACCAACACTAGTTTGGTTTGGCCTATCGCTGAACTGGACCTATTTGGTATAACGGTGAGGAACAATTACTGTACTTTCTCTCATGTTTTTAATTTATTTTTGTTTATTTTGTGCAGAAAACTAGTTGTGTGCTTCTAAGTTTGTGCTAAATAAATTTACTTTCGCTTTATTTCAGTGCATGCGCTTGTATATTTTTTTTAAGTCACAGCATGACCATATTGATTTGATTGTAGCACAAGACCGGAAAACCGCGCGCGAAAAAATGAACCATAGTGAGGCCTAGCATTAATAGACTAAATGATTGAACGAAACTGTGCCATTACTGCACTCTGTAGACATATAACCATAGACAATCACTGTGGCGTCGTCCGAGCGGATATTGTTTATGCTCGTCATTTTTCTAAATCTTTTGGAAATTAGATAGCGGACGCAATTTTTATTAAAATTCCGTCTATTTGGTGCAAGTTTTATGAAAACTTGCGTGCATTTGACACGTTTGCTGAAACTGTTGAAGAAGAAGTTGTAAAGTGACGTATGAACGTTATGTGTATGCCAATAAGGCTAAAGTTTTTTTCGCGACCATTATAGCGGGAAATCTACGTTGTGACGCGCACAAACCGTGATTATTTGTCGCTAGCACTGGCGGAGTGTCGTAACAGCCTGGTTATGTGGCCATTTATATTTTGACAGTGGACTCGTGATAAAATTTGTTTTATTTGACAATGTCGGAGGAAATGGCGGTGTCTGATAACACAACTGGAGAAGAAGCTATAGTTAGCAACGATGAGGCAACGACGGCGACGGTGGTGGAGCCCGAGGAGGCAGCGGTGGAGGTGCCGATCGAGCCTGTAGTTTCTACCGACGAGGAGCCCCCGCCTTTGGTGGAAGGTGATTCAAAAACTTTCACATAACCTAAGTGCCAACATCACGACATACTTTTCGCCAGTTGGATTGTATTTTTTTAGTTTTAGTCATGCTAAAGTGCAGTTGCAACCTTTTGATTGTAGATTGAGGTCAGATAGCTGCACTTCCTAAACTTATTTTGGTAGAACATAAGTTAGTTTGTTATTTCATTGCTTGGTAGTTAGTTATCAGTTTGGAATACCAACAGAGCATTATTTAGTGGTAATAAGGCATTAATTAACAGATGTAGACACACTCATGTATTTGTAATGCTGCAGCGAACTCATGTCACTGTTATTATATTGGAATCCTTGATCGGCTTTGTATCGGTAGATACAAGATGGTGACCTCATAATTTTGTAGCGCTGCATTAAAGGGCATATGACTTATTGAATTTATTTGTATATTATGAATAGGTGTAATATCAATATTTTGTGATTTGAATACTTGTAGTGTCTGTTATTGAGATTCATTTGTCAACTACGAACTGTACATGGATGTATTGGGATGTATTATGGTAAATAGAACAGCAAAAATCTCAAATGCTGAGACATGTGATCTTGTTGGTTAGAATTTACTAAACTTCACACCTTTTTTATAATTAGAATGATTTTAGCATTTATTTATAGATCCTGAGATAGCATAATATTTCCTACTTTCAATAATATCAAACATAAAAAAATGTGAGTAGATGCCATGCAGTCATTAGTATGCTGACTCTCCCTGCAATCAGGTACTGCCCAATCATATTGGCTGAGCTGAATATAGGCTTTCCAATGCCCAAAGCTCGGCACGCTACTGTTTTTGTAAGAGATCTATTGTGCAGCCATTGTAGCCAACTTCGGAGTGGCCAAAAAGTTTGATGGATGGATTACTGTTGCTTGTATATGTGCTACAGTGTCTTTTGACCCTGTGGAGCTTGTATAGTGAACCAAAGCCTCAAAAAAAAACCCCTTAAGGCAAAGATTTCTGTAATGTCACAATTTTGTGGTTTTCTTAGCCATCTCTAATGGATTATTTCTTGCTAAAAGCTTATTACGAGGTGGCACTTCCCATAATATTGTCATAGATAGACAATATGTTTAGATTTACAATATAAACATTGATTGTGTAGAATTTGCTTTTTAACGAGCTTGCTGTTACTTATATTATGGTATGGATTACATATGACATGCAAAGAGAGTGGTACTGGAAGGAGTCAAAAAATGGAAGGAGCTTATTATAAACAATACATAAATTACACACATACCCTAATCGATGTGGAGAGACTTGGCGGAGGCCTATGTCAAGCAGTGGATTTCTTTATGCTGAAATAATGATGACACATACAGTTTACATCATGGATGGCTTTGAAATAAGCTATAAATGCCTCGTAAATCTCTTACCAGACTAGAAGTGTGTAACTATGCCGCATCAGAAAGCCTGGTCTCAGAGCGGCAAACATACAAGTGGCTTCATAAAAGTCGCTTCACACCCCTTTGCCACCTTTTCTAACCTTATCAACTTACACACGATCCATCCATGTTTATAAACTGCTTGTGAGGTAAGCTTGCGAGTATTCCTAAAGTCTGAACTGATCACTTTTTCTTTACAGAAGACCCAGGCCCAGAAATAGAACTAAAGATCGAAAAAGTGGCTGAAACTCAACCCGAAAAGCAACCAGAAGTGAAGAAGGAACCACAATCTGATGACATAGACATACCTATAGAGACCCCAGAAGCTGACGTAGACATTAAGAAGGAGGAAGAAGATGACGTGAAAGATGAAATTGAAACTTTTGAACATAATATTGAGGAGGACCTTAAAAGAGGGATCAAGCGGAGAGCTTCGAGCGCTTTCAGTGATGCTGGTGGCGATGAGGAGTTTAAAGGCTTTGATGAGATTAAAGTTGAAGTTAAGCCTACTGACTACTGTCGTATTTTGGGTGAGTTATAGAAGTTTGGTTCAAGATAATTTTTTAAATGAAAGTTGGAAGATTTATCTATGGTTTACATATAGATTATTAAATAAATATTGTTGAATTTGGCTTTTTTCGAGATGATTCAGCCAATTAACATCAAGAAATAATGAATTTGCGGCAAACAGGGTTTAATATACCCTCATATCCTAAGAGCTACATATTTTAAAGTACCATGTAATAATAAGTGTATCTATTTACAACATTATATTGCCAACTTTTATGCCTTATAAATGTAATGTATTTTGTTCAGAGCGACTGGAGGCGGAGGTGACAGCAGCTAGCAAGGACCTGGTGCCGCTAAGGACCGTGATGGCTACGCCCCCCGCACCCGGCAGAGCCTCTAAGCGACCACGGAAAGACACTGGTAAGCACATAATAAGATGATTTCAAAAGAGATCTTTTGAAATTATTTCCACACTTCCTATTATATTAAAATTTCAATAACGAAATGCAGTTTCAAAAGAATTATATTCTGCCAAAATCTAGATGAACAATTTTAATAAATTCAGAAATAAAAACAATCTTAATTTTATGCTGCCTACATAAAATTTAAATATGACACACACACATGTCACAGACATGTCTGGGATGAATATTGCTAGCTACTCTGTCTTTATTATATTATAAAGAGATAACATTGTTTGATATATCTTGAACTGATAGAAAGGCACAATATTGCTGAGTGCCATAGGCTAATTTTAATCAGTTTCAAAATCTAATCAATTTGCTAAACTTTTCCCTCCTTTGTTGGGGTTGGCTTCAAGTGGATGGAGCAACTGCCTCCAAATCTGATAAATTACTGCAAACAAGATGTTTGACATAGACATAAATTAAAACAGATAGGAAATAGACAACAGAAATGCTTATAAGGAATACCTATCAAAATATTTTTTACTTATGTTTTCTAGAGACGATCATTAAAAATGTATGTTCTTGTTTGATTAACTCTCTAAGCATAAAATTAAGGAATATTGAGCTCTTAATTCACATTTCAAAGATTTAATTTAAATGATCAATTATAATAAATTGATTCCAATAGATGGCGCATTTTTTTAATTTGTTTTGTTACACATTTTGTCAAAATGAAACTGTAAAAACGTGCATAAAAATACTATAAAACAAATTGTCACTGTATTTAAAAAAATAGTATTTACGAGCCGACTTAACCATAAACGCTATCACCACCATATCTGTGGAGTGAGACCGAACGCGATCGATGTTCTTAGAAAAATAATCAGCTCAATCAGACGAAAAACGCTAGATACGTCGGCACGGTTTCTTTGTATGGAATGAGGCATCTGCATGCTAGTATTATATTATCTGTGCCTATATTAAGCGCTATTCCTCTCTCCTAGACACCGACTGTATCTGTATCTAGAACGGTGCTGTGCCCTACAGGATCCATGATTGTTTCTATAATTTATATTTACCACCTGCATATACATCATGGATGCAGTAAATTGGATTTGTATTTAAGTTCATTGTGAAGATAAAAACTTGTAAACTGTTCACTCTGTCTGCAATAAGCACATTTTACCACAGACCACCTTGAATTTCTTATTTCAAGCTAACTTCACCAATGATGCAACATCCTCTCCTAAACCGAGACTATAATAATTGTTTTAGTGTTTAGAAACAACTTAGGAATGATTGAATCACAGTTTTATATTATGGTCATTGACTTTATATTATGAAAGTGTTTGATCAGCGAGGAATTGCCTTGTTTGTCTAGTTGTCACAAGCGTTACTGCTGAACTTGAGGTCCTGGTTTTGATACTCGGGTCGGGAAAAGGGTTTACTAATGATAAGCCTAAAATATATTTCCATAAATTACATTGGCATAACGAAATTCAGCATAATGATTATTAGGCATAAATGCTTTACTATAATATATATTGTCATAAATACTTTTGGATTTATCATAATGATGCATAATCTTATAAAGCATTATTTTTTAACATCAGGCGAGATAGTGGTCAAACGCGAGCCTATAGATTATAAAAAAAAGCATAATGTTATATTTGCATAAAGATATTTACACATAATGTTCCTTGGAATAAAACAAACATGTTCCACCCCGCCGCACCCTTAACTTAATTAACTTGAGTGAGTTGATTAGACAGTTTAAGCTCAGGCTTTCCATTTTCAATCGATTCAAATCAATATTAAAATTTTCGATATTTAGAAAATTGACATTTTACCCGTAGGTATTTTAATTTTCAACATTCTAATATGTACCCATAAAATTATTATGATGAATATATTTTATGCCTTAAATATTTATGCAACTCCAAATTATGGCAAAACAAATAAGACCAAACGACAGTAATACTAACTTTTGCATTATGCCAAAGTACTATTATGACAATAAAAGTTATGCGAAAACGTTATGCTAAACAACATTATGCCTAAAAAATATGCCAAGAGGGGGGAATGATCCAAGCCAGTACAATCTCTATGCCTAAACAGTGGCATCTATACAGAAGTTGATTGATCTGTAAAACAAAGGAAAATTGTGATGAGAGCAAAAAGGCGACTTTAATAAATTCTGAAGGCAGCTAAGAGAATCCGAGAGAATTAGGGATTTTTTGAGTCCATGCGATTCAATGTAGGAAACCGCTTCCAGAAGAGCTATTGCTTCCCCAACTACAGGCATGACTTTATGTTAATGTTTTATTTTCGCTGATAGAATGCTGTCATTGTGTCTAGAACCTAATCCGTCATCCATAAGTTTCAGCGCTAATAAAATAAATTCTTCTTCCAGATGGATCCAGGCCATCATCAGCACTATCTTCAAGATCTGACGGCGACGGCGGTACTGATGTGAGTTCTTTCATTCTCTTCATAACCACGCTTCAACTAACATTTTCCGTCCTCTGTTGAGTAAGGCCCTTTCTTTAAACAGCTACAATAGATGACATACAAATTGAAAAAAAAAGAGGGAAGAAAAAGAACTTGTTCTGTTATGAAACAGTATTTTAGACAGAGATAGCACAAATGTAACCTGATGTACACGATTATAACCACATACATTAAAACTCTACACTGCTTGGTAGAATTCCTGATAAGGACGGAACTTGTCAAGAAAAGTTAATTCTTCGATTTGGTACCAACATTATACTATTGATTACAACTGAACTACTATATATTTGAAAAAAGAAAAACGGATAGAAGGCAATACTTTCTAATCAATAATGGCAATATAATAGGAATACCAAAAATATTCAGATAACGGATTTAAAAAGAGAAAGCTAAAGAGGACAGATCATGTCCATTATCAACAAAAATCTTACGAAAATTACTTACTTTTCGTAAGATTAACTTGTTTTTTCAGGTGCTTGCTGAGAGGAACATGCTGGTAAATATGAATGAAAAAAAGAGGATAAATACTTGAAACATACCGAAGAACCATTAGCTCAAGCTGGTCTAGCAAAAGGAGAAAAAACCATCTGAACTCATCAGAAGCTTGCCATCACAATGGTGTCCCTGGCTCTACAGTCCAAGATCGACCCACAAGCATGATTAAAGAACAACCTCAGACAGAAGAAGATCCAGAACGGATAGAGGTTATATTAGGTAATGACGGTGAACAAAAAGTTGTGGAATGGATTAAAGAATTAGCCGAGCGTAGGCTACGTGTAACCGACGAGAGCTTGCTGAGATCAATAAGAATGGTAATAAGGGAAATGGGGAAAGAAAATAGATTAACAGATTTCCACCTACAAGTAATTTGGTAAAACTAAAGTATCTTTTTAGGCATCAGGGGATTCTGAGTTTAGCAAAGCCCATGAAGTGCCAAGAGAGAGCTTGATAAGAAAATGGTTGAGTCTTTTTTGACTAAAAGAGGTATGACAGACATCATGGAAGATCCTAACAGAATATTTAACGCTGATGAGACTGCATTTTCATTAGCAATGTCAGGTAAAGTCCTGGCCCCGAAAAGCATTCAAAATTCTACTGGGGAAAACGAAAAAGTTTTCACCGTTATTATAATGATGACTGCAGCCGGGACAGTTTGCCCTCCATGTGTGATCTATCCATGCAGTACACCGGACAAAGCCTTTGTAGAAAATATGCCGGGTGATTGGTTTATAGGAAGAAACAAATTAGGTCAAATGAGCTAAGTGGCTAAGCTTTTTATGAATACATTGCTAACGGTTTTAACGAATGGTTAGTAGCAAACAATGTCAAAAAACCAGTAATTGTTTTCTGAGATGGGCAGAAATCACACAATAATTAGTCTATGATCTTAACTAATTTCTGTGAAGAAAATGGCATCATTTTATACTCTTTACCTCAGGAGAATATTACTAATATCATGCAACCATCAGAGGTTAGCGTCTTCAAATCTTTAAAACAAAAATGGAGACTAACTCGTAGAAACTGGCAAGAAAAATCGAAAAATTTCAACCAACCTGTTACAAAGATGAATTTTGCTAAAGTGCTAAAAGAAATCTTTGATACAAGGATGTCTCGAACTATTAAGAATGGGTTCAGAAGTTTTGGGCTATACCCCTTCAATGTAGATGCAGTGGACTCCATGAAATGCTTGAATCTCAAGAAAGACTGATTCAGGAATCTTTATCCTCCTGTGGGTTAACAGAACGAGACTTCGAAAAAGCTGCACAAGTGATATATTTTATAGAGGATAGATTAAAAAATAGAAGAATTAACCCAGATATTGTAAACAGTGAAATATTTTTCGCAAAGTAATCCTTTTAAAAAAAATATGGACCACTGAAGATGAACTCTCCGGAAAAAACCAACCCTGATACAAGAAAGATAAATATGGATACTGCAGGCGGTGGTGATAATGTAACTTCACTCAAAGGCTGATTTCAAATTCCAAATTAACAACTCCAATTATATTGCAAAGACAATCTGTTTAATTTTTTTATTAAGCATCATGGACTGACCAGTAAAATGCTGCATTTATTGCTTTAGAAAAAACTTGTTTCCAAAGGAGAATAGAGGCATCAGGCTTCGCTAGCTATTCAAACTGTCTGTGTCCGTCCACAGCTTATATCTGAAGAAAGGTAGTAAGTAGTAGAAGGTAGAAAAAAAACTCCGAAAAAAAAAAACAGAAAATTATAAGTGTATTAATGTGTATTTCTAAACAAAAATCTATACCTACGGATTATATAAGTTATTCTTATAATCTTGTTTGATTTTCTAAAGATTTTTGTAAAATTGTTGATTTGAATGAATCTAGAAGACTTTAAAGAGTATGATGAGGCATGGCTAATTATTCAAAGCGACTAAGTAGCATCTATGCTGAAAGTTACTACAGTACTAGTGTAGTATACAATCGTCGCCTCCTTTAAAAATTGTTTTATAAAAGCATAAATAACCTGAAGCCCGATGAAGAAGCATTTGTGTATGCTGAGAAGTTGTTAGTATAGTTAAATAACATATTATAATATAATTATAATATGATATTTAACCTTATTAAAACTAGTAATTAATTTTTAAAATTCTTGTTAATTTGATTATTTTTAAGTTAAAATTATTTCGACATTAACTGTTGATTCGAAAGTATTGCCGTTTTGATTTAAAAAAGCCGATTATAATAAAACCTATCACGGAGCAGAGTGCTTATTTTTTAAATGGTAGAAAAGTGGCAGGGAACTAGCCAAATCGAAAACTGGCATTGGTGGTCGAAAATAGGCGTTATCAATCATTGAATTTTTAATCAGAAAAGACGACTAATAAAAGGTATTCGTACACAAGGCAGGCGTGAGTGGATGCGCCGGGAGAGTACTGTGAGGGGGTAGCTCATAGAGCTCTAAATAATAAACAGAAATGACTTTGATATATTATATTGTATCAACAACATGCCTGGCCTAAGGCGGCGTGTACCGAAGTCACAAGCAAAGCTAAACAAAAACATCTTCGCTTATTTGCCATGTGTTCCGATTTCAATCACCTTCCCAAACTAAATAGTTATCTGTTGCCAGTCTTCATAGGCAAGGAGTTAGCCTCTAAATAGGTGAAGAGTCCTCACATGAGCTACGCCCCTACGAATAGAAGCGCAGAATCATATGAAGTGTTTCTATTCTACGTTTTGAAAGGATCTAGAAGGACATATACGCATCTTATTGGTGATGTTCTTCAAAAAGGCCAGGTGCGCAGTACTCATAACCGGCGCGCGTTTATGAATAGGCGTATGAACCTGAATGAAGCAAAAGAAGTATGTAAGGATCGTAGCAAGTGGCGTTCTGTAGTATGCCTACTCCATGGGGAAAAGGCATGTTATTGTATGTATTTATGTATGAGTTTTTAATAATTCGAACATTAGACTAACAAATGGGGGTCTACATCTACTGAAACCATATTAAGCTGACCACTAAACCATATAATAGGGATGATGACTAAAAAATATTTTAACTCCGTCAGTTTTCCAAAAAATATTGGGCACGTATTTTTCTTTTGTCACGTTAACAAAAAATGATGACGATACAGTGCGTTAAAATATCGCATGACGTCATGCCTTGGTACACTTTTTACATAGAAGTTACGTCACAAGCCCCCACTCCCGAACTTTGATGCGCTTTGACTTTGTGATTTTTTATTGATTTGAATAAGCAAAAAATACGTGTCCAATATTATTTGATAATTTAAGCGGCCGACTAAATAGAATTTGCTGTTTCATACCCCGACATCATCCCTATTGAGTTTATTTTCTACTTAAGCTCTAGACAAAATATCATTATATAAGCGAAGGAAATTACCAAAATGCCAAAGTGTAAGGGATCGCTCAAGTGACTTTTCCCCCTTAATGTTCCCACTGCCTCCTCTCCGTGAGAGGAAATGGGCCGTAATCCACCACTCGCGGTCACTGCTGGTTGGTGGATGTCACGTGACGTCGAATTTTTGGTTCTAAGACATGCCGGTTTCCTCACGATGTTTTCCTTCACCGTTTTGAGAGCAGTGATGATGAAATAATTTGCATAAAGTAAAGTGCCTGCCTGGGTTTTATTTTTTCGTCGACGGTGTAGCACTCTTGCCTAGAAGTAACATATACAGTCTTGACTTATAGATCTCAAGGTTGTAGCTATCAGAAAACAAAGACTCCGGCAGGAAATTCCACTCCTTAGCTGTGCGCACAATTAAAATGTTCGCAAAACGCTAATACTTTTATTTCATTTACTTGTAAGTCGCCGCCGTTATAAATAGTGCTCGGCACGTAATTTGGCAAGGTTTTGGCGTAGTGGGGGTAAGTTCGCGCATATTCCGCGAACCATCAGCCAACCAACCACCCAACTGACCAACCCGACCATATAGAGCTAACGGAGCGTGGACGCGATACGATTGGTCAGTAATCCTTGTGTCAACTGACCAACCAATCGCGCGCTCGGAACGGTCCTAGACGTTCCCCGCGCCCGCTTCACTACTAAAGATACCTAAAAAACGTCTAATGCGCATCTAAGACTCTTGCCAAATTACGTGCCGGGGATTATACCACTGGGCCACCACTGTTCTCGCAATGACTTGAATATCAATAGTGCTTGACAATCCCATACATTATTTACAGTTTACCAATCTCTATCGGGACGCTTTTGTTAATAGAATGCTACTTGTCTAGAGCCTAACTTGTTCTGTTCAAAGTGTTCACCTTATGTTTGTTCTTACATAAATGTAATACAAAGAAAGGAAAGGGCCTTTTCATAACAGGGGACTTTAATACCATCCTTGACTCAGTAAAGCCTTGTATTCATTGAGAAACAATTTACTACTGTTGCTAAACATTGTTACCGCAACATCAAGTGTCATTCGATGTTAATGATAGCGATGGTTGAAATGCCAAAATTAGTGGCTGAGATTGGTTACGTGACATTTCGATAGCGTTTGACATTTTTACAATCGCTATAGTCACGGTTTCGTTGATGGAGGGTCACTTGTCTACAGCTCTTGTTTACCAAGGAATACAAGACTTAAGATGCCTACAATTTTGCTCGATTTTGATGATAGATTCTGATCGTATGAAAATTCTAAAGCCTGTTTCATAGTCTCGTCTGCATAAGAGACGTTAAATCCACGCTAGTTAAAAATATATCAAACTCTACTGAATGCCAATATTGGACAGCTAAAGAAGAGTTTCAGAAATGCTCCACTTTAAATTCTTAATTCAGAAACTGGCACTATGAGTGTTAATTTTAACAAATGAGTCGCGGTACCATCTGAGCTAGAACTATGTGAAAAAAGGATTTTGCAATAAGAACTTAAAATATGTCGAATAAGAACTTGACTAAAGTAAGAATAAAGTTCAAAATACAAAACTTAATTTACACTAACACATCGAAAAAAACCGAGCAAGCCTTGTAGACATCCATTGTATTATTACTAACACTTTTACACGTATTTTTTTTATCTAGCCAGCATTCCATATTGAGGTTGAAATCAAAAAGATCAGAAAGGTTAGGACTTTGTCCTATTTACTTATGCATGCTTTAAGTAGGACATAGCTGGTGGAAGATGGTGACTGATTAACAAAAAAACAATCAGTGTATTTTGTAGTAGTTAATTTTATGTTTTAAATAGCTTTTGCTATCCTATGTCCTTTCAAATGAGCAGTGGTGGCCCAGTGGTTACAACCCCGACTTACGATTCGTAGGCAAGCTCATTAGTTTGTTTAATTTATTTCACCACCACTGCACTCATAACGGTGAGGAAACCTGCATATCTTAGAAAAAATCGAAGACATGTGACACCTACCAACCCGCACTGGGCCCGCGTGGTGGATGGTGTTCCATTCTTCTCACAGAGAGGAGGACTGTGGCCCAGCAGGAGGAACATTATAGGCTGCCATTACATGTTTAATCCAGATCGTGATCATTGATCGTGATACAGATTGATTGTGTAACGTGTTGGATTGACGGATCGCGAGATCAGATCAAAAATATCTAGATTTTTGAAATCGTTGATCAATCTAGCTTCTTCAAAGGCGAGGGCAAACGAAAGTAATTTTGTGAGTTGTGAGTCGCGTAAAATGCGTCGCGGAATTTACGCTGCATTTGGTTTCATACTAAAGTCCTGATTCTGCCACACGGCGATGCAAAATAAGTTGTCTGCTGACTCACGCACATTATTTCACGCGAATTGCGCTCGAGATGAGGGAGGCGAGTGAGGCAAGCGTCAGCGCGCCCCTGTAAAAGTTGGATAGCAACTGAAATGACGTCCGTCCGTCTGTCAGCCTAACCGAATTTCAGTTGAACGTAAATTCCGCAACGCATTTTACGCGACTCACTCATTTGTAGTTATTTAATTTCATCCTGTATAAATATTTGCAAAACCGTCCTCTTCCTCAGTAGATACTATGAATTTCATCTAACAAGTTCAGATGAGTGTAAATGTTCCTTTTTAGTAATCATGGTTTGACCCAAAGTTTCCTCTTAACGCGTTTCTTCACAGCAGAAGCAATAATTATTGTTACAAAAGCTTTTCTCTTATATAAATTCATTTTGTGGTTGTAAACGCGTCTGACGGTAGCGAACAGTGGTCTGATGTGATCTTGATTGAACGTTTAGTGTCGTATCAATCGCACCAAGATCGATCAGTCTACTGCGATCCGTAACCTTGATCGGATCGCGATCTGGATTGATTATGTAACGGCTGCCATAGACTGATTATGTTATGTTCAAATCTTAACCAATATTATAAAGAACGACCCCGAATTTTGTGAGTCTGTTCAGACATGAAGCGTCATCTATGGAACCACTATTTGAAATAAGCTTTCACCATTTGAAAGGTACGAGGGCAGTTTGATAAGTCCGTGACTTCTTTATTTTCTCGCGCAGTAATTTTATGGCAACATTACTTCTATCAACTACCATATTTTAGTAAGCTAATGTAAAACTATGAGCAAGCTACGTTATTGGGTTTTTGTCTGCCAGCCATTTAAAGCAGGCAACCGCGGGAATTTTCACGAAAATGGAAAAAAGTGAATTTCGTGGGCTGATTAAGCATCATTTTTTTTTTCGAAAAAAGAAAAAAAACATCATCGAAACCAAGGAAAGGCTTGATAAATAGTACGGGGACGCTGCACCATCCATTTCACTGGTTAAGAAGTGGTTTACTTAGTTCCGTTGTGGTCGTACCAGCACAAATGACGCCGAATGTTCAGGTCGCCCAAAAGAGGTCGTCACGCCAGAAATCGTCGATAAAATCCATGGAATGATATTGGACGATAGGAGAATGAAGTGCGTGAAGTGGCTGAAGCTGCATCACATTTACGTGAATATTTGTACATGAAAAAGCTATCCGCGCGATGGGTGCTTCGAAGGAGTGTTTGGGGATGTTTACCCGCAATATGAACGAGTTTTTGCGCCGTTTCGTAACCGTGGACAAAACATGGATCCATCACAACACACCGGAGACCAAGGAACAATCAAGACAGTGAGTTTCTACGAGTGAACGTGCACAAAAGAAGGCAAAATTGGGTCTATCGGGCAAAAAGGACATGGCCACAATTTTCTGAGATGCACGCGGTGTGATTCATATCGACAATCTTTAAAAGGGTAAAAAAAAATCACCAGCGAATATTATTCAGAGCTTTTGGACAGATTCGAGATTGATTTGAAGCAAAAACGACCGCATTTGGTGAAGAAAAAGTGCTGTCCCATCAAGACAATAGACGGGTGCATAGGTGTGTAGTCACCATGGCATACATCCATAAATAAGATTAGACTACGAACTGCTACCTCATGTAGCATTTTCACCATATTTGGGTGGCCCCCTGTGACAATCTCCTGTTTCCAAACCTGAAAAAATAGTTGGGTAGATGAAGATTTGGCTCCAATGAAAAGTTCATCTCTGAAACAAACGCCTATTGGGAGGGACTTTATAACCTATTATTTGAAAGGAATATATTTTTATCAATGTTGTTTTTAGATGAATTGAGCTAAAATAAGACTGTGTTGGGAAACAAAATGCCTATTTGGCGATTTTTTTTTTTTTTCATAAAATCACGGACTTATCAAACTGTCTATACACATTATTTCAGATGGTTAAAGGCTATAAATTATTATGACCCAGGCAAAGCCGGAGCGAGCCACTAGTGATGATATAAATAAGGATGGATCTCTGCCTAAACCTTTGAGACATGTGCTAGATATTTATAATACATATATATTGTCCATCCGGAAAAGTATCGGTACATGTACAATAAGCAATGCATGCAAATACCGGATTAATATTATTTGATTATTGGTAATGGCTGCATGATTTCTGTTCAATGTTCACTATGTCATTTATTATGAAAAAACTCTAAGAAAAAAAAGCATATGAAAAGGCGGCTTTGCTTTCAATTTGCTGTTGCTCAAATGTCAAAACATCTCCTCCCATTGGAGTACTTTTGGACAACAATAAATTTCCTAAAACTTTTAAAGTATGCTTTATATTCACTGACTGTTTTTTTTTAATTGTAGGTTGTCAAAATTTAAAATACTTTTAATCCCATTTTTTCTGCAAACTAACTTCCAAATATTAATTGTCTCTCTCATTTTTAGGGTTCCGTACCTGAAGAGTACCCAAATGGAACCCTATTGCTGTCACTCAGGTGTCCGTCGTCTGTCTCAATTTTTTTTTAAAGATAATTTTTTACCTTCCTATGGACATATGAACTTGAAGTTTGGTTTATTATTACGTATATTTTACTAAAAAATACCAATACGTACCGTATCAACGTACTACATTTGGTACGAAACCCTATAATTGCGAAGTCCGACACACACTCAACTGGTTTATTAAAATTATAACGTTAAAATTGTCAAAATTAATATTTTCTCCCCCAATTTCATTTGTCAAAACTGACCTCTAATCCACCAATCACAGGCCAGTTCGACGTCATCGCCCGCGCTACGTGGTGGTCGTCGGGCTACTACTGAGATGTCCTCTCCATTACTGCGAGTACCCTTGGAGAGAGGCTGGAAGAGAGAGCTGGTGTATCGCGCAGCCTTAGACGCCCATTCGAGGCGTAACGCCGATATTTACTACTATACGCCGTACGGAAAGAAACTGAGGTCTACTAGAGAAGTAAGTTATTTTAGATGTTCTCTAAGTTACTTAGTAGCTCTGCTGGAAGAGAGAGCAGCAGCCTTATTGCGTAATGAATTCGGCTAGGCAAAGGGACATAGATGCACATCGCGTCTTTCATCTCGCATGTGATTGGTCGATTTTTTCATACTATTTGCCTTGCCGAATTCATTACGCAAAAAGGCTGCTGGTATTCCGCGCATGCTGAGTCTAAGCAAATTCTAAGCTACGTTTATAAATCTCGACCTTGTTAACTTCTGTGTGCCTTACAAAAGTGAATCCTAGTGGTGGTAATAGTGGTGTTGAAACTAGTCCTTGACATTGCTCTAGCAGGCAACCAATCAAGCAATCAAGGGTCATCACTATTAAGTGCTGTAGCTATCTATTCCACACGATAACATCCCGTCCATAGGCAAAAACCTCTCCCCTTTTAACATTTTGCTTAACCTGCCCATTTTTTGCAGGTCTCAGAACATCTAGCTGGTACAGGACTAACATTAGAAAACTTCTCCTTCTTCAAAGAACCGCTTGGAGTTGACGACCCAGAAAAAGAAATTATAAGGTGAGAACTTTTTTGGTAATCATAAGTTTCATCAAATTATATTTTATCCCGAAGGAACATATTCCCGGGTAAAAATTATCGTATGTGCTATTTCTGACTTTAATCTATCTCTGTGCAAATTTGATCCAGTTCCGTCCAGCCGTTTGAGTGGCTTTAAAAATCTTAATTTCTTCACCAGTTGTTTTTTCAAAATTTAGTTTTATGTTGCGCAGAAGGATCCAATGGTCTGCGCAACATAACCAGTGATAGGAATAGGTAGTGCCTATTAGCCTAAACTTCGAAGAACAGAGACAAGAAGCGGAGACTTCCTTAGGACTAAATTATTTCCGGGACATCAGTCTCAAAATTTCGAGACAACACTTAAATACATTTAAAAAAATGTGTTATTTGGAACAAGTAATTCTTTTTTTTTTTAATTGATATAAACTAGTGCTTGACTGCGATCCTACCTGATGGTAAGCAGTGATTTATCTAAAGTTTGCGATTAGACATAATTTATAACTCCATAATAGCCACTTACCCTATATCAGCATATCCTACATTAGTAATGTAGGATATGCTGATATAGGATAAGTATATCAGCTGATATAGGATAAGTTTATAATATCAGCATATCCATTATTCCTGTCCATCAGTCTTGAAATTTCCTTTGGCCGAAAAATTTGCATACTTAGTAGCTAAGTCATGAAACCTTATTTTTTTTCTAAGTGAACATTTTTTCTACTCTCTTCCACAGAGACGCAAAACTAATCCGCCGCATAGACTCCCCGGTAGCAGCCACAGTGCCTCCTGTCCAAGTGGAGGGCAAGAGAACACCCAAGCCCAAGGCTCCCAAAGGGGCCAGTCCGGAGCCCGTGCCTGTCGCCACCGCTGCCGCTGCCAACAAGTCTCCTCCAGCTAAATTAAGGGTAAGCATCTTACAAGAGCTTTTATCACCACGATCATCATCATCAGCCTTTTAATGTGCCCACTGCTGGGACACAGGCCTCCTCAGAGCTTTTATAATACGCAGAATTTAGGAATATGAATGCTTAGGGCCCATGCACACCACTGTTTTTGATGCGCCGTCGATGTGCGTTAGTAGCGCCGCTAAACTTGAAAAATGCAGATAACTTACGATTGCATCGTTGCAAACGCGCGTGAACAGCTCTCCAAGACAAACGCGCATACAACTGCGCGTTTTGTTGGGTTATATACGCGTCGATAGCCCGTGCAAAAGTCGTCTGCATACCACTATTTTATGAACATGTGCATAGTACATTTGTAGCGCTAATATCGCGTTCCGATAACGTGTTTTGCGCGTCGATGGCGTCTGAAAAAAACTTGTGGTGTCACGAAGTTACAAACGTCAAATTTTATTGATATTGGATAAGCGCCGTCTGGTGAGAATCGTGAAAACCCTCTTCTTTGTAAACAAATTGATATAAGTGAACGTATAAAAAACACTCATTAAAGCTATTGTTGCTATTTACCTAGCTCCTTAACCGTCGGTCGGTAACAGGCGGACCGCGGTCCATGTCCGGACCGCGAAAGATCGGCACTTGGACCGCCAAATATTTTTATATAACTTACCTACCTATTCAATTGAAATAATATTTTTTGAAAAACCAATTCCGTTGTGAGAATGACAGACCCCACCTAGAAGACACTTCGCATTATCGCATTACCTGTTCCCTGCGTGAACCAAACTATAAAAAAAACCGGCTGAAGATCGTAGGCGTAATTTTTCGCATCATTTTTTATGAATACCTACCTATTTGTGTTTTTTTTTGTAATCACCTTATATTACATAATTCAAAATTTAAAAAAGCAACTCGTTAGTAGGTACAACTCATTATGAGTTTAATTTTTCTGGACCTCGATAAAATTTCAACTCTATCCGCGGGCTTATTACGTAAGGAACAGCAAGCAACAATAATTGTGCAATTACCGCGCGATCAATATAATTACCTGGCTACTGAGGCCTTTAAGTCTTTTTTTTAACAGTAGCTGTTATACCTGTCCAATGATTTATAGAATTTATTGTTTGATTAAGTAACCAGCTTATGAAAATGCAACACTTTTTTTTTTTCAATTAATTACTATTTAGCTCCAATATTCCGTTATATTAATATTTGCTGATGTAAAGTTTTTGTAACAGTAAGTATGGCAGTGAATATTGGCTATTTTCATTTTATTTACATAAAATAATAATTAATTTGAAAAAGAACAATGGAGAAATCTTAGCTGACTTAAATTTGAGCGTCTGAAAGTGAGTTATGTAAGAAAGAAATTCCATTAATTGTCTACGTTTTTTCAAAGTATAACATTAACTAGTTCACCACGTATAAAAAAAATATTATAAATGAAAGTTATTTGATGTTTTCGTTAAATTTCATCAGCTTAGTGTTGCCATCTTACAGTTATTCTGCCAAGTGACAAGTAGTGACTGTAGTAAATACATCACTATTGTATTTGTTATTATAATAAAATGAATTAACAATACAGTTTATGTCTAAGTGTAGGTGTGCCTTGCAGGGAGGTAGTGTAGTAGAAATAAATGAATTACTTACTTTCAATTAATGATAGGCAAAAAGACTAGTATTCAAGTTTAAAAAAAATATAGCTTGGTTGTTAACGAGGACCTTTTGATATACGTCAAAGTCGCTTAGTATAAATAAATATACTCTTTGTCAAAGAGTATATTTTCAAATTTATGTTGAAATAACTAGGTAAGGGAAATACTTATGCGATATTGCCCTTATACCGCATTATAAAAAGTTACCCAGACACAACCTACAAAAGTTCATGAATGAATTATCTATTATTCTCGGCGTACTCAAACAAAAATTTTTGCACAAACTAATTCCGAACATGACCCTGAGTTAAACCAGATATTTTTCATTGATTGACATAGGAATTTAATCTCAGCTAAAAAAATGTATGGGCTTCTGCCACTGTCCTTTATTAAAACTATTCGAAAAATTGGATGACTAAATGTGTAAAATAGATTAAAATTGTTTTGTTATAGTCGATGTTGATAAGAAATTGAATCGATAACGCATTAAGACATCACTAAATGGACATCATCATCTCGTATTAGAGCTATGAAATAGATCGTTGAACACGCTTGTTTTCCAATTTACTTTAGACATTGGCAGAATAGTCGTCACCGGTGCTTGCCATATAGAAATAAAAATATTATAAAATATACTTATTAATTGCGGACATAACACATTCTAATGTGTTTGTAAGTATTTGGCAGTAAACATACCTAGCGTGTCAAACTTTTTGGCAAGTTTCGCTGAGGTAGCCAACACTACAATAAAAATATCTCCTCCACTTTACGGAGATCACGTCCGTTTCAATGATTCAACAAATTGTCTAGTTGTGTAGACATTTGAGACATAAAACTACACCAATTTGTCATTACAATATTTACTAGAAATTAACTTGTGGATGATTAACGTAGGTAAACACAAAATAAATACTACAACGAAAAAAAAGCCGCCAAAAACTCGAAAACTTCTGTACCTACTCAGCCATCAGCGAGCGATTGGCAATCGACCAACAACAAGGGAAAAAGCAATCGCAATTTGACAGCCACATTGCTCGCCGCTGGCTGTCGCTCTGCTGTCAAAAACCATGCGTAATACGAAATGATCGCGATCGCCTTGCGATAAATGCATATTTTATTTACCAGATTTTTATTGTTAGCAGTGTTGTCGTAAAATTATTATGGTGTGGCTACCGCTCATACATAATGCGGTATTGCGATTGCAGAGCAATTATTTCGCAAAAATAAGCCTGCCGATTTTTTGACGTAAAGCGATAATCGCGCGATGATTGTACAATCTCTGCGCACTTATTGCAGATTGTTGTGTCATACGTAATAAGCCTGCGGACCCCATTTGAAATAACTTGCTGACCTCTGCCTAAACCAACGTTTATTACCACCCTTAAAACATACGCTACCTTTCTAAACAGGTAAAATCAATGGGTTCCCGACTAAGCAACAGGGCGTCATCACCCGCACCAACGCCATCACCCGCGGCGAAACAACAGAAAAAACCAGCAGAGAAAACGACACAACCCCAACAACAACAATCAACACCGACACCAACACAGCCACAACAACCGCCAACAACAACAACAGTCAGCAATACGGACAACAACAACTCCGCCGCGTGGAAGAAACCGAGGTACCAATACACAAAATATTTATGACATCTTTGATAATGTTTCCTGGCAATCTAAACAAAGTAATGTTGGGAGTTTAAACTTAGATAAAAAAATGGTCGTAAGTGTTAATAAAGAAGTAGAGCTTCAACTTGCCCCATGTCGAAATGGCGTGTTGCGAGGTGAAGCGTAAAGCTCAAGATCGATCGCGATGCAGAAGTTCTGCAGACGCACTCTGCCCCGGCTTATGACCATAGGACATTAACCTGTTGAATACCGTGATTACCTGAAACCATTTTTGTCTCGCATTGATATGCGTTTCCAGCAGTCAAGAGGTTAAGTCAAATAACTAGAGCTGCTATGAGATTGTTTCAACAACTATTTTTTTTTATCTATAGGGCTTTTAACGTAAAAAAATACAGATTCGGAAAGTGCGCAAAAGTTTCAAGCAACCGAACTTACATTTATTAGAAAAATAAATAATAATTGGTACAACTTCATTTGCTATCGCACTATACCTCTTGCTTCTTGGTTTTTGAGATATAATAAATTTGTTTTTCTACACACATAGTTTTTACGATTTTAAGTTGCATTTAGCCCATTGTATCAATTCCAAACATTATTTTGTTGACATTGCATAAAATTAAACAATCTATGTTAGTTTATAAGCGCTATTTAAATTTACGTCTGCACGGTTCCGAAAAACGTTTGATACATTCCTTTACAAAACAAACATTGAAATAAATAAATGTTAGGGTGTTATTTTATTTATGTTCCGTACCGTCCTTTTGTTTTTTTTTTACATAAACTTTGATCACTGATCTTCTTATCAGTTTTCAAAGTTTTTTTTTTGCTGTTGTATTATGTGTTTTAATGTGATATAATCCATGCTGAACTTACAACAGTACGCCTTTGTGCAGAATATCAAGTCATTCGATGTACAAATTCGCATGTAATTCCGTTTCAAATCTTAATACTGGGACCACACTAACACAAAACTGTTAATAGCGTTTCACTTCGCGACTCATCGATTAACACCCGATTTTTCACTATAAAAAGAGAACAAATAAAAAAAAAGTTGTTTTGATAGATAACAAACGGTAACTTAAACGTTGATGTTAGTGTCGCCCCGTATAAAGGACAAAAAGATATCGCTTTAAAAAATCTGACTCGTCCTTTGAGCAAAGCATGTGATTACATCACAATTCCGTGTCCCGTTCACTGCGGGGGTTAATTGACGATGCTGCAATTAACCCCCCCCTGCGGGTACTGAGCGGAGGCGAGTGTAGTGCGCTCCCGGCCAGGCCTCCGCCCGCCAGCGCTCCGCCCCAGGAGCCGCCGCCCCCGCCGCCTCAGGCGCCGCCCACCAAGCCCCCGGACTCAGGGAAATGCGTGAGTATGAACACACTTCTATATTATTCTCATTCATACCAGTAGAGTTTTTAGCCCATGGAGAGGCGATATTAAGTCACACTGTGTTTAATAACATAAAATACTATGTTAAGTTTCGAAAATCGTCTTTTTGAAATAAGAAACTCTCCCCTTGTAAACAAGACTTTTTAAAGCTTAATAGGTAAATGAGCTTTCAAGTTTCAAGATTTGAAATATCTCTAAAATTTAATAATCTGTCTCTAATCAGACAAATGAACATTAAATCCTACATTAAGAAGTAGTATTAGTAGTCGTTGTATGAAAATTATAAACGAACTTTAAAAAATAATTATTATGTCTATTGGATAATTAAAACACTTGCCTAGCCGTCTTTCAGAAATTTAAGCTTCAAAGTATATGGAGTGCATGACTACCTTTGCTGGATGCCTTTAGATCCTCCTTAAACTAATCTCTTCATCGCCACAGACACAAAGTTTCCCCCCCGCGAGCCCGGAGCCCCCCCGCGCGCTCGTGCAGCCGTGCTCGATGTCGTGCGGGCGCGGCGCGGTGCCGTCGCTGTCGTGCGCGGCGTGCCTGTGCCTGTACCACCCCGCCTGTGCCGGCTATCACCATCAGGCGCCGCCTGAGCCTTTCTTCTGCAAGGTATGAAGTAGTTTTTTTTTTTGCTCCTTGGTAGCTGTGCCTCGCAGCTCCAGTCAAGGCAGGAATTTGTGTTCGTGGTGTTGCGGACACCAGCCCATTTAACCTAACCACAGTTGAAATAACCAAACAAAGTCAATCTTTTTCTTTGTTCTTTCATTTTTATTTTTTCTGTTCTTGTCTTTCTTTCTCTTTTTGGTTATTTTAACTAGCCGGTACAGATAAGACTTTTAAGACTATTTGTTGCTTAAAAACTACTATCCTGTTGAAATACTTTCTTAGGGTCACACTCAGGAAAAAGGTGGGAGAGCTGCTTTAATAAAAATTGTTACAAAAAATTGAATGTACAGAATTTTTATCTCTATGGCCGGCGTACGCTATACGCATGTACTAGATTGTCAACTCTCGGTGTTAGACGAGCTTTAAAATTCCAAAACGCACTAGGCATGCACTCTCTTGGGAAAAGCACACCATTTTGAGTCAACGCCTAGAGTAAAATAGTCTGTGTCCATGCCAACAAGGCCTTATGTTTTACTAGGTAGTAAAAATAATGAAATAGGTTTAACCACAACATCCAACCTCTTTACTCTCCCACAGAACTGCCGCAAAACGTCATCCCCCCCGATCGAGTCATCGCCTCTAACACACAAGACCGGCGCGACCACGACCAGTATACCGGTACCGATACCAATACCAGTACCGGTCCCAGTACTCGCGCCGGTACCGAGGCGGGTACCAGTACCCGTGCCTGTGCCCGTGCCTGCTAAGGTGCCCAGGGATAAACGGGTGCTGCTGAGGATGAAAGTAAGTCGCGCGTTTTTACGTGTAACAGAATAAAGGCATATGCGTATGCGCATATGAAAGCACTCGCGGCTAGCGCTTGCAATAATATCCGAATTACGACGGACAACTTTTTTTCGACGATTTCTACCAAGCAACTCCTACCACCATCGGGTTTAAGGAACTTCGTTCCAAAAACAACTGCCCAATACATTTCTTTTCTGCGTTAATTCTGTGTTTGTATTCAAATAAAAAGTTTCTTCTGGATTTTATACTTTAAAACATATTTAAATTTTTTGCTAATTGTTTTATTGTAAAAAAATGTCTTTACTTTCATTTAATTTTTAGTTTGCAAAATTGGGTTTATACAACTTTTTGCTTGATTCAGTAAGTTTCTGTTTTAAGCATATACTCCAGAAAAAGATTTCAAAAGAATTATTAAAACTTTCCTATGTATAACCGTTCCATTTTCCCCCACAGGTAGCAGGCGGCACACCAGACGGCGAACGAGTATGGGCGGTGGCAGGTACACCACCAGCGTTACCCGCCGCCTCTACACCCCCACCTCCACCGATACCGATACCAGTGCCGGTACCGGTCCCGGTCTCCGCAGCGATAGCCGCCCGCGCGCGAGCCCCGCGCTCTGCCTTACCGCAGGGTTTAGCTGTATTTAATGGGAAGAGATTCGTGGTGGTGCCGAGAAACCTGGTGCATGCAGGAGCTGGTCGTGGTGCTAAATGATAACTTGATTGTTTGTTCGTATCACATGGTGTATGTGTTGTACGGGGAAAGAGATCTTGTTCAGGGAAATTAATGCTGTGTAAACAGACTACAAGACAAAGCACGATTCAAACGAGCTGTACGAAACTATTTCACTATCTTTATTGATTCTCACAAATTATGTCGAAATATACTGGTATTGGAACCAGTCTCGGTTTCGATACCAGTCCCGGTAACGGTACCAGTCACGGTATCGGTACCAATCGCGATATTGGCACCAGTCGCGTTATCGGTACCAGTCTCGGTGTCAATCACGGTATTGGTACCAGTATCCGCCACCGTATCAACAAGTAAGAAATGGTTAAACACGGCCCTGTAAAAAAAAACATAATTTCATAAACAGTTTCGACATCAAACCAAGTTTCCCTGAATAAAGTATTTAATCACAATTTTCATTGAAAAGACAACATTTTTGACTGATCGTAAGCAGGACTTACGTAAACGAGGGGACATGACATACAAACCTTCATGACATAAATACCCTTATTTATTAAAATCTCGAGACAGTTCAGCAAAACCTTAGCAGCGTCGAGATGTGGCCCAAAAATTTATGGATTATAAGTAATTCTCAATCCACTAGGCCAAAATTTGACGCGCAACATGTTCGGCGACGTTGCTAGCTGGCGCACAACTTGACGCGACGAGATAACGTTACTTAACTAAAGTTGCCCATCATGTCGCGCGTCAGATATTGCCTAGTGGAAACAATGCTTAAATGCACCAGTTACGTTAAATCCCTTTTAACGTAACTGGTGAAGTCACTATTCAAATGTTCCTATATTTTCAGGAAAACACTGTTTTATTTTTCAGAAACCAACCCCAAAACAAATTATTCATGCATGCATTTATCGCAGGCATTCATTTTACGCTTAAAAGTGCCTACAAATTACACTTAACTTGCACATAGTTCATTAATATAAAATAGACTTAGCAATAACTTATAACTACGAACGTAATCACAATTAGTATTAATATCTAATTTAATAGATAGTTTTATAAGACTGTGAACATGAAATAGATTTTAAAAATGGGTGTCTGCAGACAGCTGAAGGATCACCGACAAAACAGTAAACCGAAAATAATTTCAACCGCAAACTTGATTTGTAATGTGCAGAGTTGTAAAATCTGACACCCATCTTGCCAAGGGGTATCGTGTTACCCAGTTACTGAGTTGTGAAGGTCATAGACAGCCGTTCTGTGTACAATACTGGTACTCAACTGCATTCGGTTAGGCAGAGTGAATGTGTGGCACCGATGCCGACAAAATACTTCACGAGCCAATGTCATTTAAACCGTATGCTGACACTCATAAAAGTCTTGGCCAATCGTTTGATTGACTACCTACTTTTCTGTTGAGCACAATACAAACTCTATGGAAATGAGTTTAAGGTTTCAAATTGATCGCGATACGAGAAACGTATACGCATAAGTCGACACATTCTGACGTCGAAATGAACGGCGTTTAGTGTCAAATAAACGTGCCTGTAACTTGCATAAAAGTGTGCAAGTAGCTTGCATGCCATTGTGCCAAGATTACTTATAATTGGCGAGTTTCACTATGGCCTAAATTTTGCCATGATAACTTCTAATTGGCGAGTTTCACTATGGCCTATATTTTGCCATGATAACTTCTAATTGGCGAGTTTCACTATGGCCTATATTTGTTTAAACTTGACGCCTCGCAGTAATTACATCGATGGTACGTAACCTTATATTAATTATAAGTCCATGGGGTGAGCATAAGCTCTTAGAGTAAGTTTATTTTGAGTGTGTATAAGAGATAGATGTATATGACTTGTATACTTCTGTTCCTTATGCACACTCAAAATAATCTTACTCTAAGAGCTTAAGGTCACCCCCAGGTTTCCTCACAATGTTTTCCAACACCATGGTCAGCTATGTCCAACATAAACTTAGAAAGCACATTATGAATTGAAAGAGTCACATTGATACGTGCCTGAATTTTAACCCACTAGAAGCGAGGTCTTAGCTACTAGGCCACCATGACATTAATGCAAGCGGCTTGAACAGTTTTATGCAAGTTACAGGTATGTGGTGAAAATACACATGCCTGTTGAAATAACTAATTTTAGATCCTTGAAAAAATAATAGCTTTAAATAAACTATCAAGTTGGAGACAATCGGCTGTCTGCAGGCAGTCTCAATAAGAATATCAGGCTTCCACTGAAATAAAGACAAATGAAACTTTAATGAATACAGGTGCTATATGTGTACGTATCCTTACTTTATTCCACTTATTCACCGCATTTGTTGCAGTAATTATTTTAGCGCTACCTACACGAACAATTCTTATTAAGCAATGGGTGACCACACGCGGCGTGTTTATTCCATCCATTGTCCTCTGCTGGACTTAGGTCTTCCCCAAGCATCGCCACTTTGACCAGTCCCGTGCGTCTCGCATCCAGCCGATTCACGCAACCTTAACCAGGTCATCGGTCCACGTAGAGGGTGGCCTTCCAACGTAACGCCCCATAGGCCATCCGTTCTGCGAGTAATGTGCCACTTAAGTTGGCAATGCTTCGGGCTATTTTTGTAACCTTGGTTCTCTTGCGCATGTCTTGATATCTGATTCGATCACGCAAGGTAACTTCGAGCAAAGCCTTCTCCATTGCGTCTTTGTTTATCTCTTATTAATTTGACTTCTCAAATAAGAAAGAAATAAAGAAAACATTTATTACCAAACACTATACAAATCCAATAATAATACTGTCACACACAGATGTGTCTATGTATTCAGTGTGGTAAAATCTACATTCAGTGTGGTAAAACCTACATTCAGTGTGGTAAAAGGAGCGGGCAAACAAATGTTGATCAGTGTGCAGCTAAGTCACAACGCTGATTTACAGCCCTCCCGTTAATATTTTTTCGATGATTAATCTTGCTCAAAAAAGGAAGAAGTTCCTCGCGTCTTTTCTTCAACTAGCAATCTTCCTCTTCAAAAATAAAAGCTTCAACTCACATTTAAATTACACATGATGTAAACATGCCGCGTGTGTTTATCCGCGATTTATACAAATTCAATAGATAATAGGGCATCCTCTTTTTGTAAATTGAACACCTATTTAAGTTATATTGGTACTGTAAGTATAAATATTGTCAAACAGACTGATTTTGTAATTCCACCTGTTATCTCTTGTTAAGACTTATTTTTTTGTGTAGTTTCCAATCATAACCCGTCCGACTTAACTGTGCACCTGGCGTTGTGACGTTACTCTGACGGTACGGCTATCGCTATGGAACGCATGAGGCAAACACGGGGGAATTGTGAGAGGGGACGCATTCCAGCGAGGTGCACAGTTCCGTCGTCCGGGTTGTAGATGATTTGATGATGATCAAATTCAAAATGGCTAACCCCACATTGGTTGATCGTCTTGCAATGAAATTGTTTAAACCACTGTTTTGTCATTTAAATTTAGTTTTCCAGAAAGAAAATTATCTACCACGAATGTATTTAAATAATTGAAATTAAATGTACATTTTTAAAGATCATAATGTGTCCACATCGCCAATATGACGTTCTTATGAAAAAGATTCAACAAAATAACTCAATGCATGGCAGTGTGGCCATTCTATGATCGACGCACGCGCTAACATTTTTGTTACATTTAAATTATTACAGTTTTTTAGTAAAGTAACATAATTTGCTTGTCGCCTCTTTTTTGACCCAATTCTTTAGGAGGAGGTAAATTCTACTATTATTGTATCCCTTCGGATCATAGTCTACGAAAGTGTGAACATTAAAAAACATCAGTGTTTGGGACCTCTAAGCTTAATTAAGGCCTTTTCTATCTGATAAAAAAGAGAGACGGATGATATGTCAAATTATGCCAAAGTAAATCTAAAATCTCTTTTTGCGCAAGATTGGACAAATCTAAACCTTGTTCTCGCACTAAGTGTAAGTAAGAGATAGAAATAGTTTTATTTAAATTTAGCTGATGAACTAGAGAATCGCCTCCATTGTCGTAACTAATTTTAATTGTAGACCACATTTTATTCACCTTAGTTTCTACCTTAATTTATTTAAAATAATTTATTTACCACAAACATTGTAAAGGAATGTATCAAACTTTAAAACAGTGCAAAATAAAATAGTCGGACTGCGCCTTACGTTTTGATTTGACGGTACACCGGAATGATTTTGTTCACGTGAAAGGTATGTACTTATTTGTGATTTCATATCAATTTATTTTCTTTTCTCTTATTTTTTTTGTTTGTAGTTAAACCTCGCATATTTTCAGTTACCTAGTAATTTCTTCATTTGATCAATCAGCCAGATGGATACCATATTAACGGGCCTACAGATTTGCTCGATAAATTTTCGGCATATTTGACACTAGTTTCAGTGGTTTGATTTGCACATATCATTCTCTGCAAATTTGGTAGGCACGTTAGAATTATACACCTATTGTAAACTCTTAACACTCGCGGTAGTTGCGCTCATGAAAAGTATGACCAGGACGGTGAATATTAACTACAGCGGATATCCGGTTAACCGAACAAATTTTTGTCATAACTCATTCGGATGAGCGTAAATTAGGATAATGTAATGTATGATGAAAACTATTTTGTGTTACATGCTAACTTTAGAAAAATGTCTCCTGCGTATGGTTTGTTATCTTGAACAAATATATTTGATTGCAGTCCGCAATATAGATATTCGCGAATCGAAAGAAGTCCGGATAATCGAGTCTTGTATGAAATCTTTTAAACTACGAAGATGATTGTTTGCGGTCGTTAATCTGGATAATCCAAATAAAGGAAGTCCGGTTAATCGAGTCTCTGCTATATTTTATTTTCGTGCCATCTCGCTCTCGCGTATCGTGACCATGGATGCTACGAACGTTGACGTATAGTCTCCAATGCCCATATACTCGAATGCGCTTTTGTCTGCAGTGACGACAAGAGACGAGGTCGCGCAGTCAACGGCGCGGCGTCACCGCCCACAGCGATGATGTCGCCGCGACGTCGCGGGCGACAGCGAGTCGACGACACCGACCACTTCACTACCTTCTACCATAAGGCGGACGAGAGCAATTATAATGTAGTTGTACAGGTACGATACATGAAACAATTTTTACTAGACGCTATAATAAATTAAAATTTAGAAAGTCAGTAAACACCCAACACTTATTACTTATTTTATAAATACTTGGGTTACTTTTCTGGGAAAACTTGTTTGAATGTGCAAACACGTAACTTTTATCTAGTATACACAGTAATTTTGTGTTAAAATTCAATTTATTGCTCAACACAGTACATAATTGTTCATAAGACCCATTTCCTGATCATCATCTAAATACATCTATACAGGTTGTATTTCTAGTGTTTGTATTTGCCCAACTAATTCATAGATGCCAGCAGCATGAGCTTTAAAAAAAACTTCAGCTGTAATTTTAATTATTAAAAATAAACTCTCATTCGTCAAGTACATCCATTAAATAAAAGATTCGTCAGGGTTTAAATCAAAGATCTTTTAGGCTTGAACTCGTTGGAAGTGCCCATGTATTGATAGTCCATTCCATGTACTTGTTCCAGATCTTCCAATACCTAGGAATGCGTGATATAGCACATTGCGCGCGAGTTTGTAAACTATGGAAACAACTAGCGTCCACGCCTGCCCTCTGGAGGCACGTAAGGATGAAGAATTCACATGTAAGTACACTATCTATTCTAATTTAAAAAGTAGTCACTGCTCTATACCAATGAGACCAATCACCAGTTTTTTTAAGAACAATAAAATTAAATATGATACTTATATTGAAAGGAATAAATGACACAGTTCCCCAAACAGTTATTTGAATACATTGGCTAATATAAGAAAGGATTTGATATAAAACACTCAAAGTATGGCACCTCTTGTGTGCTTCACAAGCTCAAAATTCATTCCATTGGTATTCCATAATACAACCGTGTCCTAGCATTATCCGATTTTGAATCTTTTTCCGTTCCACAATCATTATTTTTATTTCGTTTTGTATATATCAGTTCCATAACTATTTGATTCCGAGTTAGTAACTAACACGGAGCCATTATGTATTGACATATTTGCTATGTAACCTTGAATTAGCGACTAACTCAGTTGAATTTTGGCTTAAGTGGGCCTTATTGATTTAAACTACGCGTTGGATATTTGTTTTTCTTCTTTGATTGACAATTCAAAAGTACCTATGTATGGTTTTGTTGAATTAAAAATATTTTGATTTTGATTTTTTTGCAGGTAAGCGATTGGGGAGGACTATGCGCAGCTCTCAAACGTCATGGGACGAAGAGATTGGATCTCCGCAAGATGTTACTGCCACAAAGCGACACAGTGTTCTGGGACCAGTTCGCTGAACACATATCAACTGTTGATACATTGGAGAGGTACGTTTAGCTTATTTAAGTAATGAAATTGCAGCATTTTCAAGTAATTTGCTGTAACATGAATTTTTTTCGGATCTGTTGAATTTTTTCAAGCATAAGTTAGTTTTAGAAAGGATTACACTAGTTTACAGATGTATTTTTTGGGACATCTCTGTCCACATACGACAAAAATTAACAAATTTTAGTTGAAATATAAAACCGTGTAAACTAGTGTTAATTTTGCTTTGTAATAGATAAAGCATAGATGAACGTAGGTATCACATATATAAGGAAAAATTAAATCAACATTTTAATACTTATTTGTCATTTCAAAATCCAATCCAATACACATCTAGATGATCAATATTATTATTGCCAAGTTTGTTTTTTTTACTCGAATCTGATAAAAGTTCTACTGTGATAATAGTTTGGTATTATGAGTATAATGTACCCCTAAAAAATTGAAAGTTATTACATATATTACCGTTATAAAAATGTGTGGATAGCTTATAATCTTATAATCGCTTAAAGTGCATCATCTGCGTAACAGATGATGCACTTTAAGCGATTCTTCATGGGAAGGTCATCACGCGTCTACTATACGGTCAACTCTCAACTGTGCACCTCGCTGGATTGTGATCGTATTCCCGCCTACCCGCTCGGCGCTTCGGGTTGGCCTCGTGCGCCAATAGCGAGAGTCGAACGTCAGATCGACGTGACATCGCCAGGTGCACAGTTATCTTGACCGAGTAGTATAAGTTGCCCTTCATAGGAATGTCGTCACGCTGCTAACGATACATATTCTCCCCCTCACAGGATAGAGATGTGCCGCTGCCCCGCGCGTGCAGTAGAAGCAGTGTGCCGCGGCATGCCCCAGCTGCGTGCGTTGTCGGCGCTCGCCATCCGCGACGCGCAGCTGGACCCCGAGCCGCTAGCAGCCCTGCCACTACTACACGAGCTGCGGCTCAAGAGCATGGCCGGCCTATCACTTACGCAAGACTTGCGCCACCTGGCCGCGCTCACCAAGCTGCAGCACCTCTCCCTCACCAGCATCAAGGTAACTATAACATCAGCTGGACCCGGCGCCGCTAACAGCCCTGCCGCTTCTGCACGAGCTGCATCTCAAGAGCATGATCGGCCTGTCGTTCGGCTCTGAAACAACTTAAGCCCTTTTACGCACTAGCGGTTAAACGCGGGGGCGGCTAGCCGCTCTTCCATTTTCATATGCTACCGCTTATGACTTAACCGCCACAAAATTTCAACCGGTGTTTGAATACAGGGCCGCGGTCCGCTTTGCGGCTGGCCGCTATCTCGTAAATAACTAAATCTTTTGGTGACAGGAATGAGAATACAAAAGTAATAAACTTTAAATTATTACTTTTGTAGTTCTATTCCTTTGTCAACGTAGTTTGTTTTAAATAGTTGCTTACAATTTTATGATTTAGATGTTTATTGAACTTCTTTATCTATGTTCGTTATCTATGCTATTAATTTGTATTATATATGCAATTAATTTTCGATTAATCAAATCAATTTAAAAGTAACAATAAGTACATCACTAGTATCACCATTTGATAGAAAAAAATAATAAAAGCGTCTGTACCACGAAATTTACACTGTTTCGGTCGTTAGCATTACATTGCGTATAAACAAAGCGCCCAATGATGGTCCCTCAAAGCAATGCCAGCAATGTGAAATGAGTAGTATGCAGTAGGAATTTATCTTAGTAGTGTTACTTGAACATCACAATAAATAATTTTAATAGTAAATTGTTGCATAGAGCGCAAAGTGAGTTATTAAGGTATGAGCGTTATGTTGGTTATTAAATTAACATGAGTGCATAGAGTAATTAACTCACTTTAGCGAGGTGCGTAACCTACTTTTCTTTCAAATACCAATCTACGTACCGTGATAAAATATTTATCCCGCGACTTTTGCGGCAAAAGGTTATAACTATTTAATTTGCAGCTGTATTTATACATGACGATAGGGTGCCGAATTGCGTACGTGCACCCAAATTCTTTATGAGAACCATGAAACATCAGTGTGCTAGGCTGTACGTTAGTAATATTTTGTATCTCTCGTTAGGAACTGGGCTGGTGCGCGTGCGACGTGATCGGCTCTCTGCCCGCTCTGGAGTCCCTGGAGCTGGGCGAGTGCACGTTCCGCGCCGAGTTCGCCGGAGTGCTCGCGCGACTGTCGCTGCTGCGCCGCCTGCGCCTGGAGAGAGGCACGCCGCACTGCGCCGCGCCCGACATCTTGCGCGCGCTGTCCACGCTGCCTCACCTCACGCGTCTGGAGCTGGTCAACATCGACGTGAAGCTGGGCTTCGACGACGCGCTGGCCGCCTGCACCAACGTGCGCCGCCTGCTCATCATCCCTACGTACGTGTCGCAGTCCGCCACCACCAACAAGCAGGTGCTGTCCGGCGTGCTGCGCCTCAAGGACTCGCTGACGCACCTCATGTGGGGCGTCACCATCGAGCTGCTGCGCGTCACGGAGCTGTTCATCGACCAGTGCGAGCAGGCGGGCGAGCCCAAGCGCCGCGACGTGGGCGAGTGCATCCCCGTGCTCAAGCCGGTGCCGGGCTGCCGCCTGCCGCCGGGCCCCGCAGGCCCCGCCGGGCCCCCGCAGGTGGAGATCCTGCCGCTGCCCACGCTGCAGCGCCTGCTGTCTCAGCAGCTGCCGCACACCAAGCTCAAGCTGCTGCGCATCCCGTTCCACGCTACGTGGCGCCAGTCGCTGGCGGACTTCCAGTAGTACTACAGACAGAGTAATTGTATGCCGCACCACATAGTGTATATAACATTAACGAAACTAGCTCGGAAAAATATAAATATTGCGCACATAAACGGGGCATTGAGTGTTGAACTGTCGATAGAATGCTTTGGGACAAGTATTTAATAATCCTTTGATCTGTTTCATGATAAAACATGCAAACCTGGACAAATTATGATCAGTGCCAGTTCTTTCTTTGTCGTACTAGCTGATATCACATGGAACAGAGTTTAAATTCTTGTCTATGTAGTATCAAACCAGAGATACATAGAAGTTTCAATGAATCTTAAATGTATTAAATCCTTCCGATCATTGTCGCTAGTGTAGAAGCCCCACCTTTAATATACATGTAGCAACAGATAATAATTATAATATCTGCCTGTTCTAAGGTTTATAAACGCAAGCAATGAAATTAACCTAAATAAACTACTTATATTTGCAAAATAGCAATGGTAACGCCTTAATGAAACGTTCGTCTTATCAACTATGAGATACATTAGAATTAGCGGAGATCTATATATTATATTATGTACATAAATGTGAATATGTAGTGCGGGCGCTGATTACAGAATATATTCAATTTCATAAATACTGCGTCATCAGCTTGTACGTTCCCACTGCTGGGACACAGGCCTGCTCTCTGTGAGAGGGAGTGGGCCGCGGGTTATACATATAGTAGTATATTATATTTTATTATATATTTGTTTGGTATACAAAGGTTATAGCTCATGTAGTTAACACGTCACTTAACTGATAGTGCAGTGCTTAGTTAAGTGAGTTATTCCGGTCGGATCCCCTCGATCTGATCCCCTGCTGGTTCTTTTTTTATTATTTCCTTTCTGATCCACTATAAACTTTGACATTCCGGTCTGATCCCCTTACTCTTTTTGACAGGCAAGTACAGTCAAGAGAAAACAGATGTTTATGTAAATAATATTTGTTTTATTTGTTTAAAATCATCACAGGCAATCAGAAAATTAGTCTTTTTATTTAGACAACTACACCTTAACTATAAAAAATATTTGACCATATTAATTAAATAACAAAAACAGAACTTAAAATTACTATATAAAATAGTATTTTTACTTGGACAATCCTTAATATTAATAAAAGATTTTGACCATCTTAATTAAATAACAAAAATAAAACTTAAAATTAGTATTTAAAATCATCACAGATAATCAGACATTTGGTCTTTCTATTTGGACAAACCTTAATAATTTAAAAGGATTTTGACCATCTTAATTAAATAACAAAACAGAACTTAAAATTACGATATAAAATCATCACAGACAATCAGAATTTTGGTCTTTCTATTTGGATAGATAACAAAAACATAAACACAAGTTCTAGAGCTTAATCAAATTTGAGAGTTAAATGAATGACATGACAAATTAAATAAAAGTAATCGTTTTTAAATAATAAAAGATTTCGACTAGATAAATCGAATACCAAAAAAACATAATTGTGTCTTTTAATTTGGACCAATCACTTACAGTCTTAACTTTTCTAAACAGTGACCAACTGTTATTTTTCCAGTGAGAAGTTGGTCAGTTACATGTTGGTACCACTTATCGACTACGATTTCTTTTGCTAGCCGTCGTTTTAGGTTTGGCATTTCAACACTATTAGTATTCACTATTTGCAACTTTGCATCCTCTTTTAAAGTTTTCAAAAGCTGATATAAATTTGGGTTTCTTGGCAGACTGCTGTTGAGCTTTTTATGCCAGGATTCCACAGCATTGGTTGTTCGATGGCGTTGATTATAGGCACACCAAGTATCGACAAAACTTTCATCTTCCAGCCATTGTGTTACCATGTAATCGTTGAATGCTTGTATTTCTTTAGACTCCGGACTGTCTTCCATTACGTAGCACCAGCCATCTGAGATATATTTTCTAGGTAGCAGTGGCAATAAGGCTGATAGCGCTACGTGTTTGCGAAATCGCTTGTTTTTTGTCAAATTCAACGCTTTAGCTCTCTTCCATACATTATGAGAAAAATGAAAGTAGCATCCTTTTACTTCAACTGAGGGGAAAATAGTTGAAATGGCATTCATAGCTGCTTGTTCGAAATCAGTCATATATTTCAGTGGCTTCCATTCTGGGATATATTCCTTTAATAACTGGAATAGTGTTATATAGATTTCTTCATTTTTTCTATTCAATAAAGCATATAATAAAGGTACTATTCGTGTGTGCTCTTCATCACTCCCAAGGTCCCCATGGATAGTGTAAAGTTGAACGAATGGTGTTGGGCAACAATCAAAAGTTCCATCACTTAAATAAAATTGTATGAGTCGTATATCTTTCAGAACATTTTTATCTGCAAAAATTATTATTCGGAAATCAGAGGTCTCGTCATAATGATTGACCAACACAAAATCTTCAAAAATAGAAGGAATTTCTACTTCCTGGGCATTTTTACACTGTATCTTCGATATACCGGCTTGTTTATTTCTAGCATCATACAACGCAGTTTTTATGTTTGTAAACGACGGAAGCTTCTTTATTAGGTCTAAGCCGGCATCACTGAATTCCGCTTTAAAGTTGTTGTAAATATTCGGGATTGGTGAAAAAGAGGATGATAATACTTTTTCTCGGCAATTGTGTAACTTCTGTGCCATTATATTATCCACTTCATTGGGCTCGCATTGATGATGTTTCTCATTACTAATGTTGTTACCCTAAAACAACATAACAGGTATTTAGATCTTTACACTCATTGCTTGATAACTAAAAGACTGCATAAATAACATAAAACGTAATAAATACTTGAATGTTAAGAGACCCGGTGCAATTTTTTCTTCGCCAGTTGACACATCGCCATAGGCTCCATCCATTTTTATACTGTTTCTTCTTTGTGTACTGGTAACCAGCCCTTAGTAAAACTATGCCTCCATTTCTATTTATATATATTAAATTATCAGAATTTTGAGAGGATGATGCCGGCTTACTACCATCCTCATACATTCTGGAACGGATAGAAATAGAATGTGAATATTTATTATAAGAAAAATTCTGTAAACCTTCTGGTCTCTACATTAGAGGTTTACAGTATTCTTATACCCTACTCTTAGGGTTAAGTCCGGATAATTCAAATAACTACAAAATTTAGCAGTGCAGGGTCGGTGTGAGAGAATGTAATGATAACAAGGAACGTACGTTGGAAAAATATGTATCTCGGGATTTTCTTTTACACTGTCATCTCTTGACAAGTTTGTCAAACAATAAAAAACATCAAGATTAAAAAGTTCTTCGACGTATTAAGTCGCGACTGGTACAGCCTTCATGGTGAAAATATATAATTATTATTTAACTTGAATTTGTGTGCCTACACTTCATGATATTTTTCTTCACTGGCAACATTACACGGGACGCCATTTTGTTTTCCTGTTCGCTTTAGTCCGTTATTTACTCACTTCAAATTTGTTTTGTAGATATTTTTTTTCATTTATATGTCCCACTTTAACTAGCTAATTAACATGAATATTATGATAAGTTACCATAAGAGAACTTGAGTACCTACTTTTAGTTTTATGAAGGGTGAATTCGGATTTACAAATTGTTTTTTTTTTAATCAGATTGGGGTTTTTTCCGCCATGGTTAGAGGAATAGAAAATAAATTTGCTACTCTTTAAAACGTTTATGATCGAATCAAAACCTAATATGAGGCCTATATCTACGTAGCATTAAATAGAATTTAGAAAGTAATCAAAAATAGAATTTAGCAAGATGTGTCACAGTCAAGTCCGGTCTCTTAACTATCTTACCAAATACATCTACTTATTTAATGTGACACAAAACAACAACCATTGTGTTAAGAAAAATATAAAATTATCAACATTTAAACCAAGTCTTCTTTTCATAGTTTCACAGATTGTTTAGTTTGGCTAACGTAAGAAAAGCAGAAAAAATAATAATTATAACATCATTCAAAGTCATCCAAAAATAAAATACCTATCTATTATTAATAAATACTTACTTTTCCGGAATAACACTTTTACTTGACTTGCACAGAGCACAATTTAGATATCGACTAACACTGTTACACATTGATAACCCTTTCCTCGTAGTCAACAAAACTTCACTCGTCACTGATTGGCTACTTTGGAATCATTAGACAATAGCCGAGACGATAACAATGTAGAACAATACACACCCATATTTTTGCAGGTAAAAAAATATTAAAAAGGGTACATACCGGGCGCGGTGACTTAGCCAAGACGAAAATGTAGAGTCGTTGTTTCTCAATGTAACACGTTTCTATTACAATATTAAATATTACGAGCATATGTATTTCAATAAACCCTGTATGCATATTTTGTTGCTGACTGTCCCAAAAATCTGTTAATAGATAACTAGTGTATTCGAACGGAATAAAATGATTAAATTTATTTGTGATACCCTGCACGGTGAATCAGACCGGAATAGAAAATATTATAAAATAATACTGATCCCCCAGGGTATCAAATACGGGGTATCCGACCGGAATAACTCAGTTAAGTGACCGTTAATGAGTGTAGTGTGTTGTTCTTTACATGTCTTTTTAGTAAACACATAAGCAAGCTTTTTGAACTGAAAGGCATTACATGTCATGTCACTTGTCAATATACATCCAATGAACCCAAACACGATGGTGCTATCTTTTCTGGTTGAGGAGTTGCTGTGGCCACCGGCTCCATTATAAGACCATAGTACAATATAATTGCAATTTTTCCAAAGTTACATAGGTACGCCATGTTTCAGCGTAATTGGATGTCGGAAAGTGCTTGAAAAATGTATTACTAGTTGCCGGACACATACGACAGCTAATATAAAGCTTTTAAAGACTGCTTCGTATTACTGAAATGAGCCAAGTAAAGAGAACATGCTGTAGATAAAACAATGACGTTGATTGTACCATCGGGTACCTGTTACAGTGTAGTATCACAACATAGACAGGCACAGAAGTCTCCATACGACGAACACGGAAGGGCAGGGAAGCCTGTCTACAGGCTGTCTTCGATAACGACGTAAAAAGGAGTACCATGGATTCTGTACATGATTCTGGACCCCCTGGCGTTGGAATTTTTGGTCGACTATTCCTAATTTCAAAATTATTAATTCCCTTTTATCACAGGTCAACGCCACCGGCTTGTACCTACACGCAGCGCGGTTTCCCTCTTTAAGTTTTTTTTTTTATTATTAATTAAAAATAAAGGAAGATAAGAATATGTAATGATTTTGAACCGATTTCAGTAAAAAATGGCGTTTTATTTATTAGAAAAAGCCGACAAAATATCCATCGCTAGGTTGGTCCAGGATCATGATTGTACTGAATCCACGTTACTCCTTTTCGCGTCGGTGTCAATGACAGCCTGTAGGTATGTTCGCTCTTTGTATGGAACCGATCTTCTGTTCCTATCTATTGAGTGGTAATGTAGTACATTTACAATAACTGCGGGCTGGGATGAGTAATGTTATGTTAACTGACTACATAGCTTGCTTCGCTTAGTAACAATTCGCCGGCATACAGTGGGCCAAGAGAGTGGGTTAAATGGTTTAAATTTTTTATTCTATGCATCTCTTTGATCGGTATTTTGAAAATGAAATGAAAATGCTCATGCCAATTTTTTATTATCTAATCTTGTTTACACGTTGGATGCTAATTTGAACAGGAGGCACTTTGGCTTCTGTGATTTATATTTGACGGTACGGTTGCCGCAGTGGCTGAGCGATTGGCTGCCGCGCTGCGTGTCGCGGGTTCGACTCCCGCACGGAATAAATATTTGTATGGCCTACAGGCAATTGTTCCTGGTCTGGTTGTTCGTGTATGTGAGTTTAAATGTTTTAATATCCCAAAGGAGATCATTTCGCCACTTTCTTGTCGCCACTCGTGTCGACGACAGCGATGCAAACTGAAACGTGTCTTATGTCGCAACGACAGACGCTTACAATACACAGAGCGTATATTTGTCGCATATTTACATAGTTCGGTACATACATAAATATATTTTTGTAACTACCCACATTTCTTCCACAAACACGATCGACATCGGTCTTACAATTGTAAATGAACTTCTAGATTGTAATAATATTATGATTGAAAGTTATTAGTTTTATTACGAACATAGAAATATTATATAAAATGTTTTAACGATAAGACTTGTAAATATTTTCTAAGATAAATTAATGTCAGTGCCTATAATTGGTTTGTACGTCATACGAACAGGCAGGATTGGCTTCCGTGTGGATTTTTTATGTTATTTCAGTCAAGATGACTTGCACATCTGAAGAATCTTTATAAAAATCAATCAAAACTTTGAGCAACCGAGTGTTAGTGACTGCCCACTGTTCTCGATAAGCAAAAGTGATTCTATATTCCTTTTCCTTATTTTACCAAAAAAAAAAAAACGCCATAAATGTATGAAAAATGTAAGGAACCAAGACTGAATCACTAATAAGGCTATAATTAAGAATATTAAAAGATAAAACGAGCGCGACGAGATGACAAGTGAGTCTTATTGTAATAGAACAGAGATGAAACTTCTTCAGATGTGCAAGTGATCGAAATATACTGTTTGAGGGCAGGATAAGTCGCGCCAAAATAATAGCGATTTCGTCTACTTACAAACTGTTAAGGGATGTTTTTGTCTGAACCAGATACAAATAAGATTTCAAGCAATATAATATGACGCGCACGGCACTATTTTCCACCAAAAAAAAGCGTATTTTTACAATTATTTTAGTAAAGCCTCGTGTTGCGATTGGTTCAGACACCAACGAAAGTTTTCTTTATACATATAATTTAGTTGTAAAATTATGTGGCAATGTTTGAATTATATTATTTTTTTAGACTTGTATTATGAAGTACAAGGCTTTGTGTATGATGATGGTAGGGGGCGCCTCGGTGTCTCGGACAGACAGACATACATGGAGATACTGTGTATATTTTTAATTTAATATATAGTTAAAAGAATGTATTTTAATACCTTACTCCCGGGTTTTGAAAGCATGGTCATTTTAATCTCAAGTAAACTTATGTATATAAATGAAGCAACAGTATGTAGTTTTTGCCTAAACCCATGGGGAAATGGCATGAGTTTATGTATGTCAGCTTACAAACGACTGGTGGATTTATCTTTGTCGAGCAATCTATCCAGACATGTTTTAAGTTTTCAAGAACCCGGGCTTCACTATCGTAGTTTTAAATAAAATACAACATCTATGAACGGTTTTTTTAAGTGTTGATAAGTCTTTACGATACTAAGTGAAGATATAGAGCATTTTATTACTAGGACTCTCATAGAGTGCGTGTTAAGGGGATTATATTCTGGTTCGAGCGAGGCGCCGAAGCAGATCGCTCGGTAGGATATCGGGACTTTGCGCGGGCTATGAAACAAACTATGTCTATATTACTTGCGGGATTCTTAATATCATTTGCTTCATGTTATTAGTTTAGAATAGAACCGAAATCATACGATCTCACAACTAAATGATTGTCGCTCGGTTTGTGCTGCTCAAATGATACTAGCCCGTACTATGACGAATCAATATCATCATGAACCTGTAGTAAAAAAGAGGTAGTAGGTAGGATGTTCAGTCTCGTGAAAGATACATGTGGCTGATCAGCTAATATGTTGTGATCACCAAATATGTTGTCATCAGCTGATATGTTGTGATCAGCCACATGATCAGCTATAATCCTCGCCAAACTTCTGGGCCGCCCTAAAGTTGATTTACCGGATGCGCGAGGCACGAAACGGTGCTGTTTTTGTATGAGATTTACTACTGCGCAGCCATTGTAGCCAACTTCAGGACGGCCAAGAAGTTTGGCGAGAATTATAACATGTTGTGATCAGCTAATATGTTGTGATCAGCCACATGATCAGTTGATCAGAACTCGACGACTGTGCAGTCTGACAAGTGTCACAAGCCGAGCTGTTTGTTAGAATGGTTCTTATTTCTTTTGTATATCGTTTAGTGGCGTTTTAAATTGTTCGTTAACTTCTTGGAAACTGTATCTTACAAAATGTATTTGTACCCTTTTACTTGTGTAATGTTTTAGCGTCTTTCCTCTTGCTTGATGTTTTTTTACACTTTACTAAACAATCTTATTCTATTCTCATCACCAAATAAAATGTTATTTTCTAAGAAACGACTTTAAGCTCGTCAATCTTGTGAGTGATTCACTGATTCATCATGATGACCATGACGACTTGTGTTAAAGCATAGCTTTTTAATATAATTGAGGCACGTTCGTGTATTGTTAATAATCTCTGATGCTTCTTGTATTCTAGTTTATAATAAATAATGTTTGGCGAGTTTCGTTTGAGCTGATGTAAAAAATGTAAATGACTTGCTTACATGATGTTGTTGTGGAAAGATTCCGAGTTATCTGCTGCGCCTGCGATGTGCCGCTAGGAGAAGTGGTTTGAGCTGGACTGACGTGACGTGACGTCACTGTCAGTGGGCGCCATCTTGGATAGACATCTCGCTGATAACATCAGATATCTGGCAGATAACGCGGAGTACTTGAACGTTTGTTGACGGTGGCTGCGGAGGCAGACAGGATCTATTCTATAATTAGCTTATGTATAGGTTAAAGACAACTTTGCTGGTAAGCAGGGGCGACTCGTGAATAAATGGTTGCCGAAACATTCCTGTTTTATTTATTTTGTTCTGCTCTAGCGAAAAAAGGAAGGGACAAGTGTGTATACTTCATCAGAGATGTCCACTGCTGGACATGAGCCTTTCTACTTCATAACAATGGAAAGGAACCCCATCTTATGACCGAAACTGATTCCCAAAACTGGGCAAAAGCTCTTCTCACACAGAGAACTTAGAAAGTTCCTTGCTACTTGACCGGATTCGAACCCACGACCCTGAGAGGCGAGGCATTCCAACCGCACAACCACTGTGCCCGTATGATATTATTTGATATTATTTTGATGCACGAGTTATTTTAAGGGTATAATTTAGACGGTCACCAAAAATATTTTTAAGACTCTAAGCTTAGGCACCAAAAAAAATAAACAACTCCAAAAAAAATCAATTGACTTTATTAAAAGGGCCCTAAAGTATATAATATTATGATCCAAAATAAATAAAATAACATCAGAAAAATCGCAAACCTCGCACAAATATTATTTTTGGTTCCTAAAATGGATCAACGGTCACCAAATTCTATCCAACTCAAAGATTAATATTACTACCAAAAATCTTACTCCAAAATAGTAAGTCGTCATCCATTGGCGAGAAGAGAGAGCTTAGGGCACCCCGACACGGACAGGTTCGTGTTAGGTTACTTTAGACCCTGCGGACGGAAATAGGAGCCCCGCGCAGCGGGGCTCCGTCGACTATGTTGCCAGAGTACTAATCGTACTTGAACCTTGAACCTCAATATATTTAGCGAATTCCATATAACGATAAATAAGCGACGTACGTCTGGGAACCCCAGTATATTAATTGATATTTGGGAAATATTCTAGCGATCGTTAGCTTTTTTAGCCTAACAAAAATGACCAAATTAGAAGTCATGGTATTACATAATTGGTAACATCTAAGTAGTGACAATTTAGAATATTTGGTCTAAAGTGTATTTTAAAGGCGTCCATATATTTTTTTGGCAGTCAATAATACGAAAAAATGGATTTATTTCATAATATTTTAGGAAACGTTATTTGGTGACCATTTATCCATTTTGGTAACCGTTTAGAATTTTTTTGGTAGTAAAATAGGTACTTTTTTGGGCGGTGTTTAAACACAAGCCTTATTTTAATTCTGTGATATATCCTAAGACATTCATCCAAATTGAATGGTGTTAATGGCAATCTTGGTCTAAATTAAATACTCAAGATGAACAAAATATTTATTTAGATAAGGATTAATACTATATCGGTAAAAACACCTTCGCAACTAAAGCGTTATTTTGTATCAAACTTGACAATCACAAAATGGTTAGTGTGAGTCAACCTTATAAGATAGACATATGCTATCGTGGACTTATTTTTAGAACTTTTTGAAAGAAACTATTCCTCCATACATTACTTTCGGGAACTTTTAACTATTTACGCAGCGCACGCCGCGGAAGCTCTAAGGAAGAGGTGATTTTCGCCGACTTAATTCACAAATAACATCATAATGGCGGCTTGTTTTCGCAAAATGTTCATAAATTGTTTAACCTTCCCAGATAACTTCTCTTTCTGCTGGCGAAAACCGTGTGAAAATCCATACAGTAGTTCCTTAGATTAGCCCGAAATAACACAAACTTAGTGCGGTGGATTTTAATTTACAATATGTACTAGCGACCCGCCCCGGCTTCGCACGGGTTCAGTTTAATTTCTGGTGAAGTTTCCATAACAATACTTCGAAATAAACCTTGTCATGATAATTACGAATGCAGCAAAAAAAGATCAAATCGGTCGAGCCGTTCTCAAGGTGAACCAAGGGATAAATAGATAAGCAAAATGAAAAATTCAACTGTCTAGCTATCACGGTTCATGAGATATAGCCTTTTTTAGGAATAATTAAAAATCTTGTTGATTTAGTTATGAATAAAGATTTGGAACTGATTACAGTACAAAAAAGCAGTTTTTTTTTAAATTAAGTCTAGGCCGACGAAAAATTCCAACATCAGAGGGTCCAGAATCATGTACTGAATCCGTGATACTTTTTTTCGCGTCGGTTTCAGACACCCTGACTTTGCCGTTGACAGTTAATTTCGAAGGGCTGTTTCCGCAACTCCACGACTAAGCGCGTATTTAAGTGCAAAACAAATTAAAAAAAAAAAACTAATACTACTCATTTGCTTACTGACTCCGAGTTAGTAGTTAACACGGGCCGATTATACATAAGTTATGCAGACATATTGTCAATTTAACCTCGTGTTAGAGTTTTTGTCGCAATTGGAGCCTAACACAGCCAGTAAATTAAAAAGACTAGTGCTAGGCCAAAAAGAAAATTCAGAAACCGAAGCGAGCGTTGTAATCAAAGCAAAGGGTCAAATTCTCAATGTTATACATAGGTATAGTTTTTGCCAAACTTCTTGCCCTCTCTGAAGTTTGCTACAATGGCTGCGCAGTAGTACCTAAATCTCCTAAAAAAATATCATCGCGCTGTGCCTTGCGCATCGGAAAGCCAACTTAATTTTCGACAAACTTGTTGGCCGCCCTGCAGCCTAATTGCGCAAGTGAATTCGGCAAGGCAAAGGGTTTATGCACCCTTCAGAACTAGATCTTCCGGCGCCCATGCTGTCAGAAACCGAAGCGAACGTTGTAATCGAAGCAAAGGGTCAAATTCTCAAGGTTATACATAGGTATAGTTCTCGCCATAAATCGACCAATCACACAGACGGAAATCCACATCGCATCATTCATCTCTCATGTGATTGGTCGATTTGATAGCGGTCCAACCTTTCGCCTTGCCGAATCCACTTGCGCAATTCTGCTGCTCTGGAGCGTTCGCCTGTAATGTAACATTTCAGATTCGATTTTCTCAAAATGTAGCTGTATGATACTCGTACAAGTAAATGCTCGGTTCTCTTCCCTCACCAATGAAATAATCGAATCTGTAAATTACAGGTTGCGTACTGTAATGCTCGGTTCTTCTCCCTCACTGATGTAATGCGCTACTCTGTAAATTTACATTACAGGTGAATGCTCCAAGTGAGGGAGCACTTTAATGAAAGTATTTCCAAAACATTTAATGCGTATGGATGTCCAACGTGACCCTTTAAAGCCAAAGATTACTAATGACATCCATCAAAAATTCAAAATGTCTTTCTCGTAGCTTTTTCCCGCGGTTTCGCTCCCGTAGACTAACCTCAAAGACCTTGACCTCAAGGACCTTGCATTTTCCGGAATAAATAAAAAGTACCTTAGGACACTAACAATAATGTAGCTTCCTATCATTGAAAACTTTTCCATATTCAGATCAATACTTACTTCCAGAGATTTATTACCTATTTCCCGGTAGGAGCCCGAAGTCTGGACTCGAGTCCGGTCAATGGCAATATAAGCTCGCCCACTATAACATGGGACGTAAACATAAGTACCTGGCGATATGCACCACCTGCATTGCATCTGCCACGATTTGACTGAATACGACAGAGCTGTTATGCCCCGGTACGTGTCAAAATGATAGGGGATAGATATATACAAGTCATATAGATCTGTCCATGACGCACACTCCAAATAACCTTTGCTCTAAGAGCTGGTCACTCCCCGCAGGTGACCACATTCTGATCGAACAAAATTTGAATCGATTTGATACGTAAAGAAGATGTATTTATGTTTTAGTAATTATGTGCCTCAGGGGCCTATGGGGTTGTAAATAAAACCACATTCATACTGTAACCGGGGTTGACGAATTCTCTGTATTTCCACAGTTTTAGCATTAATAAGAATCTGTGAAATATCTTCCATGAGTTTCTTTTTCATTTCTTCGGAATGTAAGCTTCGGAGTATCGCTCCTACGAAAGGTAGAAAATTATCAACAGCATCTTGTCGTTTTATTATTAGACGGGCCGTCGCGATTTCCTCGTTAGTTTCTTCGTGTCGGAAGGTTACAATGAGTTCTCTTTGGTCGTCGCTCGTGTCTCCATCTTCCGCATCAGCGTATTCGCCGTCGTCAGTGTTACTTGCTTCGTCTGCAGAGTCCGGTATGTAAACAGGGACGGTGTAGTGTCGTCTCACAATTCTTCGATGGCTGACAGACCGCCGGCGTAAAGCTTGGCCCAGACGGTGTCGAGGGTCGGTACTGGATGTGCAGGGCATCACGGCGATCGGCGAGTTGCTGTGCGACCGCGGCTCCTCCGTATCTGATACTTCTATAACTTGTTCCTCCTCCTCGTCTTCGTCATCTTGCGGTATGTGACCGTTTTCCATCTCTTCGTAAATCTGAAAGGTACAAAGTAGGATTTGTACATTTGCAAATTTTCGCACAAAGTTGACGGAATATCTACCAAGTTACTGAGTTATTCTGAGAATAATGGTCTCCATCCATCACTCGCTTTTAAAAGTAAAGAACATTCAACCCAATTGGCCTTAACACAAACCACCCATATTGATATTTCTTCAAAGGTGCTTCAAAGTTGCGACGCACAATGTTACTGCTATGTAACATTGTGCGTATTTGAACAAAAAAAATGGTTGCATAAAGTGCCGCGTTGCCAAGATACTTGGGGGAAAAAGGTCTTATCTAGGCAACCTGGGACTTAAAGTAGATGATATATCAGGACATTATTTGTTTATGATGTCCTTTACCCCCAAATGCCAGTAACATCGTGCGCTGCAACTTTTAAAATAACTAGCCAATAGAAAAAATCAAACGCCTTTAGGTAATCTTACATCAATTAGATTATTCAAATAGAATTCATTTAAGTTGGGGTGAATGCTGTTCGTATTAGAAAAGTACTAAGGTACTTGTGTTACGCCTCCCCTATATAATACTTTTTCTATGAGTAGCAATATGGTGAGCGCAACAGGCTTTATTCGTCGCCGTCAATGCGCGGGTTCGAGTTGCTTAAACAAAATTACGTCATGCCACGCAACAGGCCTACTTTAACGATGCGCGGTTTCTTGCCGCGACCCTCCATGACCTCCGGCACACACCCCTGTGACGCCAAGGAGAAGATGCGTCACATGGCTCTATAAAGTCCCTCCACGCGTCGCGCAAATTACATAGCCTTATCGTTCAGAGGCCTCCACCTCACCGTGATTCCACTGGAAAATAAACTATGATGGCGAACAAAAGATCTGTGATGGCGTTTACTTTGGGCGGGCCGGGCATCTTCAACATCATGGGGAACAACATTAACTCTGCAGGGCTCGGTCGCCGTGGCCGCGTCATCAGCAACATGGACAACAGTTTGAAAACTTTTCGCTCCGCACCGTATGAAGAGAATATTTCACAGAGACGCCTCCAAATCATCTTCGCGGACGCGTATTAACGTTAACGATACTGCGCAGCTACGCAATCCACCTTGACCCGACACCGATCAATAATTCACGATTCGGGACCCACCCTCCTCGCGCCCTCACAATTTTAGGGAGAAAACAAAGTTGTTCATGGCGTACTTAAAAACAAAAACTGCAATAAGTTAACACCAACCACTTGTTACTGTTCGGGATTGTATCCAAGATTTCTCGCGAGCGAAAAGCTTTGTGCTTCCGTTATTTGTCGGCAAGTAGCTATGAGAGCTGTGATTTATTTCCCGTGCGATTGATAACTACCTAGAATTCCTAGTGTTGCAGTTGGTTCGCGCCCCGCCATCCCTTCGGTCGCCCGCTGAGCGTAGTTTATTGGTTGCAGGGAAGGGAACTGACAGATCTACGGGATGTAGCTAGATAGATAAATAATCTTCCTACCTATTTGTGTCATAAATCAGATAAGATGATTAGGTTTGGGCTGTCATCTGTGAAAGAGATGGCGACAGTGCGTTTAGTCATGCCAAAGTTGCGATTGTTTGCTTAATCGTTTCGCGAGACAAAATGTTTTAAGACCTAAGTGGAAGGGGGCTGTCTGAACCACACTGCTCTGTTTACAAAAGTTGAGCACGTTACGTTTACACGTTGTCTTGGGGAACACGTTTGGGCCAGTTTTTGGGTGCGATCGATGGCGCTATGTGCGTGCCATTTACTTGGTATAGGTTCGTCAATGATGGTATATTTTATGTAAGGGTCTGTTATGGATTCATTACACAAATTCATTACCAAGGTGGAAAGTTGTATTTTATTGTAAAGTTTTACTTCTACAACCACAAGCGGCTCTAGAAAACAATTCTATCAACGCCAACCCGACGACTATTCAAAACGTTTAGGATTGAGCACGAGACATTTCGGTATAGCGCATGTCAATCCAATATATGTTGACGATCGGTATAATGATGCTGTGTTGTTGATAGAATTTCCCTTATCAGTCCTTTTATTTAGTCATCCAATGACTAATCCCACTCTGGGTGAAGCGGCAACCTAATTGCGAGTGAATTCCGCAAGGCGAAGGAATTGTTCCCATCAATAGACCAATCACGTGCGAGATGAAAGATGCGTCGTGGATTTCCGTCTATGTGATTGGTCGATTGATGAGGTTAAATCCTTCGCCTTGCCGAATTCACTTACCTACGCAATAAGGATGCGGGGAGGGCGTGTCAGGCTTTTACTGACAAAAACCCACCCATGTTCCTTCAGTTGCTTGTGCCAGGGCCGCGGTACCTCTCTTTCAAATTTATCCGCGATCCAGGTGGGCATTGGCCCTAGCGGACACCGTCAGTTTTTGCTGACGTGACGTTTTCAGGCGCGCGTGGAATTCTATGCGCCGTCGACTCGGATCGGTCCTTATCGGACAGCGAGCTACATATTACCCGCCGTCCGCAAGCCCGCGCCTACGGTGGCCGGGAATCGGCCTGCGACTGCCAAAGCCCAGGATGCCTCCTGCGGTGGCTAGGGGCGTGAGGGCGTCTCCCTCACGCGTTTTCGTCCTTCGCGAGCATTACTACTTCTCAGAAGGAGGTGACAGCTTCCCATGCAACCTCGCTCCGTACTATGGCCTGGACCTGGGCCAGACCCGAGAGTTCGCCACCGCCGATCGCCTCCACGAGGACACGATGGTGCTCCGCCCAATCGGGACAGACCTCCATAGTATGCTCCACATTCTATCTTCTGGGTCATCCACACAATGGTGACCCGCAGCCGTATTGCGTAAGTGAATACGGCAACGCAAAGAGTATATGACCGCTATACAATCGACCAAATCCACACAGACGGAAATCCACATCGCGTCATTCATCTCGCATGTGATTGGTCGATTGGATAGCGGTCAAACTCTTTGCGTTGCCGTATTCACTTACGCAATACGGCTGCCGAGCGTTTCCTCCCGCCTCTTGTCTGGAGCCTAAGGTTTAATGAATTACTAAGCGCCTTAGTTAGCAGCAGCATCATCATCATTTCAGCCAAAAGACGTCCACTGCTGGACATAGGCCTCACCAAAGCGTCGCCACATCGACCGGTCCTGGTAGGAGCATAACCGGCTCAAAAAGCATACGATCTCAATAAGATTAACTTTCGTATAGATTTCAATCTCTCACTCTATCTCTTCGATTTCCTCATCATAAATTACGAACCGAATAAAATAGGTGAAGTAAACGAATACTTTCAAACCGATTTATTGTATCGATAAGAATCGTTTAACCACAGGACTTCGATACCTTTGAACCAGACAAAGAAACAGACTGTTTTTTTTCTGTTATATGTCAGAAAAGTGTTGCCAAGTTTATTATTTCGCCCATAAAATTAGTATTAGTGTGCTGTTGATGCAATATTTATTTAATGCTGACCAATAGGATCGACTATGCGACCACACTAGCTCGCTGTCCACTGTTCGCTCTGGACCGAATACAGATGTCGCGCGCCTGTGTCCCGCGGTGCCAGTTCGCGGCTCCAACCTCGCGTACCCTGACGGCTCGATATGCCCCTACAGCCCAGACGCTCAATTTTATGACCGCCCCAATTGCTCAAGAACCTGGCGTTGACATAATATTTATGCAACTTCGAGAACCAGAAAAGCGCCGCGGCAATGAAGCTTGACGAAATCCCGGATAGTGAGATTAACTGTTATCCCGCAATGAAATTAATCACAAAATAATAACGGACGAGTAGGGAAAAAACATTGTTCGACTACTGAACTAGATTCAGAGTGTAACGAATCAATCAACCTAACTAGCTTTTTCGCAACTATGTTGAGGCCGCCTTTTTGTCTAACCGAATGCAGCTGAAGACCGGCATTTTATATGGAGCGACTACCTATCTGGGGCCTTACCATGACGCGTTAAATTCATCATGGTTCCAACAGAGACGGAGCTATACAGGATCAATAGCTTTATCTGTTTTTAATCCCCGACGGAAAAGTGGGGTGTTATAAGTTTGTACCTGTGTGTGAACCGATTTTGATCTCGTTTTTTTTTTTTTTTTTTTTTCATGTTTTCTTAGCTATGCTTGATGAAAATCCGTTCAGCCGTTCAAAAGTTATGGGCGTTTTGCTGTTTGAATCGGGGTGTTTTCGCAAGATATCGTACAATCATCGGCACGGTTCTTGAGCGCTGAGCTTCACGTGCGCAAAAGTGAATTATTGGGTCCCTCTGGTGGTATGAAGTGAGGCGCGGGGGCGGGGAAAGTGCAGTGATTGGCCCGTAGCGTATCGCGTCATAGCCGTCAGTCGTGATGAAATGAGAATAAAGGCAGTTTAAGCAACAAGACTATTTTATTTAAAGGAAGTTAATTTTACAACGTGACTGACAGTTCACAATTACATGGAAGAGAGAGCCTCAATATTATATACAGCAGACATGCGCGCATTAGACACATTGCTATTAAGTTTAGCGTAGGCGTTCATAGTTCCAACATCCTCTCCTGGACGCTGACGCTTTAAAATTAAACCCATTGATGTGGTGAAGTTTTCATGCTTCGGTCGATGGAGTCCTTTTGTCAAGATATCGGCGACCATGTCTCTAGTGCATTTATATTGAACCACGACTTGTTTGGCAGCAATCTTCTCTCGTACAAAGTGATAGCGGACGTCTATATGCTTACTGCGTGCGTGGTAGGCAGCATTACCTGAAAGACTAATCGCACTCTGATTATCGCAATAAAGGGTTAAAGGTGTACCTTTAAATTCTGGTTGGAACTCGTCTGCCAGCTGTTTCAACCAAAGAGCTTCCTGAATGGCCGACGATAGAGCCATATATTCAGCCTCACTTGTAGAAAGAGCTATGGTCTGCTGTTTCTTAGAATTCCAGCTTACTGCGGCACCCTGGAATAAAAATATGTAGCCTGTGCATGATCTTCTATCCTCATCATCACTTGCCCAGTCTGAATCGCAATAGCCTGAAATTCTTCCATCAACATTCCTTTTATAAACCAGTTTCATAAGCATTGTAGCTTTCAGGTACCTCTAAACTCGTTTTAGAGCCACCCAATGTTCATTAGTAGGTTGACTATTGTACCTACTCAGAGAATTTACTACATAAGTGATGTCGGGTCGAGTCCCTTGTGATAAATATAATAAGCAGCCAATTATTTCTTGGTATGGAATGTCCTTTAAAATCTCCTGTTGACCTTCACCCTTCTTCATTTTGACATTGGCATCAGCTGGTGTCCACATTGGCTTACAATTGTTCATACCAAATCGTGTAAGTATATTTTCTACATAAATAGATTGATCAATAGAAATCTCATTTTCATCTTGTGAAATTCTAAAACCGATGCAATGATTCGTTCTTTACTCTTGTTGCATGTACCTCACGACGACGAGTACAATTCCGGCCAATTTAATTGCTACAAATTTTTAAACTGCATCATTTTAAATTATCTGGTAAGTTAGAACTCAAATATGTTATGTGATTTTTTTATTAATTAGACCTTTGTTATAATAATAAAAGGTGATATTTATCGAAAATATAGCAGGAAAAAAATTAATGTCAGTTTGTAATTATAGCAAAACTATTATTTTTCATTACTAACTATACTACTATACTTACAAACTATATTGTTTTTCATTTCATTAATGAACAAATGAAATTAGAGGTCAAAAATGTTAACAAAAAAAAGTTTGTAGGTACGTTGTAGATTTTTTTGTAATTTTTGACAAACTATAAGAACTAAGTTATAATTTTAAATTAGAAATACTTTTGTTAGTTACCTACCTTTTTTTTTATCTCAATTTCCATTTCTCAATTTAATAAATCATTATTTAATCTTTTACGTAAGAAATTACGTAGACCGTAACTTAGAAATAATAAATAATAAACGGGTGTGCGTTTTATTTGTCATAAGTGTACGATGCGCAAAGCGATCCCCACTCTTCCGCCGAGCGCTCAAGAACCGTGCCGGTATCTGTATCATAATAATTACGTGTTCAATAGATTGTCGATCGAAGCGTGTCTGCTGCAAGCAATAAAAATGTATCGGGTTGTTTTATTTTACTTGTTCACAATGAATCATAATGATTCCGTTGTGAACAAGTAAAATGTGAACATGTCATTGATACGTCGTAGTACGACCTTGCCCTCCACAACCTAGTAACTGCAGGGTAACACGGTACCCCTTGACAAGACCTGCGTCATATTTTCTGGCTTCTGACTGCCTATAATGTGTAAACGTTTGTGCTTATTGGCCTTGTTTGTTCTGTCTCCTGCTTGATATGGAGGGAAGTGGACATTTATATTTTATTCTACTCCTCCGTTATTCTTTTCTGATTAAATTTGTTGCGGGATTCAAGACGGTTAAATTCATTCTCCGGTACTTCGTCGTGCTTCATTGCCTCGGCGCTTTTCTGGTGGTTGCCACTGTTCATCGTGGCTATCAGGAGTTGCAGGGGTTTGGGAATAGTGCGGTGGGATTGCCCATAACGACTGTAAAAAATCTACAATTGACTACCGGGCCCAACAGATTGACGTACTTTCCGAGGCACGGATGTTAACATAATCACCCATCCATGGGACGACCTTGGCAAACGTTGTTTAAGCCTCGTACCCACTAGGGAGCATTTGACGCGCAACATGTGTCAACATGTTAGGCAACGTTGCACAAAACGCGCGACGTTGCCAGCTGGCGCGCAACATGACGCGCGGCTTGTTTGTTCCCGTGCAACATGCAGTTGAGCATCAAACGTTGTCGAGTGGAGATCACTGAATACATTTTCTTTATTTTGAAGTATTTTTTTCTGTTGTGTAAAATGCCGCGCCAAATGTTGCCTAGTGGATACGAGGCTTGAACCTTAAAGCTCGAGCCATACGTCATATATAATTTATAAGTAAAGAATACAGCAAATAAAACAACAAAGTACACAAAGGTATATTATTTATTTATTTATTCCTACGTCCTCCCTTCCCAGCTTGCGGCTTCCCAAACGTCTTGGCACCGGCCTTTCCTGCACCGGGTTTCCCTTTACCAGGTCCCTTTCCGGGCCCCCCTTTTCCTTTCTTCGGGGGGCCTTTATTGCCTCTTTGGCCCATGCCTTTGCTTTCCTTCTGGGCCTTATTAGCGTCGTATCTAAGACGTTTGGCCGCTGACCGAGATGTGTCTGTTAAGTCGTTGGCGAAGTTACTCTGTTTCTTCTTTGACTTATTGAAGGCTTTCGGCCTGTGTTGTTGGTCGTCGTTGTCGTCAACGGCGCGGATTCTGCGTTGCTTCTTCTTGCGTTTCTCCATTCGGGATTGGAGGAGGGCGACCTATTGGATTTAAAATTCGTTAGTATGTTATAGGTTCGTGTATTCTTTTTAAGTTTTAGTCACCAATATCATAGGTGTTGTTGGAATGTCTGAATGTTCCGATGATCTACATTTTGCGGCTTAGATAGACAAGAAACTAAACCCAATCTAGTGTATAATCGACCGATAGTCTCTTATTTAAGTCCGACTAAAAACATGTAGAAATGGGTATATCAAAGGCAGTTCGAAAGGGTTGCCAGTAACAGAAAAGAAAAGTTGAAAGTTAATCGTTTGTCTTGGTATTGGACGAGGAGAGGTGAAATCCATATGACTACAAGAGTATCATTTATAATCAAATGATAGTGGGAAGAATGAATGAATAGAAAATAAAATTATTTTCAAATAATTAAAAATAATTATATAATCAATCTTTTTTCGTTTTCTTCTCAGCAAACCCTTTCATTTGACACCTATATCATGGCAGTGCACCAAAAATAACTAGTGCGCCATCTTGGGCCGTCAACTATAATGGATTTAGAATGACATCACTTAGCTAACCATGCATTGTCATCCAAACTATACGTATATGCAAAATTTCATCTTAATCGGTGGAGGATAACTGCTTTAAAATTCGATTGCAAGATTTGACCCGAACACACATACATACACACATTGCAAGTTAAATAAAAGCTTGTAGAGTGACAGCAGTTCGGTGTGGAAGAAGAAAACGTGTTGCGCCGACATCAAGTAACATGAGACAAGGGCAGGAAGATGATAAGTGTGCCCAGTACTGAACATTTCTTTACACAGGAATATTGCTTACAAACAAGCTATATATTTACTAATTTCAACCCTATTCCCATCAAGTTAAAGCATTTTATATACCTTCTCCATCTCCCTATTGACTCGTTCCTCGGGCGTGTCCTTAGGCTTGTGTTTGGTGGGCCTCTTCTTCTTTCGTCCACCATCGTCGCCCGAGTCGTTGTCATCATCGTCGTGTTTGCGCTTCTTGCCGCGCCCACCTTTTTTTTGCTTATCTGTGAGTAAGAGAAGAATATTTGTGTTAAACATAGATGTGGAGAATAAACTCTAGACCCATCATCATTGAAAAGTAGAAAATTAATACTTCGTTTGTTAAACTGGATATATATGATAAATCCAGTTAAGCATACAAATATGAACTGTATACACGCGCTTCTTCTTGCTTCAATCTGTAATTGAAACTGACGACTGCACGTCAGTGGCAACTTTAATTTTGAACTGGCCTGGCGTAGTAAAAAGCTTCAACAGAATACGATTATACTGGTTATGTTTCTACTGAAGTACAAACGACTCTATCTACATAATACGATCAAATGCACGAAATAAAGGCGCAGTAAAAGTCTGTTCATTGTTGTTGTTTGTTCATTTGATTGTTGTAAGGTAATAACGCGTGAACGGGTAAGGTACATTTAAAATGAAAAACTGTTTTTAAGTTCAATTTGTGTATTGAGTTAAACATCCGAAACTTATAGATGATCGAACCGCGGCGAATGAGTCAACTCAACAACGATGCTATGCAACTACTAAATGCTTACTCAAATGTGTGATTTTTATTCATTCACTGCGCATTGATGTCAGCATAAAAATGAAACTGATCACTGCTGCTGTGTACTGCACTATTGCTGGCAGTACAAACACCTTCACTGCTAGATCATTTGACGTCACTAGTGAAACGCTTTACAGTACTTGGTTGCTACACAATAATGTACACACGCGACATCCGGCTCGAAGGACCATACATTTAAAATGATAAACTGTTTTTAAGTTCAATTTGTGTATTGAGTTCAACAGCATATTTGTCTCCATACTTAAGCCTCCAAAATGAAAGTTTCTCTCACCTTTATCAGGATGCTTGGTGAGCGCAAGCCTCTCCTTCTCCTCTCTCTTCTCCCGTGGCGACTGGAACCAGTCTCTCTGCCGCTTGAGCTCTATCTTGGGCCCCTGCTGCTCTTGCCCCTCCGTCTTGATGGCCCCCTCCAGCTTGGCAGTCTGCTTCTCCATCTTGTTCATCTGCTTCTCTGCGTATTCTTCGTCAAGGATTGCGGCTGGAGAAAAAGTGTTTTTGTGTAGGTTATATGGTTCAAGGTCTTACCGATAAGATGGTCAGACACAATAAAGAAGGCTGTTGGAAGCAGCATGTACTGAGCGGTTGACACCGCAGAAGACCGTAAAAGATTATTGATTTTAATGAGTTGGACTTGAATACTGTTACTATGTGATTAAATTCCGTCTGTGTTTGGACATAGGTACCTGGTACATACTTTAAATTCTCACAAAAATGACGTATTTGTTATTATAAACTGGTCTCAGTTGATGAAAGAAATAGCGGGCCGTAAAAATGGTTCAAGGTGTTTTAGAAACAGTTAGAAATAATGTATTTTCTTTCTATCTTATCGACGTACAGTGTGTAGTCTGCCACTCACACATATGTGTGTTACAGTCTGTTTCTAAAGTTTCATGTCCCATAATAACGATCAGATAGTATCAGATGCTTTCTGCCTACATTTATTTTATAATGGCTAATATTTAATATACCGATCTCCGGCTCCAGTCTAGCCAGCGACTATGTCGGGCGGCATTTGTCGTGACTTGAAAGGTTTCTTCACGCGGTTGAATATCACCTTCACTAGCAGACGCTCTGCTTTTGCTAGGGACATTGATCGACCGGCTGTTCTACTAGTATGGATTACTCACCGATCTCGGGTTACAAGACTGTAACCCGAGATGCCAGCCTGTCTCTGTACTTGGCGAATATGTCGGGCGGCACTTATCGCGACTTGACAGGTTTCCTTACGCGGTTGCCTATCGCCTTCACTAACAGACGCTCTGCTTCTGCTAGGGATAGTGATCCACCGGCTGTTCTACTAGTATGGATTGCTCACCGATCTCGGGCTCCAGTCAAGCCAGACTGTACTTGGTAACTATGTCGGGCGGCACTAGTCGCGAATTCACCGGTCTTCTCGCGTGTTTGACTATCGCCTTAATTAGCAGACGCACTGCTTCTGCTAGGGACACTGATACACCAGCTGTTCTACTAATGGAATACTCACCGATCTCGGGCTCCAGTCTAGCCAGCCTGTCCCTGTACTTGGCGACTATGTCGGGCGGCACTTGTCTCGACTTCACCGGTCTCTTCGCGCGCTTAACTATGGCCTTCACTAGCAGACGCTCTGCCTCACCCGCTAGGGACACTGATACACCGGCGCGACCTGCTCGAGCTGTTCTGCCTACCTGCAAAGGGCAGAAAATTATTATTTAATTCGATGTCAACACAGAAAAAAGGTTGATGAACAATATGAAGAATGATGTGGATGAAATCCAACCAGCAAAACTATTAGTAGATTTTACAAGTACTTAATAATAAGCTTTTTATTTTTTGTATTGCTCCCAGCAAACCCTTTCATTAGATACTCATATCATGGGCTGCATATAAATTTACTGGTTCGATATCTTTGTGTGTCCACCATATTGGAGTTAGAATGATGACTTAGCTAAACGTTATATTTGTCACAAACTTAAATAAAATCGATTTCTATCTTCATGCTATAAGCTGATCGGTCAATTTCTTACCAAGTTTCATGTTAGCTCTGTTCTGATGATTTAATCATTTAAATAATTTTAAATAAGATTTTAATTATTATTACATAGGTTATAACTCACCCTGTGTATATAATGCTCGAGCGTGGCGGGCAGCGTGAAGTTTAGCACGGTCTTGACGCCGGGTATGTCCAACCCACGGGCTGCCACGTCGGTAGCTACTAGCACATCCACTTGTTCTTCTTTGAAGCGTTTGAGAGAGTCTAAACGTTGGGGCTGGTTTAGTGCGCCGTGGAGTTCTGCTACCTGGAAAACGAATAAAAAAAACTTGACTTAAGAAAAGGCTTCTGAATATAGGTATCCCTGTACCCCTAGTAAAAATTTGGCAAATAGCAACCGAAACGACGTTGATTGGGTTAAGTTTAGCTAAATCTTTGTTCAAAGTACTAAGACTTTGCCACACTAGATGCGTTTTGCGTCCTGCGATCCGGTCACTCGAACATTTGATGCGGGAAATGTACTAGCGACCGGATTGCAGGACGAAGAACGCATCCAGTGTGACAAATGCTTTAGGGTTTAGTTGTCGACGACCGACAGAAGAAAGAAGAACAACATTTTGAAACACAAACAAACACGCAGTCATAAGTTTATTTCTTTACCGAGGATATGTGACTAACGGTAGAAGTATTAAATGGGCGCTAAAAGTCAATTGTAGGTAAATCCTACCCTACCCAACCTGCCCACGATTTTTTTTTCTGGGTCTTTCTTCCGCGGAGTATCTTAACACCGCCATTCAGAAAATGACGTCAAATGCACAATGTCATCTATCGAATATGGACTTCAACTGTCCGAGTATCTGAATTGCGTGTGTTGTGATATTTTACTTCTTGAACACTTTAAATTCATCTAACTTTTGAAAGAGTGAACCGATTGTGATGAAACAAAATTTAAGTAATACTTCAAATTACATATTCAAAGAAATCTACACTAGTTTCGTACATTTTACTTGATGCGTACACAAAAACAGACAAAAATTCCAAAAATGCTGGAAACGGTTCGGTTACTTCGGTTGGTTGTCGTTTAACACCCTGGCTATTTTTTTTTTAATATTTTCGATGTCAAAAACAACTTTTCTACAGATTTATTATATGTATTGATATTGATAGTCCGGGTTTCCTCGCAATGTTTTCCTTCACCTTTATCAGCAATGTGCATGCACATGAATTTGAAAAGTCAGATTAGTTCTTGCCCGGATACGAACCCACGACCTCAAGCACGAGAGGCGAGGTCTTAGCCAAGGATTTTACGAGTTACGATTGATGGTTAAATATAAAAGGTTTTCAAAATGGGTAATATCACAGATAAATTAAAATACTAGCATAAAGATGCCTCATCCAAACAAAGAAACCGTGCCGAAGTAACATTGTCTGATTAAACAGATTATTTTTCTAAGAACATCGATCGCGTTCGGTTCCGTTCCACGGATATAGATGGTATTAGCAGCAACTTGCAAGTAAAAGGGTTTACTAGGTTTGTGATTACTTTTTTAAATACAGCGACGATTTGTTTTATAATATATTTTTTGCACGTTTTTACTGTTTCATTGTATCAAAATGTGTTACAACACAAATTAAAAAAATCTATTGCAATCAATTTTAAATGAACCTTTAATTATTTAATTTTATTTTTTTACTAACTTTTGAAATGTGAATCAAGAACCCAGTATTCCTTAATTTTGTGCTTAGGAGAGTTAATTAAACTAGAACATTTTTTTTATTATCGTCTCTAGAAAATCTTAATATTTCACAAAACTCAATAACAATTCGATGCTTATCACGCCATCTAGTGCAATTTATTTGAACCAAATTTTCTTTATTCGCGTTGAGTGCCCGTGGTAATACATATAGTCCCTTACCTTAACTCCCAACAAGCCCAACGCCACGTGTAACCGATGCGCCTGCTTCTTGGTCTGCACAAAGATCACGGCTCGGTCTCTGAACGTGCGACACACCAGTGCCGCAAGCATGGCCTCGCGGTCACTCTCGCGGTCGCGACGGATCCTAAAACATGTGTTGTTGGTTCTTTAAGCTTTAAGATTGAATAGATCTTACATGATGGCCCATTTCTTATTGGGCCATAATTTTTCCAACAAAAATATTATTGTATGGCATATAAAGTAACACATGATGGTATTATATACATTAAAAACCTTTTTAACAAAAATATTAACCGACGAAATAACGAACTAAAAAGCAAAATATAAAAAATCTTATAGTCTAGCATTTTAAGGCGGCGCCAAATAAACTATCAACGAAGATTAACCTAGCTATAATCATTCTACGCTTTAGATAATTAATTTTCATGTTTGTTTGTTTGGCGCCAACTTATCTTAAATCAGTTCGTTATTTCGTCGGTTATTTTTTTTGTTAAAAAGGTTTTTCTTCGCTTTTTAGTTTACTTAATTTCAACAGAATCAGTTCACAATTGAAAATTCAGTGGGTAAATTATCAATAAATCCTTTTTTTCTACCATTAGGGGTGGATATTATTTTTTTAAATTTAAATGGGGCCAACTTTGAGGCTCACGGATACCAAAAAAAAAAAATGTTATTGGACCACTCTTTGAAAAGTTTTGCGTGGTCATACATGGAAATATACATGTCGAATTGAGAACGTCCTCCTTTTTTTGGTGGGATAAAAAGAAAAGGTCGGTTTGCGCCTAAATTAGAAACATTTTTTCAGAAAAAAAAAACACTTTTACACAAAATCTGTTACGCCTATTTATCGTCATTTAATTTCAAGTTTACTTTTTCTTGATAATTTTAAATTAGTGTATTTTCTTTTATAAAAAAGGCTTTAACATATGAAGCGCATCTAGCGAAAAAAAGGTCAGTTGCAAGCTCATTAGACTCACTACTAAAGACGAGCGAATACGCGCCAAGAACGCGAATACGCGAAAATACCGCACATCCTACATAGTTAAGATTTTTTTTAGAATCTTCTTCTTCTTTTCGTGTGAGGAAGTTACCACCTCTGGGAACCCTACAGGCCTTTGACTTGACTATTTCAGACTTACATCAACTACATAAGTCCAGGTTACCTCACGATGTTTTCGATGATGTCCAAGATAAACTTAGAAAGTACATATGAATTTTAAAAAGTCACATTGGCACTGGCCCGGATTTGAACCCACGACCTCAAGCACGAGAATAGAGGTCTTAGTCACTGGACCACCATGACATTTTTCTCGTATAAAAATAGAATATTTACGATGCATTAATATTGTATCTTACCTCACAAACTCCTGCCTCAAATTAAACGCGACATCCTTATTGGAGTCCACGAACAGCTTGACCGGCTTTTTCAGCGACACGGCAGCTAGATCCTTAACCTGTTCGCTCATGGTGGCTGAGAACAGCATGCTCTGCCGCTTGGGTGAGCACTGGCGGATGATCTCCTTCATCTGTTCGGCGAAGTACTCATCTAACATCCTGAAGAGTATTAAAAAAAGTAAAGATTAGCCTTACCAGCACATGACAACCGAAAAAGGCACAGTGTAGTAACATTTAAAAGCATACAAAACAGGCCACCACCAACACTACTGACTGTAATCCAACCAGTCGTGTTGTATACAGTATGTATTTTTTATTTGCCCTTAAATTGTTATTAACACGGAATATGTACGGCGCAGTCGGTTCCATGTAGCGGCGAAAATTTGGAACGTTTACGCTGTACTTTCATAACATTGACGCTTGTGTGCAGTCACCTATAATACTATCACAATATCATTTTTGTCATACATATTGAAAGGTTTGGGTACTAAGGTAATTTACATATGACACATTGCAGCTTGCCTTTGGTAATGCGGATGACCCCTCACCATTTGGTGGGCCAACACAGAACAATAGTTAAACAAGTAACATTTTATGAAAGCCCGACATATTTTTATTTCATGCTACATAATTTATGTAGTAGTAGACACGTTTCGATCGACAATCATTTTAACACAAAGAACACCGTAATAATGACACGATATCTTGCGAAATCACCCCGATTCAAACAGTAAAACGACCATAACTTTAGAGCGACTGAACCGATTTTCATCAAACGTAGCTAAGAACACTCTCGATAAAAAAAAACTAAATCAAAATCGGTTTATCCGTTTAGGAGTCATGACTCCACAGACAGATACACAAATACACAGGTACACACATCAAATATAACACCCCTCTTTTTCCTTACCTGTCAGCTTCATCCAGAACTAATACTTCAATGGAGTGCAGTCCGAAAGATGGCGTGTTCCGTATGTGGTCGATCAGACGACCCGGGGTGGCTATCACAATGTCTGGGTTGCGACGGAGCATGGTTTCCTGTAACAAAATATTCATTATTACGGTATGGATAAAAACCGTTCTGTCACTGGCGCCACTTTCAAACTTCCTCTAATATACTCATTTCTCACTTAATCCATTTTCGTCACTACGCACATCCATCTCAACATGCATTCGTACAGACAGCTACATTCACCAAAATAATTAGGTAACATTACTGAATTTCCTAAATAATATAAACACCGAACATTGCTCTTACGAAGAGATAAACTGGATTGAGTGGCAGGGGAAACAAGATTTTACTATTCGGTTAAGATAACTGTGCACCCGGCGGTGTGATGTTCGATTCTCGCTATTGGCGCACGAGGCGAACACGGGGCACCCGTGGGTAGGCGGGAGTGGGGTCGCATTTCAACGAGGTGCACAGTTATTTTGAACGAATAGTAGTTGCTTCTCAGATTTGTGGCCAAAAAGAGTCTTCAGGTGCAGTTGGGTAAAAAGATGTTTGTTTGTTGTTTTTTTTATGTTTTTATTTTCACTTTCATGAAGTTGTACTGACCTGATATTTGACGTCCAGCCCACCGATGGACAAGCCGACAGTCACAGCTGTGAACTGTGCCAACTGCCGCGTTACTTGATGTACCTGGAGGCAAACAAATGCATTATTATACAAATATTTCTACTTCCTATCGTTAATTGTGACGATGATATTCAAAATGAAAATGATCATGATTATCTGCACTTTTATTTTATTGGGTCAAGCCCGCAACCACTGCATCGCCAGTTTTAACAGTGGCGACTTACGACCCGATTGGTCGAGGGGCCGGCTGACGACGACGACTCACTATTTTCTTAACGCGAATTAACAATGGTTACCCTAAGTTTTCAGATCTTTTGACTGGCATTAGTCTATAATATAACGAACGCCGCCGCCGGTTTGTTACATTTTGATATTCTAACGGCTGAACGGAGTCGGATTAAACTTGGCAAACGGGAAGAACATGACGTCCCAGATTAAGATATAGGATACTTTTGATCACGGAAGTAAGTTCCCTTGGGATAATTTTCACTATGCGAAGCCACTGGCAGAGTCTAGTATAATATAAGTGTACATACCTGGGCCCCCAACTCTCTGGTAGGCACTAGCACCAGCACTCGGGTAGTTCTCTCTCCGCCGGCCGTCTTGTAAAGCAGTCGCTCTAGGATTGGCAGCATGTAGGCCGCTGTCTTTCCCGTGCCTGTTGCTGCGCAGGCGCATATGTCCTTACCTGGGGTGTAAAGGAGAAATATATAAATAAGATAGTCTTTAATGTGATACCTACGTACTAAATATGTGTGAAAATTTCAGCTGTGACCCTCATGTCACTTTTAGATAAAAATATTTATTTAGATACATTTAGTGAAGAAAAGTTTTCTTCAAACTTCACTAGATATAAATACAGCTAGAAAACACAGGCTCAATAGTCTGCAATAGCCGACAAGCAATGTTTGTAAATTACGAGAAGAAGACTTCATAACATTTTTGAGTTTAGAGAAGCCAGTTTATTAGTTGGAAGCCATCATAATGAATCTAAAAATACAGAGATTTTTATGTCTACAAAGTATTTTTAGAGCAATTTCAGCCCAGGTAATGTTAGTAAAAGGGCAGTACATAAATTAAGCAATTTCATCTCTCTCTTAGTATTAAAATTGCTTTATAAAAAAGTTGTCATTCTTGTTTTCAAAAATATAACTAAGAAAAACTTTGGAAATAAGACTACTCACCAAGCAATGCTACAGGTATAGTAGCAGCCTGAATAGGCGTGGGATGCACATAATTGAGCGCGCCAATAGCCTTCAGCAGCGGTCGGGACAGATTCATCATGTAGAAGGAAGCATTCTCGTCATACGGTGGGGGCTCCTCGAAGAAGTCTGAGTCGTATTCTATACGTGCGCCTTGTTCTACATCGTCTTCTAGTTCCTGAGGAGGTGAGGTAGGTGTTGAATGTCAATATTAAAATAATCATAAAAATATATTACAAGAATGGGTTTATCCAGCATGAAAAATAATATTATTCTTTAGCAGGAGACAAAAAATGGGTTTAGTGGGATGAGCTAATCTTTTTGAAAGACAGTGTAATGAGAAACAAGGGAAAAGTGGCTTTGTCCTGCAGTGAGAAATGTACATAATCAATAGAAAGTTTAGGGAAAGGGTAGGCAGAAATGTAATCTATTTTATTAGAGAAGCAGAATTTGTATAAATTTATCTGACAAATAAGTTAATATAACACAAATAAGTTGACAAGAAATATACATTTAGTCCGTCTTTATCTAAAAACATTGGACACGTATTTTTTCTTTTGTCACATAAACAAAAAATTACGACGATACAATGCATTGAAATATCTTGTGACGTCACGTTGTGCTACACTTTTATACGGACAAAGTGACGTCACAAGCCCCCACACTTGAACTTTGATGCGCTTTATCTTTGTCCATCTCTATTTACTTAATAAAGCAAAAAATCGGGTCCAATATTATTTGATAATCTCACTGACGGACTACATAGAATTATCATTTTTCTACTCAGGAAATATCCCTATTGGTATTTATCAATAGGTCATGCAAACGTCAAAAATATACTAGGACTATTATGTAAACATTTTTATAACTTACCTCTTGCAACTTTTGTTTCTTGGTGAGCTTCTTAGGTTTGGTTTTTATTTCATCTTTTTTTAGCTCATCATCTGATATTTCCATTTCACCAACATCACTGTCTGAAATATTAAAGGAAACATTTTACATATATCAATACAAGATCACAAGTTGTGTGCCCAATGGAATTTCCTAGCAGAAAAAATAACTTCCAGAGAAAATATAAAACTTCCATATAAATTTATCTTACAACTTAGTCACTTTTGCTAAATATTGTGGAAAATTTCATGCTTCTATAACCAGCAGTTTAAGCTGTGTAGTAAGGACAGCTTCATAGTCTATTAAGGACATTTTAGAAGTTGCATTTTATTTCTATAAATAAAAGGACAATATCTTTTAATTTGCCCAGTCACTTTTATTTCATTTCTTTCTCAGATGAATAAAAATTATAGAAAAATAACTGCTGCCCACAGATCCGCCCACATGTAATTAGTACTTTCCCACGTAATTCACACTTTAGTACGTTATTCTAATGCATAAGCTATCTATAATATGGTAAATTGTCAAAAATATCCATTCAGCAGTTTTCGGATGAAAAGGAAACAAACGTCTCGACGGTTGATGTCGGACTATTGTATACAGGGTGTCCCAGAAATCGACGTCAAGCCGTAAATGGGTGATAGACCAAGTTATAACAGTTCTCAGAAAAATACGAAAAAAAAACAAATTATCAGATTTAATTTTTTTTTATTACAATAAATGTTCAAACTGCCTTCCTTCGACGGCAATGCAAGCACGACATCTTCTTAAAAAAGATCTGGTTATTTTTTTTTATTTATTTTTTTCTAAGATGAGAAAACTGGTCCTGACTTAAAGTAAAAAGGTTGAGTCACTATCATAACTTTGCTCTTAAATTACGTAACGTCTCTATCGAACTAGAAACGGAGTTTAGCAAAGCTTTAGGTAAGCTAAAGTCATTTTAAGGAAGTATGGACATTTTGTGTAAAAACCGAGGCTATTTACAAAAAAAAATTTGACCAATTATTGAAAACGTAATCTAGCAAGTGTTACACCATTTTTGAATCCTTATTAAATGCGCCAATTTTTCATGTTACTTGCCAAACTAGCGTAGTACATTTTTTTTTCAGTACAGTCAGTTAAAGTTGGGCGAAATAGTAAATTTGAATAAATTGGTTTTGAAAAAGTTTAATTTTCTTCCAAGTAGGAGGAGTTGGCTTTGAATTTTAGGCAAAAATCTACACAAGCATTATTCAAGATTACATAATAATAAAAAAATTAGATAAATTATGGGATTTGTAGCAATTGGAGTTAAAGAACCATTACAGGGATTGATTTTTTTAGTAAATTTTTAAAGTGAACATAATTTTTTAAAAACATGAGATAGATTTTTTTTCGTATTTTTCTGAGAACTGTTATAACTTGGTCTATCACCCATTTACGGCTTGACGTCGATTTCTGGGACACCCTGTATGTTCAAATCGCGCGGAAAACTTTGATGCAGGATTTGTGTGACGTCATGTCAGTAGTTCGTAGGTGGCGAAATAAAAAATAAATTTACCTTTCTTATCAACATCAGAGTCTGTATCAACATCATCAGCGTTGCCGTGTACTTTGACAGCAGCCCGCCTCCTCTCAATCTTTTCATCTAAAGTCCGTTTCACATTACGTCTCACATATTTCTGCAGATCATCCCATGTGTTCTGAAAAATTTATAAATATAATATGTTGAATTAACATAATATCATGCATGTATATCCTGAAGAATTAGAAAAGGGTGTAGTACCAGTACACCATATTTTGCCAGTTCAAGTCCCATGTAAAAGGAGGCAAGCCTATTGCAGGCAGGCAGGCACAAATCTAGACTGCACTGCTACTGACAAATTCTTGATGGAAAACCCAACCACACTTTGCCTAACCCAGGAATCGAACCTTGCTGGCTCATGCTCAGTAGTAGACCTTTTGGCCACTAGACTAACAAACCATTCATCAAAATCATCATCCTTTTTAATGTTCCCATCAACACACACACACAGGCCTCCTCACTGTGAGAGAGGGAAATCATTAAGTTAAATTAATTGTATAGTTATCGCCAAACATCTTGCCCGCCCTGAAGTTGGCTACAATGGCTGCGAAGTACTAAATCATATACAAAAACAGCATCGCTCCTTGCCTTGCCCATATCAAAGCCATCTTCAGGGTGGACACTGATGTTTTAGTAAGATATTTATTACTAGCATTCACTAGCAACATTTTGTAGCCACCTCCGCCCAAAAAGATTGGGAATTTCCATAGTATTATCATCAATAATGTGAAATATACAATTGTGTATTATTTACAATTTAAATAATAAGAAATAATTAGAGACCGGTCAGTGGGTTGTCTAAGGAGATGAGAGAAATAATATTACGCTCAGTTCAATCAAAGATATAGAGATGAAAATAACATACCTTATTGTACTCATCTACAGAAGCAACAAATTTGAAGTTGGGATTGAAATCTGCTTTTCGCTTGACTTTCTGTTTCGATGGTTGATACTGAAAAATAAATGAAACGTTAGACACATACTCAATAGGTCAAAATCAGTTATCAGGCAAATACGCTTTGATTTGTCTGATATCTGATTTCGTGGCATAGAATTGTTGTATTTTAGCGTGCAAATACAAGTAATTTAGCAAGAACAATTTTGTATTGGTTAAAGATAGATATAACCAATACAAAATTGTTCTGCATGCAGTTACACTTTGAAGAAATATTTCTTGATTATTTCGCGTGTTATTTTAAGCTAATTAAAAGTGCAGTTTACCTCAATTTCTTCGTCCGATTCTTCAGAGAAATCTTCAACTTCTTCGCCATCTTCAATTGTTTTGATAAAGCCCGGTACTTCTACGGATACCTTCATGATTAATTTATTTATTCACACAGCATGCTTAAACTATTTTTGTAAATAAATGTAATTTTGAGGTTATCCTTCAAAATCGCATGTTGCTTTAACGTTCCTCTTCTCAAAATTTGCTTGTCAAAGTGGCCAGAAGTCACCCACCTGTCAAAGTCACAAAATTAATGCGTATAATGGAATTTTACGTTCGTTCAGAAAGTCAGAAACAATAAAAATGTACTTTTTGTTTCAGACCCGCGATAAACGCTTGATGGTGTATTTCAATGATAAACACACAAGTAAACATTAATCAGCTCTTTTAATAATGTAAAAACTATAGACAGACTTTTATTTATAGGTGACATATCGTGACAGCATTTTTGCCAGCGACAATATGAATAAAATTGTACGGCCTCGATAGTGCCGTGTCCAGTACCTTCACTCCTCTTCACGGAGCTGTCGTGGCCATCAGGAGAGCCCTAGGCTGTTGCGTAAGTTTACTAGCCGTGGGCCAGCTAGGGCTTTAGTCAGCAGGTCTGCCTCCATTTTGTCAGTTTGTAGATACTTGACCTCTATTGATCCTTCTTGGATGCAATTTCGAATAAAGTGCATCTTTAAATCAATGTGTTTTGACTTTGAGGTCACCATTGAATTTTGGCTTAGTTTGAGAGCTGCTTGGTTATCATTTAGAATGACTATGCGTCCGAAGTCTGCTCCCAAATCCTTGAAAAGATTTTTGAGATGGATGGCTTCTTTTGCGGCTTCGGTCAACGCAATGTATTCCGCTTCAGCAGTCGACAAGGCAATGCTTTTCTGCTTTTTGGCCATCCAGCTTACAGCTGTTCCTGCATATTTAAAGCAGTACCCTGAAAATGATTTTCGATCGAGCTTACATGCGCCCCAATCCGCATCTGCCATGCCGTACAAATCATCGTCTGTTTTCTTAAATGTCAAGCCGATACTCTTTGTCGACTTCAAATAACGAAGTACCCTTTTTGCACTCTTGAAGTGCTCTTCGTTATGGCAGTCATTAAACTGTGACAAATAACTTATGGCAAATGTTATGTCGGGTCGTGTTGCGACTGCCAGGTACATAAGCGTACCTATTAGATTTTTGTATGGAAGCTGGGAGCATTGGGATTTATCTTTTTCATTTCTGTTTAGTTTGAGACCAGGCTCCATGGGAGTAGATACTCCTTTACAATCTTCCATTCGAAATTTTTGGAGAGTATCTTCAATAAACTTTTGTTGATTGATTTTAATCTCATCCTTCTTGTATAGTACATCTATGCCGATAAGTCTTTTTGGTCTTCCCAAATCTTTCAATTCGAATTTGGAGTTGAGTAGGTCTTTGATTTCATTAAGTTTTCTTGGACATGAGTAGGCAATAAGTAGATCGTCGACATAGATAACTATTATAATTTTGGCTCCTCTTTTTCCCAGTAGGTATACACATGGGTCAGCTTCTGATGCTGTGAAACCTATGTTTTTAAGTTCTGTGTCGAGTTTCTTATACCACTGCCTCCCTGCCTGCTTGAGTCCATAGAGTGCTTTAATAAGGCAGCAAACTTTCTCCTTTGATATGCTCTTTATATCTTTTAGCATGTCCACTGTCTTATCATAGATAGTCAAATCCTCGTTTGAACTCTCTTCAACCATGATTTCGGTCAGGTAGTCTTCGAGATAGTCAGGGTATTTCATTAAAATATTTTCTTCCAGCTCACCATTCAGGTATGCGGTTGTGATGTCCATCTGGTTTAATTGTAAACCTTCTTCTACAGCTATGCCAATTATAGATCTGATCGAGCTCAGTTTGGCTACGGGAGCATATGTCTCGTTGTAGTCTATTCCTGGTCGTTGTGTGAAGCCCCTCGCAACAAGTCTGGCTTTTCTTGTGACGTTGTTGTGAGGGCCAACTTTGTTCTTTAAAACCATCTTATAGTCCACGACTTTCATCTCTTTGTTTCTCTCTTTTATTTTCCACGTACCATTTTTTATGTGTGCTCTTATTTCGGCTTTGATGGCATCATGCCAGTATTCTTCATTTTCAATTTCATCAGAAATGTTACAGATCTCGGTGAGTAAGTGACCTTCTTCAGTATCACCTAATACAAAATCCTTCGTCCATGATGGTGGTTGCCTTGTTCTTTGTGGCCTCCCATTTGCCGGTATCTCTGCGATCTCTGAAGCATCGTCGAAGGTCTCCACTTCATCAATTTCTTCTGAATTGCTAGGAATATGTGAAGGATTTTCATTTCTGCTTTCTGTAATCTCGATTTCGATTGGTCGCATATTGTTTTGATTTATTGGTCTATTTTTCTGTCCAATTTCAGGTTTATTTGTACGATGCTCCTCTTCATCCACAAGGCTTTCATAGTTCAAATCTTTGTTTACAAAGTACATTGTTTCTGTGACTTTGATGTCTCGGCTTATCACCACGTCATCATCATCAGGTAGGTACACTCTGTAACCTTTTGAGGTCAAGGAGTAGCCCATAAATACTCCCTCATTGGTTTTTGGTGTCAGCTTGCCTCGTCTGTTCTTTTTCAAGACGAAAGTTTTCCTGCCAAAGACGTGAAGGTGATTGCCAGACGGTGTTCGTCCTGTCCATTTTGTGAACGGTATGTTACCATTCAAAGCCTTTGAAGGGCTACGATTTATAAGGTAGTTAGCAGTAGATACTGCTTCTGCCCAGAGTTTTTTGGGAGCACTGGCTTCGATTAATAGGCATCTCGCTTTGTCCAATAACGATCTGTTCTTTCTCTCACTTATCCCGTTCTGCTGCGGGGTATAGACTGTGGTCAATCTTCTTTGGATGCCATGTGATTTTAGAAAGTTGTCGAATTCTTTATTGCGATACTCGGTCCCGTTGTCTGTTTGCAGGTGTCTTATTTTCTTGTTAAGGAATGTCTCGACTTCATTTTTATAAGTTTTGAAAATTGTTAACACATCACTTTTCTTTTTGATGAAATATACATGGCAGTATCGGGTAAAATCATCGATAAACGTGACATAGTATCTTGAGCCTGCCAGTGTATCACACTCAAAAGGTCCACATACGTCGCTATGGATGATTTCTAGCGGTTCAGTTGTGTAGAGATCGTCATGTCTTGGAAATGGTGATCTTGAAAGCTTACCCTTGATGCATGTTTCGCAGGTTTCAAATTTTTCACTAACCGGGTTCAGTCCATACATAAGATTGTCTGCAGCCATCTTCTTCAGATCCCTTTCATTTATGTGGCCCAGTTTACGGTGCCATTCCATGACGTCGTTGTATTCTTTTGATGTGTAATTCGAAGTATTATTTTCCTTAAATTCAAGATAGTACAGTCCCTCTTTTCTTTGTGCTGTCAGTGTTACTTCGCCGCTCTTCTCCACTATGTAAGCTTTGTCTTTTTCAAAAACGACTTTGTTTCCTCTGTCTGTTATTTTGCCCACAGACAGTAAATTAACTGACACATCAGGAACCAACAGGGTGTCATTGAAGTTGTAACCTTCTTTGTCTGTGTTGACTGTTACTCTTCCTTTTCCTTCTATTTTACTAGTGTATTTGTTAGAAGCTAACTTCAAGCTGCCATTGTCAGGCGTTAGGGTAGAAAACATTGACTTGTCACCGCACATATGAGACGAGCATCCACTGTCAAGACACCATACTTGTTCATTGGCGCTTGAATGTGCAGTACTCAGACAGATGTTGTAATTTCTGTTCTGATTACCTTTGGTTTTCTCATTTATAGCTTTCTTTTTGCCCCAACATGCCTCGGTAGTGTGCCCTTTCTTTTTACAGCTCTTGCAAAATGGTTTTTGTTTACCTTTCCTAAAGTGGTATGCTTCAGAGCTTTCGGCTTGTTCACTACCATTCCTGGCCTGGTATTCTTCAAGGATTTTTACTTTCAGGTCGTCAGGATTGGGCAATGTGTCTCTGGATTCTATGGCTATACGGAAGTTTTCAAACGACGTTGGCAAACTGTAGAGTAGCATTATGCTGAGCAATTCTGGCGGTATTTTTATTTCCATATCGGCGAGCTTGTCCACAATATCCATAAAATTATTTAAGTGATCACGGATGTCTTCATCATTGGTCATTCGCTTCAAAACCAACTGCTTGAGCAAGGTCGCTTTCCTCGCAGGTCCGGTACTTTGATACGTAGCTTTAAGTTTGTCCCATACTGCTTTAGATGGCGTGCAGATTTTTATTTGTTTGAGTTCGGAAGGTGACAGCAAAAGTAAAATTTCAGCTCTTGCCTTTAAATCCTCCTTGTTGAACGCTAACTTCGCTGCCGCATCAGCGATAGGGGGCAATGTTTTCTCGCCGCTTACGATATCCCAATAATCATTTTTTATTAGGACGGCCTGCGCTTGTAAACACCATGTGTCATAATTTGACTTGGTCAGCGGTTCTATATTTCGATAACTCGTCGATGCCATTTCGCGTAATATTTACTTACAGGATCGCAACCACGCTCTGCTACCAATTGATGGTGTATTTCAATGATAAACACACAAGTAAACATTAATCAGCTCTTTTAATAATGTAAAAACTATAGACAGACTTTTATTTATAGGTGACATATCGTGACAGCATTTTTGCCAGCGACAATATGAATAAAATTGTACGGCCTCGATAGTGCCGTGTCCAGTACCTTCAGTATAGCCATAGAATCCAGAGACACATTGCCCAATCCTGACGACCTGAAAGTAAAAATCCTTGAAGAATACCAGGCCAGGAATGGTAGTGAACAAGCCGAAAGCTCTGAAGCATACCACTTTAGGAAAGGTAAACAAAAACCATTTTGCAAGAGCTGTAAAAAGAAAGGGCACACTACCGAGGCATGTTGGGGCAAAAAGAAAGCTATAAATGAGAAAACCAAAGGTAATCAGAACAGAAATTACAACATCTGTCTGAGTACTGCACATTCAAGCGCCAATGAACAAGTATGGTGTCTTGACAGTGGATGCTCGTCTCATATGTGCGGTGACAAGTCAATGTTTTCTACCCTAACGCCTGACAATGGCAGCTTGAAGTTAGCTTCTAACAAATACACTAGTAAAATAGAAGGAAAAGGAAGAGTAACAGTCAACACAGACAAAGAAGGTTACAACTTCAATGACACCCTGTTGGTTCCTGATGTGTCAGTTAATTTACTGTCTGTGGGCAAAATAACAGACAGAGGAAACAAAGTCGTTTTTGAAAAAGACAAAGCTTACATAGTGGAGAAGAGCGGCGAAGTAACACTGACAGCACAAAGAAAAGAGGGACTGTACTATCTTGAATTTAAGGAAAATAATACTTCGAATTACACATCAAAAGAATACAACGACGTCATGGAATGGCACCGTAAACTGGGCCACATAAATGAAAGGGATCTGAAGAAGATGGCTGCAGACAATCTTATGTATGGACTGAACCCGGTTAGTGAAAAATTTGAAACCTGCGAAACATGCATCAAGGGTAAGCTTTCAAGATCACCATTTCCAAGACATGACGATCTCTACACAACTGAACCGCTAGAAATCATCCATAGCGACGTATGTGGACCTTTTGAGTGTGATACACTGGCAGGCTCAAGATACTATGTCACGTTTATCGATGATTTTACCCGATACTGCCATGTATATTTCATCAAAAAGAAAAGTGAAATGTTAACAATTTTCAAAACTTATAAAAATGAAGTCGAGACATTCCTTAACAAGAAAATAAGACACCTGCAAACAGACAACGGGACCGAGTATCGCAATAAAGAATTCGACAACTTTCTAAAATCACATGGCATCCAAAGAAGATTGACCACAGTCTATACCCCGCAGCAGAACGGGATAAGTGAGAGAAAGAACAGATCGTTATTGGACAAAGCGAGATGCCTATTAATCGAAGCCAGTGCTCCCAAAAAACTCTGGGCAGAAGCAGTATCTACTGCTAACTACCTTATAAATCGTAGCCCTTCAAAGGCTTTGAATGGTAACATACCGTTCACAAAATGGACAGGACGAACACCGTCTGGCAATCACCTTCACGTCTTTGGCAGGAAAACTTTCGTCTTGAAAAAGAACAGACGAGGCAAGCTGACACCAAAAACCAATGAGGGAGTATTTATGGGCTACTCCTTGACCTCAAAAGGTTACAGAGTGTACCTACCTGATGATGATGACGTGGTGATAAGCCGAGACATCAAAGTCACAGAAACAATGTACTTTGTAAACAAAGATTTGAACTATGAAAGCCTTGTGGATGAAGAGGAGCATCGTACAAATAAACCTGAAATTGGACAGAAAAATAGACCAATAAATCAAAACAATATGCGACCAATCGAAATCGAGATTACAGAAAGCAGAAATGAAAATCCTTCACATATTCCTAGCAATTCAGAAGAAATTGATGAAGTGGAGACCTTCGACGATGCTTCAGAGATCGCAGAGATACCGGAAAATGGGAGGCCACAAAGAACAAGGCAACCACCATCATGGACGAAGGATTTTGTATTAGGTGATACTGAAGAAGGTCACTTACTCACCGAGATCTGTAACATTTCTGATGAAATTGAAAATGAAGAATACTGGCATGATGCCATCAAAGCCGAAATAAGAGCACACATAAAAAATGGTACGTGGAAAATAAAAGAGAGAAACAAAGAGATGAAAGTCGTGGACTATAAGATGGTTTTAAAGAACAAAGTTGGCCCTCACAACAACGTCACAAGAAAAGCCAGACTTGTTGCGAGGGGCTTCACACAACGACCAGGAATAGACTACAACGAGACATATGCTCCCGTAGCCAAACTGAGCTCGATCAGATCTATAATTGGCATAGCTGTAGAAGAAGGTTTACAATTAAACCAGATGGACATCACAACCGCATACCTGAATGGTGAGCTGGAAGAAAATATTTTAATGAAATACCCTGACTATCTCGAAGACTACCTGACCGAAATCATGGTTGAAGAGAGTTCAAACGAGGATTTGACTATCTATGATAAGACAGTGGACATGCTAAAAGATATAAAGAGCATATCAAAGGAGAAAGTTTGCTGCCTTATTAAAGCACTCTATGGACTCAAGCAGGCAGGGAGGCAGTGGTATAAGAAACTCGACACAGAACTTAAAAACATAGGTTTCACAGCATCAGAAGCTGACCCATGTGTATACCTACTGGGAAAAAGAGGAGCCAAAATTATAATAGTTATCTATGTCGACGATCTACTTATTGCCTACTCATGTCCAAGAAAACTTAATGAAATCAAAGACCTACTCAACTCCAAATTCGAATTGAAAGATTTGGGAAGACCAAAAAGACTTATCGGCATAGATGTACTATACAAGAAGGATGAGATTAAAATCAATCAACAAAAGTTTATTGAAGATACTCTCCAAAAATTTCGAATGGAAGATTGTAAAGCTTATGTACCTGGCAGTCGCAACACGACCCGACATAACATTTGCCATAAGTTATTTGTCACAGTTTAATGACTGCCATAACGAAGAGCACTTCAAGAGTGCAAAAAGGGTACTTCGTTATTTGAAGTCGACAAAGAGTATCGGCTTGACATTTAAGAAAACAGACGATGATTTGTACGGCATGGCAGATGCGGATTGGGGCGCATGTAAGCTCGATCGAAAATCATTTTCAGGGTACTGCTTTAAATATGCAGGAACAGCTGTAAGCTGGATGGCCAAAAAGCAGAAAAGCATTGCCTTGTCGACTGCTGAAGCGGAATACATTGCGTTGACCGAAGCCGCAAAAGAAGCCATCCATCTCAAAAATCTTTTCAAGGATTTGGGAGCAGACTTCGGACGCATAGTCATTCTAAATGATAACCAAGCAGCTCTCAAACTAAGCCAAAATTCAATGGTGACCTCAAAGTCAAAACACATTGATTTAAAGATGCACTTTATTCGAAATTGCATCCAAGAAGGATCAATAGAGGTCAAGTATCTACAAACTGACAAAATGGAGGCAGACCTGCTGACTAAAGCCCTAGCTGGCCCACGGCTAGTAAACTTACGCAACAGCCTAGGGCTCTCCTGATGGCCACGACAGCTCCGTGAAGAGGAGTGAAGGTACTGGACACGGCACTATCGAGGCCGTACAATTTTATTCATATTGTCGCTGGCAAAAATGCTGTCACGATATGTCACCTATATATTGGTTGAGCTTGCTTTCAATGAAAATAATATATCATTGTAACACAGTGGTTTAATAAAATATAATACATTTTATTATAGCAAACATTGACTTCATCTGAAAATTACAGGGTGACAGAAACATAACATTTGCTAGGCAACAACGAAACTAAAAACTCTTCTAGAACATAGTGCATTATGACCTTCATGATACAACACCCCCACTTAATCCACTATGCTGTGTGCAGAACACATGTTTCTGCTTACCAACTCCCTTCGTCATCATATCAGCAGGCATAAGGGCAGTCTCACAATATTCAACACAAATTACCCTTTGCTCTGCTAACTCCCTAACGAAATGATATCTTATGTTTATATGTTTGGAACGTTTTCCAATAGCAGGACTATAAACTAGCTTACTGGCACTTTGACTATCACTAAAAATAGTAACAGCAGTGTTATTCCGGCCAGTCAGTTCAGAATATAAACCATTTACTGATATCACTTCCTTAGCGACCTCACAGATTGCAATGTACTCAGCTTCAGCAGTACTTAGCGCAACACAACGCTGCTTTATAGACTGCCAAGACACCGCAGCACCACCGAAAACTAGGGTATAACCAGAAAAAGATTTCCCATCAGGCCCATTTCCCCAATCTGCATCAGCATAGGCAACCAAAGGCTTACTACATTTTTTGTAACACAGCGATAAATCCGCTGTCCCCTTTAGATACCTGAGCACTCGTTTCAGTGCCGCCATGTGAGTTGAATCATTGCAGTTATTGAATTGACTTAGCATCGTAACTGCATACGATATATCAGGTCTTGTACAACATGCCAGGTACATTAATGACCCGATAATTTCCTGATACCGCGTGTTGTTATTCTTTTCACCAGATTTCAGGCGAAGATTCGTTTCAACCGGTGTACTAACTGATTTACAGTCCAGCATTCCATATTTCTCCAATATTTTTGAAATGTATTTCTTTTGAGACAAGTGAATTTCACTTACACTCTTCCTCTCAATCCGGACTCCAAGACATTCTCTTGCCTCGCCCAAATCCTTTATTTTGAAGGATCTTCCAATCTGACGTATCACTGTCCTGGATTCTACAGCTTTATTTGTGAATATATAAAAATCGTCCACGTACAGAGCTATGACAATGAAAACTTCTTCAAAATTCTTTGTGTAGACACACTGGTCATATTTAGACCGAGAAAAACCCATCTTTATTATATGCTCATGAATCTTTTGGTTCCAACACCTGGCAGCTTGTTTTAGGCCATAAATGGCTTTCTTCAATTTGCAAACCTTGCCTTCATTCCCCTCTTGAACAAAAGATTGCGGCTGTTCCATATAAATTTCTTCATAAAGATCTCCATTGAGAAAAGCGGTGGTAACATCAATATGATGAACGCTCAGGTTCATCTCAACCGTTAGTGCTAGTAGAAGACGAATTGACGACATTTTGACTACCGGTGCAAATGTTTCAAAATAGTCTTCTCCAGGTTTTTGCGAATAACCCTTAGCAACCAGCCTGGCCTTATAGCGCTGAGTGCTGCCATCAGCTCCAACCTTCAACTTGAAAACCCATTTCGTTTTGATAACATTAGCGTCTAATGGTCGATCAACCAATTCCCAGGTTCCATTCACCTTCAAGGAATTGAACTCATCCTTCATCGCTTCTACCCAAAACTTCTTGTCAGAACGCTCCATAGCATCTTTAACTGAAATAGGATCAGGATCATCTGATACATGGAAATTGTATACCATGTCTTTCTCCCGCTTTGGAACCCTATTTCGAGCAGGGTAACGTCTCGAACTTTGCAAACCTTCTGCCACAGGACGCTCTAAGTCGACAGAAGCTGAACTTTGCAAATCTTCTGTCGTAGGATTATCTACGTCGACAGAGTCGTAAAAATTCTCTCCAGAATCCGATCTCGTCAGTGAACTAGCCCTCGTTGTACTAGATACACTTCCAGATTCTTCTTCATTCATGTTTGAACTAGCCACCGGAACCCCCACTGCAACAGGACCAGCAATCCTTGGAACCTCTGGTTGAGTAGTGGAACGACTAACTCCAGGAATGTCATACTTTAAATCTATGACCACAGCATCCTTCTTTGAAACAGGAACAGAGGCTTTTTGTTTCTCTTTAGTAGTCACGGAAACATTTTCCATAAATGTTGCATCTCGAGCGATGATAATCCTCGTTGGATCATCCTCCAAATTGATAAATCGGTACGCCTTCGAATTTGTCGAATACCCAGTCATTATCATTTGAACCGTCTTCGGATCAAACTTCTTGCGACTATGATCCTTTACCAGAACCTGAGCTCTACATCCGAATATTTTCAGATTCGATAGATCGACTCTCTCACCTGTAAAAACCTCTTCTGGAACTTTATCCTTGAGGGCCATTGTTGGAGATCGGTTCTTCAAGTACACGGCACAACCAACAGCTTCTCCCCAGAATCTCTTGTCCAAACCAGCCTCATGCACCATACATCTAGCCTTTTCAGTTATTGTGCGTATTGTTCGTTCCGCCACTCCATTCTGTTGAGGAGTGTAAGGTACTGATCTCTGGTGTTGGATCCCATGTTTTTTCAGGAAACCTTGAAATTCTCCGTTGGTATATTCAGTGCCATTATCGCTACGAAATTTCTTTATCTTCCTTCCCGTCTGATTTTCAACTAGAGCCTTGAATTCCTTGAATTTAGCGAAAACTTCGGTCTTGGATTTTAGCAAATAGCCAAATGTTTTTCGGCTAAAGTCATCCACAAAAATCAGGTAGTACCTATTACCGCCCCAGGATTCCACCTCCATAGGGCCCGCTAAATCTGAATGCACGAGTTCAAGTAAGTCTTTTGCTCTCTTACTTTTACCTTTCGGAAACATTTTGACGCACTCCTTCCCTTTACAGCAGCTTATACATGGTTCCGTGCTCACCTCTCTAAAAGTCAGACCATCTACCAAACTTTTCAGCTTCACCATCAGAGCTCCACTCAGGTGACCTAGTCTTCTGTGCCACAAATCAAAACAGGCGCGAGAAGAATCTTCTGGAGGACACGTCAGAACCATCGCTGCTTCTTTATCTAAAACATATAACCCCTGTTTCAGTGGTGCTGTCAATACTGGCTTTCCAATTACTTTTACTTTGTAATCCTTTTGGTAAACCTTACAAGAAGTCCCATCGAAAACAACAGTGCAACCCTTAGTACACATTTTACTTACCGACAGCAAGTTTGTCGTCAAACCTGGAAGCATAAGTACATCCTCAAACCTCACAGAGCGCCCCATGACATACACATCCCCTTGTTCACTAGACAGACACAATTTTATCATTATTCGCGATCGTCACTAGCTTAGAACTAATGTACTGTCTATCTTCAAGAATGTGCACGTTAGACGTCATGTGTGATGTAGCTCCGGAATCTACGACCCAATGGCGCTCACCAACCGTCATAGATAGAGCGGCCATTAGACTCGATGTCTCCTTACTGTCTTTTTTCTTATTAAAAGATGAGTCTTTGTTGCCTTCAGATTTGTCTCCCGACTTACGACGTGGGCACTGCCACTTATAATGCCCCTTCTTTTTACACAAATGGCATATAACACCCTTCTTGGACTTTGACATCAGTGCCGTCGCCGTGTCATCTTCAGTTGTGTTGCTTTTCCTCAAGCTTTCTTTGAGCAACGCTGCCTGCACAGACTCTGTCGTAATCTTCATGCCTGAATGCTCCAATGTCATCACCAGAGGATCATACACGTCGGTTAAACCGGCCAACATAATAATCCCAACAAACTCATCATCTAGACCTGCCTTTATGCTAAGTAATGACTGGCTGGTTGACTGGATGTCATTGAGATATTCCTCCATTGATGAAAACATAGTTAATTTGACGTTGAATAATTTCCGCAACAGATATAGCCGTCGCAGTAATCCACCATCAGCATATGATTTTTGCAACGCTTGCCAAGTATCTCTCGCTGTCTTGAGATTCATGATCATGGGATAAATATTTTCCATGCACATAAGGCAGATCTTACTGCGAGCTTTGGCATCCTTCCTTTTAGCCTCCGCAGAGTCCGCCACGAATTTCTCGCTCACACACTCCCACAGATCGAGGTCGATCAGGAACATTTCCATTGCAAAAGCCCATGTACTATAATTAGCTTGGCCTGCCAATCTCTCAATACCTTTTGTAACGGTTTGTTCCATCTTTGAATTTGGGATCAGATACTTCTCTTCGCTCAGATATCAATCTCTGGGCCCATAACCTATTGGTTGAGCTTGCTTTCAATGAAAATAATATATCATTGTAACACAGTGGTTTAATAAAATATAATGCATTTTATTATAGCAAACATTGACTTCATCTGAAAATTACAGGGTGACAGAAACATAACATTTGCTAGGCAACAACGAAACTAAAAACTCTTCTAGAACATAGTGCATTATGACCTTCATGATACAACACTATAAATAAAAGTCTGTCTATAGTTTTTACATTATTAAAAGAGCTGATTAATGTTTACTTGTGTGTTTATCATTGAAATACACCATCATATACGGAAGTTTTCAAACGACGTTGGCAAACTGTAGAGTAGCATTATGCTGAGCAATTCTGGCGGTATTTTTATTTCCATATCGGCGAGCTTGTCCACAATATCCATAAAATTATTTAAGTGATCACGGATGTCTTCATCATTGGTCATTCGCTTCAAAACCAACTGCTTGAGCAAGGTCGCTTTCCTCGCAGGTCCGGTACTTTGATACGTAGCTTTAAGTTTGTCCCATACTGCTTTAGATGTCGTGCAGATTTTTATTTGTTTGAGTTCGGAAGGTGACAGCAAAAGTAAAATTTCAGCTCTTGCCTTTAAATCCTCCTTGTTGAACGCTAACTTCGCTGCCGCATCAGCGATAGGGGGCAATGTTTTCTCGCCGCTTACGATATCCCAATAATCATTTTTTATTAGGACGGCCTGCGCTTGTAAACACCATGTGTCATAATTTGACTTGGTCAGCGGTTCTATATTTCGATAACTCGTCGATGCCATTTCGCGTAATATTTACTTACAGGATCGCAACCACGCTCTGCTACCAATTGATGGTGTATTTCAATGATAAACACACAAGTAAACATTAATCAGCTCTTTTAATAATGTAAAAACTATAGACAGACTTTTATTTATAGGTGACATATCGTGACAGCATTTTTGCCAGCGACAATATGAATAAAATTGTACGGCCTCGATAGTGCCGTGTCCAGTACCTTCAGCTTTAACGTTCCTCTTCTCAAAATTTGCTTGTCAAAGTGGCCAGAAGTCACCCACCTGTCAAAGTCACAAAATTAATGCGTATAATGGAATTTTACGTTCGTTCAGAAAGTCAGAAACAATAAAAATGTACTTTTTGTTTCAGACCCGCGATAAACGCTTTTCTTTTTTTTTACCTGAACCCGAATAAATTAAAATACCTACCACAGAAATTATCAAAAGATAACACACAAAACTAGTAATTTTTTTGAAAATTAACATATTTAGACCATAGATTTAGACGATAAGTGACGTTTTTAGGATGATTTGGATTGGACCTCGCTGGAGTGAATTTTTCTATGATTTGGTTTGGACTGGTGAAAATTGGTCCATCACTATTAGTGTCATGTCATTCATGTCAACTTTTCGCAAGTGTATGGCAGAAAATTAACTAATTTTTGCCGATAAATCATTAAAAATGGCAGATCTGCTAAGTATTCATGATGATATTAAATTGTAAGTAAATTATTCTACATAAAACATTTGTGTTTACCCGTGATATCTTGTAAAAACAGCTTCTTAAAATTTTTACTATTCGCCTGTCTTACAATCATGTTTTCCCTGAAGCCGTATAAAATTTTGTCCAATATGCTGTGTGATTATTACCATGATCACATTAAACATAACATCATCCAACAAATTCCCAGTATTCGATGTTATGTTTACGTTTTTTAGTCGCGTCCCATTACACATTAAAGATATGGTTTACGGCAACTGCGGTCGTAAATTCAACCGAGCTGTGTCTAATTATTACATCACGTGCAATAATTTAATGACTACAACATATAATTTGGTAAATTAAAGCATTAAATACTAAATCTTTCCATAGACACATAAAAATATTCAAATTACAGGCTAAGAAATTTTCTGATACTCAAGAATCTAATTTGGTTCTTGTCTTAAGAACCAAATGTTTAATCTACTTTGATTTTATTGGAATATTTCAAGGAAAAATCTGATTAGAAAAAGTGAAACTGGTATTTTTTACTAGTAGCTGTTTTTGTCATCTGGTGTCATTAAATTAGGTGCTGTTTACATTAATCAATTAAATTGCCCAATTACTGGCCACCACAATAAAATAAATCAATAATATTTTTTTTTTAAATGTGCCCCAAAATCTTTCAGTGAAACATGCACTCTACTATCAAGCTGTTGTGAATCCACCGTAACCTCTTCTTCAATCACTACCTCATCTTACCACCATCTATTGTGTAATTAATTTACTTTCAGATACACAACTTCAGATAAGTTTTATTTCGAGCCCACAATCAATCCGACAGAGATTCTGATCATAGACCGTAACACTGGGGAGGCTGTTGTTAAAGGTTTGTACTTTTATATTTATTTACTTATGAAACTATGTAGAACACTACCAAAACTATGTAAATTTACAGTTTTACTATGAAAATATGGTAAACAATTTGGACATAAATAGAAAAGAATATGAACAAGATGTTTTGTTATATTAATATATTTTTTTCTAGAATTGTATTTTCAGGTTAAGGCAGAAGTCCTACCTATCGTACACCCATACTGTGGCCGATACGATGAAAGATCAACCTCTTGTAATGGTTTATTCTTCTTCAACAATATTATGGAGAAAATATACTGTGTCATGACAAAAAATATGGCAGTGCATTAGATTCCAAAAAGGCTAATCATAATTAAAGTAAAGTCCGCTGTGAAATTGCAGTGAGCTTACCAACGTAGGGTGCATTAATGAATAAAGTGAAAGAGCTCTGTTCGTCCGTAGTTTAGATCCCATGTAAAAACAAAAATGACAATAATCTGTTCAAATGCCTCTTAAAAAAGAAAGCAAAAGCATTAAGACGACGATAGTCACCAACGATCTTAAAGGTACAAAACACACACTAGTTTCACACCCGCACGACCCAAAATTCGATACATTTTTGTATTTTCCATATTATCCTATGACTTTCAAAATATAGATAACTCAATTGTCTTTCAGATGGTGAAAATTTCATTAAAATAGGCCAGGCAGTTTTGGTGCAGTAGATATTTTTTTGTCCGTGTCAGTCATAACTTTACAAACTACTTACACTATGTTATACAAATAATACGCCAAATGTTCATAGATCAAATAAGTATTAAGATAAGATAAGTCTAATGTAACATATGTTTTTGCCAAAAAATTACGACTAGCTATTTAGACGTGATTCTCATTTTAAAATCAGCTACTGAGTGAAAATTTCAACTGCCTAGCTATCACGGTTCATGAGATACAGCCTGGCGACAGACGGACAGACTGACGGACCGCGGAGTCTTAGTAATAGAGTTCCGTTTTTACCCTTTGGGTACGAAACCCTAAAAACGAGTTGGCGAACAGCGAGAAGCGAGTATATAGTTTGGCAGGCTTATTACGTTAGACACAACAATCAGCAATCATCGCGCGATCAAACGCTTTATGTAATAAAAGTTGGAATTACCTACAGTATAGATATGGTAGGTCTTACACAATCTTGTGCTAATCGCTCGCTGTTTGTCAAATGCACCTATTTCTAAAAAAGACTCCAAAATCTCTAAAAGTTATGTAATGAAGAGAAATTATTGCGCAAAAATCGCTATAGTTTTGCTCTTGCAAGACATATCGTAATAAGCCTGCCGATAGTTTAGTTTTGTCGCTCGGTTGTAAGCGAGTGTTCTTGTGCGACGGGTGATTAGCCGCACCACACACTCGAGGTGGCCGCACTGTAAGTAGAAATGACCGCTGGTTGGTCTCTCGGCGTGAGTTCTGATAGCCAAGCAAGCTAGCGAGCATCGCTGAGTGATTATAACTTTGATAGGTCTTGTCGCCTCGACAATCATGTGGTGAGAGAGTACTCGCCGGCAGTGTGAACTGCCAGAGATCTACTATTACTATATGTGTTTCTTTTATTGACACGGGGTTTTATATCTTTTGTACGTTTCGTAAGCGAGAAAATAGCCGATAGCTAATCGCTTACTCGTCGGTGGGACAAGTGCCCAATGCAAGTTGTCTACTTCAGTTATTTTTAAATTAACATAGAATTTCCCACTGCTGAATTTGCTCCCAAATCTACCCAGACACTCTTTTCTTTTCAGAATTATGTTAACTTATTTCTTGCCTTTTTTTATTTCAGAATTTGGCCAGGTTAAAATCCCCATACCAGCAACTGCATACCGGCCAGTATGTGGCTTCCTTGGCTCCATCAAGCTATTATCTGGATTATATTTAGTTGTAGCCAAATACAGAATTTTGGTGAGTATTCAGTTCATTTAGATTAGCCTTCCTTGTTCAAGAGGATAAAAAAGGGAAATTAGATTTAAATAACTATTGTCAAACTTATCTGATCTAATATTATATTTGCTATTTGACTAGTTTATCGATAAAAAGACTAAAATAGAATACTAATAGTGAAAACAGAATCAAAATTGATCGAAAACGCCGTTTTCTATGACAGCTGTATGGTCGTCGTGCCACAGTTTATTTACGAATTGACGTTAGTAAACATTATTTTAACGCTATCGAATCAATTTAAAAACTCGCACTTAGGCCACAGCACATCTTGCCTCCACTTTCTGGGCAATCCCCATTATGATTTCTTAATTAATGTATGTCCTTTGTCAACAGATGGGCAAGCTGAACGGTCATGACATATTCCAGTTGGCGGGCGCCGACCTCATACCGTATGCGCGCTCAAACACACATCTCACCAACAAACAGGTAGGTTTTGTTTTACTAATCTTAACTAATATAATAATAACGTAATAATACCAGTTTGTAACTGTCTCACTGCAGGACAAAGACCTCTTCTCATACAGAGAAGATGGGTTGGCGATTTCAGACTTATATTAACTATTAGTTCAGACTTCCTCACGATGTTTTCCTTCACCATTGTCAGCGATGTTCAAGATAAACCTAAGTGATAAATGGCTAATATTGCAAAGAGAAATTTTATTTTTATTGACATATATAGAAGTATATACAGTGTATAACAGGCTTAATTAACTAAGACTACAAACATGTACACTTAAACCAAAAACTACTCACTAATTAAACCTAAACATATACTTAACTAAAATATACAGTCGTCGAAAAACTCCTTCACATCTTTGTCCACTGGTAATGCGCCTAAAAGACTGGTAGCATTGCCACGTTGCATAGCAATGCTTATTCTCTGACTAAGGTAAAAGCCAGCCCTTGGGTCACGCGAAGTGTCAACTAGGCGAAAGATCTTTAAGCAAAGCGTGAGCACTCGGACCCCACGGACCAAGAGTTTTAACTCCAAACGGCTCGGAAATATAGCTACCGATGAGGTTATTATATTTCTGCCTCTTGAGGTTCTCTGCAGCCGCAGCACCAGCGCCAGCACAGCACGACGAGCTAGGAAGATGGGATTGCGCAAGAGTATCGACATAAGTAGCGTCCCACACTAAAGGCTTACCCATCATCCATGGAAGCAAAGACGGCACATAAAAATATTTTTGCCATCGTCGCCTGCCAGGCCATAGGGTTCTAATACGGCCAGAACGCCGACGGTGACGAGAGCACGTCGGATGATGTCATTTAAGTTTCCGTGCCGCGCTAGCGAGCCGCACTTCGGCTGCATGAAAGACCGCGGTGACTGAGGCTGTTGACAACTTCGCCACAGTGGCAACGATGAGGAGTACAACAGGGAGCACCAAGACGTTGGGAAGCAGGGAGGCGCAAAGTAGTGTCGTCAAACGAGGTGCCTATGTTCGACGACGGTAGTGCGTGAAGCCAGATGCCCGACTCCCAGTCACCCACAGCCAGCAGGCGAGCGCGCTCGGCAGGAGTAACAGAAGTGGCAATTTGGTGCTTCTATGGGTGCTAGGATATTCCTGATTAATTTCTCAGTACGGTGTACCGTGGTTACAAATGCCGGTAAACTAATACTAGAAATTTTGCGGCTGTTCAAATTCTATGTTCGTTTATAAAGTGTCGCATTCTCGGACTTTTCTGGCACTAGACCATCTCCAACGTAGAGCTGTTGGAGAAATGCCACGAGAGCCCGATCGACCGCCAGATCAAGGGTCGCAAGTGGAGATTGATTGGCCACACGCTCCGAATGAGTCCCATCCCCAAGCAAGCTTTACACTAAAACCCCTAAGAATGCGTGGCCGCCTCCGTCTGCCCTGGCGTCGCATCACGTTGACAGAGGCGTCGAGCATCGGCATGACTAGGAGCGAGGTGAAGAGCGAAGCTCAAAAGGACCGGATTACGAAAATTCTTTCACTCATATAAAGTTACACTATCACTCAGTATCATAGACTACTTTATATCCCAGAAAACCGTTCCTGCGGTATAGACTATGGGAGCAAAGTCACTGGAAAAGCTAGTGATAAACTAGATAATCATAACTGCAAATCTTACGATTAGTTCTACTTTTAATACTTTTGCAATAGTGAATCGAATTGATAATAAATAAAGTCAGCATGATCCAATGAGTAAAAACTGGTACCTTGTATGATTGGACTGCTAGTGAGTTATGATGTTGCCTTAGTTAAATTATTCTATAGTCTACGGATGTTGGATACACTTTTTGTATGCTTGCATAAGATCTTGTTTCGTCTTCAATTTTGCTCATTTTGGAGGTGATAATGAACCTCGGAAGTTCTTTTAGACACACGCCTCGAAGTTCTTTAAGACAGACAAAGGCGATAGATCTTACGCAAAAGACCAAATAGCCTGAACACTTCGTCGCGCCGACAGAGTGCGCCTACCGGCCGCAATGTGGCCTCGACAATAACGTATTATTACGATTATCGCTTTCTATTGGGTCTCTACATTATTTTTTCATTAGCGCTTTGTATAAGAGTCCAAAGAGCAGGAGATTTGTTGTTCTCTTTGGATTATATTTACTTTTAAAATAGTGTAACTTAACATTAATATTTTGCCTACAGATCGAAGACAACAGTACATATGAGCGTATGCTACGCCTAGCGCTCGACACTCCCGGCATCTACTTCTCATATGGCTACGACCTGACGCACAGCCTGCAGAGGCTGCACTCTGTCACGCCCGACTTCCACAGGGTAAGAGAACTAAGACCTACTTGGACCAATCAATCTGCATAGCCTTTCCCAACGAGCGATGTTTGG